>JAJPUD010000744.1:224752-270221 GCA_023553655.1 Myrmecobius fasciatus | reverse complement strand
AGGAAGAGAGAGAGGAAGAAAGGAAGGAAGGAAGGAAGGAAGGAAGGAAGGAAGGAAGGAAGGAAGGAAGGAAGGAAGGAAGGAAAGAAGGAAAGGAGGGGGAGGGGGAGGAGGGAGAGGGGAGGAAGGGAAGAATGTTGTATCCATTAATGTTTTTTGCCAATTTTCTTTCCTCATGATCATTAAGGAAAGATGTCAAATTTAAATAAAAACTACAAACGTTGTTCTGAAATTGAGAGCTAAAAAATCCAATATTAGTGGTGAGTGGAGCCTGATCTAGGAGAGGAGTTTGAAGATCTAAAGAAGATCCAGTCCTCTTTTTCTCTCATATGTCTTCTTCAACCCATTTTCTTGGTACAATCTAATATCTCTGGGGTTCTTATTAATGCAGAGCTCCTGTTCTTTGTGGCAAAAGCTATGAATTTAGTAATTAGGATTTGGGCTGGGGGTGGGGGAAGTGACTAGGGGAGAACAGAAGGACTAAGGACATGGGGCAGAGTTTGGAAATCATGGGAGAAGAGAGCCATGGAGCAAACGAATTTCAAGTTTCCCCAAAGAGGGTTGCGTGGGACCCTTATAGGAATGATTCATGCTCACCATGTCATTCTGTCTCAACTTTGCTTGATGGATTTTAAAATTATCTTTCATTTCTGTAATGTCTAAATGTCTCTCCCTACACATACACACACACACACACACACACACACACACACACACACACACAGTACTCCCCAGTCTGTTCACAATCTCTCTTCAAGGCAAAAGGGTTTTCCCAGGTTCTGCCTCCTCACAGCACTTTCCTCTCCTGGAAAGTCTCTGGAACCTGACCTCTTCTCTATCAGAATCCATCCTCTTTTCACTTCTACCAGCACCATTGCTCCAACTTCAGTCCTCCACCATCTACAACATAGATTTCCCCTTCCAAAAAGCTCCACTGATTTCAATTAACATCTCTGTTAAAACTGCAGCAGCAGTAATATGTACCACAGAATTCTAGCTTCTAGAATCAATTTTAAGAATATCAAAACATGAAATTATCTCATTTTTCCTTTAAGAATTACAGTTTAACAACCCCATTATTATTGATACAAATGTTCATCAGGAAAATCAGTTCTTTATTGCTGCTTTTGTCTGTGAAACTGACCAATACTATCCACCATGTTCTCTCATGAGAATTCTTCCTGTTTCATTCTCCTGCAGATAATCAGGCAAATACTCAAAATAGGAAGAGCAATTTCTTCTTAGGAGAAGATGAGGCAGGATCCATATTCAGGAAGTGAACAAATATGATCTGAAAGCCAGGCTGGGTTAGCATCATGGAATGTCCAAAGTGCTAAAATCCAAGAGGCTGAGACAAATCAGGTAAATTAGCAGGGGCAGAGAATCGAGTCAGGACATCAATAATGAATCAGCATGAAAAATTCAAGGAGTTCCAAAGAGCTTATTCTTGTTTTGGCTCAGCTTTTTTCTTCAAAGTCTTATTAGTCAGTCATTATACAATTAAGAGTCTACTTTATGCTAAACATTGAGCAAACAAGAAGAGGAAAAAGACAGTCTCTTCTAATTAGAGAGACAACAAAAAATAATAGATATGTACAAACAAGCTATAGACAGGATAAACAAGAAATAATTAAGAGAGTGAAGGCACTAAAAAAAAGAGGGCTAAGTAAGGTTTCCTATAAAAGATGAAATTTTAGTTGGGACTTGAAGAAATCCAGGAAGAAAAAATTAGGGGTGAGGGAGAGACATTCTACTTATAGAGAACAATCAAAGAAAATACCTGGAGCCCAAAGATAGGCTATCTTGCTTGAGGAATATCAAGGAAACCAGTGGATTGAAAAGTATATTGAAGAGGGAAAAGTATAAGAAGATTAGAAATAGTGGAGCTAGATTAGGAAGGGCTTAGAACACCAAAGAGAGGATTTTGTACTTCATCCTGGTGGCAATAGGAAGACACTGGAGCTTATTGTAGTGGGGTGAGATAGTCAGTGCTTCACTTTAGGAAAATATCACTTTAGTGGCTGAATGGAAAATAAGATGGACTTAAGAGAGACTTGAGGCAGGCATATTGCACGAGGTTATTGCAATAGTTCAAGCCTGTGTTGATGAAGGTCTACACTGGGGTGATAGTAGTATCAGAGGAGAGAAAGGGATGTCTTTTCATGGCCATTGCTAGCATTTCCTACTCTCTTTTTCCATCCCTGCCCTTTCCTCTGGACCCATATACACAGTAATGAATATATGGTCGGAGTACCATAATTCCCCTTGATTCCACAGTATTCACAGTAAGGAAAGCCTTACTTTCTATTCCAAGCAACACCAAGAAAAGGCATATAACTTCTTGTCCTTGACCTTGTCTTTTCCATGATCTTTTCCCCCTTTACAATAATCCCATATATCTGGAAAATGAATGATCCCCTTTATCCAAGGGCAAGAGATGTTCTCTCATTTTAATCAGTGTTGAATTGGAACAGTATTGAAAAAGTTGTCTTTCAGTAACATAACCTGTAATTCAGAGCACTTGCCTCCATAGTGTTGAGCAAGTACACATATATGTATGTACATACATAAACAGTCTCTCTCTCTCTCTCTCTCTCTCTCTCTCTCTCCTGGAAGGAGTTTTCATCCCTAGGCATCTTGAAGGGAATAGACAATTTTCTGAGATGTAAAGGCAGAGAGATGGAACATGTGAATATTCAAGATATATCCCAGCTCTAAGATTCTATCATAATCCATTCATTCAGGGTCCATGGGAAAAGAATGGGAATCATTCAAGAAGGAGCACAGAATGAACGAATGATATGCACGTCAAGAAGCTTTCTAACTGCCGTATCAAGGTATTGCTCTTGACATTCCAGGTATTTTTTTAATGTGAATATATAGAAAAAAAACACCTGCTTTTAGAAAAAGAGTAAAATAATAACATGACAGCAATGATCTCCAAGTGTCCTGTGCCTTGCCCACACTTCACACCTGATTTACCTCTTTATTCTCACTACTGATTCCTGTGTGGTGGAGCTGAGAAGTAATTTCCTATAAGGTTCCCTTTCCAAGCCCAATTCACCCAGAAACACTCTCACTATGAATCTGGAGCAAGTATATCCTCCCCATCCTCCAAGCTCTGTGTTCTCCTTAGCCTCCAAGTTCCAAGTTTGGGCAATAGCAGTGCTTGTGTCTACCACCAAAAATTAAAAATTGTTTTTACTTCATCCTCCTCCTTTCACTATAGGACTCTTCTTTTTAAAAGGATACCAACTGAGTCAGATTGAAGACTCCCATACCCAAGTGTTTACAGTATTCTTTCTTCCTCCTCTCACTCTCTTCCCTTCTCACTTTCAGGCCCTTTTTTCTTATTTCCTGACTGAATTTTTTTGTTTCTTCCCAATCAGCTAATAAGTACTCTAACCACCCCTTCTGTCCCTCTGAGCCTCTGGGATTCTTTCCAGGTAACCCTCTGAGTCTCAAACAATCAACCAATAACAGCCTAGCAATCTCACTCCCCCAGCCTTTCAAATTCCTCCTCTAACATACATGTCTTGAGAGCAAAGCAGGATTCTGGCAATGCATCTTGTCCAGAGCCTCCACAGCTCTGAGAGAACTGAAGGATCCATGGACCAAGTAGGTCTGCCAGGACTCAGTTCTTCAGGATGTTGCTACGTGCATGAACAATACAGATTGTGCTATTAACCAGATTTTCACCATCAGTATTTCACCTGATCTTCCAAGGTTTTCTAGGACCTCTGTAGAAAGAAGGACACAAGTTCCAATGGTCTAGTGATGGAGAGAGCCATCTGCACCCAGAGAGAGGAGATTGTAGAGCACAACATAGTGTTTTCACCTTTTTTATTATTGCTTGCTTGCATTTTGTTTTCTTTTTCATTTTTTTCTTTTTGAGCTGATTTTTCTTGCGCACCATGATAATTTTGGAAATATATATAAAAGAATTGCACATGTTTAACATATATGGGATTACTTGCTGTCTAAGGGAGGGAAAGAGAAGGGAAGGAAAAAAGTTTGGAACACAAGGTTTTGCAAAGGTGAATGTTAAAAATTATCTATGTATGCTTGGAAAATAAACAGCTTTAGTCAAAAAAAAAGAGGAAAAATTAAATTTAAAAAAAAGGACACCAACTTTCCTCTTCCCCCACAATCACAATCAACATTATAACCACCATTACTGTTGAGGTTGGGAAAGGGAATTTTAGACAACTCACGACACTGGTCCGTGACCCCGATCTTTTGGGGTTCCCTTTCCCAAATTCAACACTACAATCACATCACTATTATCCTCAGTTGTCTTTCCCAGTCTCCCACAATAATATGTCATCTCAGCTTTTTAAAAGATTTGCCACAAATCATCAGATGAGAAAAAGGGGGAAATAAAAAGACCCAGCTAAGTGCCTTTTGCTCGGGCTTATTCTGTTTGCTCAGTTCTGGCTCTTGTCATGGATTTAGCTGGTCAGACTGCTGCATTTCCACCTCCTGCCCCATTATCTGCTTCTTCAGATTTCAATGTTTGGAGTAGGGATTTAGCTACATGGAAGGTCCCATGGATCAAAAGTTCTTTTGAACCAACCCCTCCACAGAATCTCTCACTTTGGACCACTGACTTGAGAATTTGGAGAAACCCCTTTGCCTAGCTTTTTAATTCCTCTTAAGACAAATTCTCTCATTTTGAACCTCAAAAACTATCTGCCCAAATCAAGTTTCAACAACCTCTCCTTTCCTCTGATGTTTCTACATTCCAACTCAAAAGCTAAAGGGCCCAGCAGATAGAGTGCTGGGTTTGGAGTAAAAAAGACCTGAGTTCAAATCCAGCCTTAGACATTTATTAGCTTTGTGATCCTTGACAATGCCTTTAATCTCTGTTTGCCTCAGTTTCCTCAACTGTAAAATGGGAACAATAATAACACTTAACTCACCTGATTGTTTTGCAGATGAATGAGATGATTATAAAACATTTAGCATAGTGCTTAGCACATAGTAGGCACTTTATAAATGCATATTCCCTTCCTCTTCTGGAATCATACACAACATTCCACAGCCATATAATCCACAATGCCTTTGTACTGTCCATCCTGCCAGGGATGTACTCCCCCTTCACTTCTGCCTCATAGAATCTCTCTCCCTTCAAGGTCCATCTCAAGCATCATCTTCTTAAGGAAGATTGTCCTGGTTGCCCCAACTGCTAGTTCCTTCTCACCCTAACTTTCTTACATCTAACTACTTTGCATGTATTTGCAATTATTCTCTTTATAGTTAATCTGAATATAATTATATATGCCCGTGTTGATTCATTAGATCATTAGAATGTAAACTCCATGAGAGTAGGGATTTTCTCATTTATTCCATTTGTATTGCCATTGTCTAGCCCGGAACCTGGCACATGGTAAGCTCTCAATACTTTGCAAGAAGAGAACTTCCAGGTCTAAAGTCTTCATTTTAGTGCTGAAAAATGGACATTTAGTAACTTGCCCAAGATCACAAAAGCAATGATAGAGGTAAGATCTCAACCCATACCCTTGATTCCATTCCTGAAAGCCATTCTCCATAATCTCTCTGCAGACAGAATTTCTGGCTAGTTTGTCCCTCAGTGATAGTCACTCCTCTCCCCAAAGACTCTGAACATGAGTATCCAAAAGGACAACAGAGAATAGAGCTATGGCCAAAGCCTGGACATTCTAACTGGGGACATATGGAAGTCCCAACAGGCCAAGGATTAGGCAGACAATGTTTTTATAACTGGCAAATTAAAACTGCATGAGCAAACAGCAACATCAACATATTCTCATGCCCAATAGCCAGACAGGGCCATTTCACTACAAGAGCCAAAAAAGCTTGGACTCCCATGATATAACTGCCTTTGCAACTGCCAAGTTGGGAACCCAAGGGGCAGGGAGCAAGATTTCTTTTTGGTAGAGCACTAGAGAGATCCAGAATGCAGCAGACAGAAAAGCAACTAATGGGTAAAGAATAGCAATAATAACAATGATTAGCATTTGTGTAACAATTAAAGTATTTCACATCTATTTTTGATAACTCATTTGATATTCATTCAATCATCATTTATTACGATCCTACTCTATGACAGGGACTGTATTAGGCATTATATATACAAAGACCAGAACATAGTCCCTGCTCTGTGTGTGTCTGTGTGTGTGTTATTTATGTGTGTATGTATATATACATATACATACATACATACATACATGTATGTGTATATGCCTACAAATATTATATCAATTGTTAGCATGTCCTCTTCCCCAGAAATTACTTTACATGTATATGTGTGTACATATACACACACAAACATACAAATAAACACAAAATTATTTCTAAGGAGAACACTAACAATTGAAGAGGTCAAAAATGTCCTCACATAGAATGTGAGCCGAAAAGCCTTGAAAGGAGTAAGGAATTCTAAGAAGCAAGGATGAGGGAGAAAATCTTTCCATGCATGGAGAAGAGTTTGTGCAAAGAAATGGAGGTAGGAGATGGAACATCATGCCTAGGGAGCAGTAAGCAGGCTCAAATACTTCTTAGCTGTGTGACCCTGGTTAAGTCATTTAACCCTCTTTGCCTCAGTTTCTTCATCTGTGAAATGGCAAATCACACCAATGTTTTTGACAAGAAAATCCCAAATGGAGTGATAAAGGTCAGATATGACTGAAAAATGACTCGGCAATAAGAAATCAACTAGTTTAGCTAGAATGTAGAATGTATATGAGCAAGTAATATGAAATCAGTCCAGAAAAAATAAATTGAACCAGAAAGTAAAGGACTTTAAATATCAAACAGAAGAGTATATATTTTATTCTAAAATCAACAATGAGCTAGTAGTACTCAAGCTTCTTAAGAAGTGGAGTGACATCACTTTAACAACTATGAGAAAAAGGGATTGAAGAGACTGGAGGCAGAGGAGAGATTAATAAAGTAAATATTGGCATAGTCCTGATGAAAGATAATGAGGGATAGGAATAGGATGGTTGTAATATAAATGGAAAGAAGAATGGGCCGGGATTATTATTGGAAGGATTATTATTAATGGAAGGATTATCTTTGAAGAAGAATCAACAAGACAGGGCAACTATGTACATGTCAAGTAAGCAGATGTGAAGAATTAAGGATGACTTTGAAGTTGCAAATGTAGTAACTGGGTGCTAGGAAGTGGTTCCTTAACAGAAACAAGGAAGTTAAAAAAGAGAGGTGGATCTATCTGAAGGAGCTCCATTCAGATCTACTACATTTAAAATTTCCAGCAGGAAATCTACTATGTGATGTTGAGGAATGTTAAGGAGTCCCTGAAATTATCTTTTTGATATCTTCCACAAACAGTAGACTCACTATAAGCAGGAGGCTTTAAATGTGTCAAGGATGAACCCCCATCTCAAACTGAGATGTCCTTAGGAATCGAGACAGGTACCAGACAAACTGTGCTAGACTGGGAGGGAAATTGCTTGTTGCATTTGGGACCCTTGTAGATAATCAGACCATTTTGATTTCATAGCCTATAGTTTTTCAGAGAAAAGAATATAGGTTTTCCTATCACCTTCTCCTTCAAGAGAGGTTTTATCCTTTTCCCACCTTTATTGCATCTTTTCCCCCCTCCCAAGCCATGCCCCTTTAGGTAGAGATTTGTTACCTTCTTCTTCCTTTGTCCTGCTGTCATAAATATAAGAGCTTCTGTATGGATTGTGCATCCCACATGTATGGCCACCTTTCTTGTGATAAATCTAGTTTTCAAGTAAGTTTCATGAAGTTGTGACTGCCTCTGATGACAGTGAGTGGAGCTCAAGAGAAAGATGAGGCTGGATATGTAGATTTGGGGATTATCTTTATTGTAATGATAATTGAATCTTTGGGAGCTAATAAAGAGAGTGTAGAAAAGGTAAGGGGTCCAAGACCAGTTCTGGTCAACACCCATGTTTCCATTCATACTTGTGGATCCTGCAAAGAAGACTTAGATTGAGCACACAGCTAAGAGAACCAGGAAAGTGGTGGCCACAAAAACCCAAGAAGGGGAAAGTATGCAGGAGAAGGATTCAGCTCAAATCCTACCTTGTACAGGAAGCCTAGCTATTATACACAAGCAATTATTTATTTATTGTCTATTCCCTTTAGAATGGGAGCTTCCTTGAGGGCAGAGACTACAAGGGTTGGAGTGGAGTACCTTTCTTTATATCTCCACTCTTTAGCATAGTGCCTGGCACACAGTAAACACTAAATAAATGCTCATTTACTGATGGTAGCAAAATTGTTGTCCTGGTAGCCAATAAAAGAAAGTGTGAGTGAAAGTAAGGGAGGAAAATGAAAGAGGACTAGGTAGAATGATTGGAGATGGCAATGAGGATGAATCAGGGGGTGAGATCTAGGAAGGAATAGGAAGATGAGAGATTATGATCAAAAGAATTTCCAAATTCTGAATCACGAAGGTGAAAATTTTGTTGGCAGTGTTGGAGGGTATAACCATCCATGTGGTGGCTGAGGGGGCTTGAAGGTGGAAGTCATGGAAGTGGAGAAGATTGTTGAATTGAAGAGACCAGACATTTGGGAGACAGCTGCATGTATATTGAAATCCTTTCTCCAAAGATAAGGATTGGGATGGAGAGGAAGACTTTAAGTCAGGGATTGGACTCATTGTAAATAAATGAATGAATGAATGAATGAATAAAGCATTTATTAGGCCTTCACTATGTAAAAAAGCACTGCATTAAATTCTGGGAATACAAGTAGAAAAGTAAGATAGTTCTTGCTCCCAATGAGCTTATATTCTAATGGAGGAGACAACATATATGAAAGGTTTCAGCTACAAGTCCTATGATTCTTGGGATGCAGGAACAAAGCAGATGGCAATGCCTCTTCTTTCATGTCATTTCCAATGGTAAATAAAATTAAATCAATTTCTGGTGTTGAAGTATTTGACATTTCCAAGGACTGACGTGACAAAAACTTTAATCACTGGTTCTACAAAAGATGTGAATGTAACACCTGCAAGAATGATTTCCAGGCTGCTTCCCCACAGGGATTGATTCCCAGAATGATGGATGCTGGCTCTGAGCTAGAAGGGTTGCTATTCCAAAAGCTCTTGGATTCAGGGTCTTTGATTGCCTTTATCCGGGTCTGAGGGTAGGTGTTGGTCAAGGTGGTGATGACATGCTGCTTTCTGGTGCTCCTGCTGATTCAGCTAGGCTAACCTAACTGTCGTTTGAAGAAGAAAGAAGGGAAAATATCCTGTTAACTGTCAAAAATTAATTAGCAGTTGCTAAATACTTATTATGTGCTAGAGGGAGGCATCTAAGTGGCTCTGTAGGTAGATGCTGAGTCTGAAGTCAGGAAGAACTGAATTCAAATCCAGCTTCAAATACTCACCAGCTTATGATCCTGGGCAGGTCACTTAACTTTTATCTGCCTTAATCCACTGGAGAAGGAAATGTTAAACTTCTCCAATACCTTTGCCAACAAAAGCCAATATAGGGCTCACAAAGAGTAGGACAAGACTGAACAACAATATATCAGTCTGGTTTCTGCAGTAGGTGGGATTGGAACTGAGTCTTGAAGGAAGCCAGGGAACAGGATCTGAAGAGGCAAATAGAAGTGGATAGAGTGAGCTTCAGAAAAGAAGCTACTGTGTGATGGTGACAATGGAGACTCTCTGGAAGTGACAACAAGAAGCAAAAAGCACACCCATTTTTCTACCTACTTTAGTGTGTCAGGTGGGGCAGGAGGTCAAGTACACCAAATAATAGGGAGGGTGGCTGGGTCAAAAGCATTTATTGAGGGGCAAGCGGTTCCTATGATTGCAAAAGGTGGGAAGAATGGGGAGGAAATAAGTTTAATATGGAAAAATAGATTGACAACAATACAAATACATCACAGGACACAATGATAGAGAGAGACAGGAGAGTAGAGTGGGGGTGAATGGGGAGGAGAGAGCAGGGAGTTATATGGCAGGCAAAGAGAACTTAACCACAAGTAGCCTTCAATTCTAAACCACAAGTCTTCAGAGAGGAAAAAGAGACCGTTTTCTAGCTATCAGACAGTAGATTGTCACTTTTATATCCCACATCATATCTCGAGATGCTGAATTCATTATCATCTCCCTGAGAAGGAACAGAGCCTGGATTGGGGCCAGGTTCTGATTGTGAGCCAATCTTTGTAGCCAAAGCAACAAAGGGGGGCATCCCAAGCGTCTGGATGGTGAGAGAAGTTTTAGTTATGATAGACTTCCAAGATTACAGAAGGCTGAGGTAAGATTGATATAATCATTGTCCCCCATCTCCATCAGGAAGAACAGCTGTGTCCCAACTGGAATGATTTGAGTAACATTCTGTGAAGCAGACAGCACAGGAATCATTATCAAGATGATAGAAGTTAAGAAATGAGATGTGGGCTCAAATCTTTAGTTAGAGCTATCAAGATCAGTCCCTCATTTTTCAGATGAGGAAGCTGAGGCTCAGAAAAATTAAGTGACTTATACAAGACCACACAGTTTATAACTGGCAATCTCAGGATTCAAATTCAAGTCTTTTGCTTTTTTTTTTGTTGTTGTTGAGGCAATTGGGGTTAAGTGACTTGCCCAGGGTCACACAGCTGTTACGTGTCTGAGACCAGATTTGAACTCAGGTCCTCCTGACTTCAGGGCTGGTGCTCTATTCCACTGCGCCACCTAGCTGCCCAAGTCTTTTGATTTTTAAGCAACAGTTTCAATATACCACTTGTTCCTCACAGGTAAGCTTATTACAGTTGCAAGAGAAAAAGTAAATAAGATTATCAGCTTTGTCTGCTGTGACTTCCTAACACCAAAGGTGAATCCACTTTCTAAAACGATTAGAAAATTGGGGGTTATGCCAATGATCCCTATTACCATTCTTTCCTTGGTATATGTCCAACTGGTATGAGTATCATATAGAATCATATTACCAAAAAAAAACTGAATTTGGAGTCAAAAGACACAGGTTCTACTGTAAGTTTTATTGCATACTTAGTGATGTAGAACTCCATGTACATGTATTAATTATTTAGCATTCTGCAAGCATTCTGCTAGACATAACAGATGCAAAGACAAAGATAAGATAGTCCCTTTCCTCATGGACAAGTGTTGGACTGGAATTTAATCCCATCTCACCCCATTACTAGCAGTCTTATAGGTATGTACATACATACATGATAGAAAGATAGATGGATGAATTGATAGATACAGATAGATAGATAGATGGATAGATGGATGGATGGATGTGTAGATGGATGGATGGATGGATGGATGGATGGATGGATGGATGGAGATAGAGACAGTCAGACAGAGAGAAAGAGATAGGCAGATGGATGGATGGATGGATGGATGGATGGATGGATAGATGGATGGAGAAAGAGAGAAAAAGAGAGAGATACTGATAGACAGACAGACATATACAAATACACACACATACATATATACATCATATACATATATATATACATACATGAAGCTACACTGAGAGAGAGTACTCTGAAACAAATATTGCCCCTCCCATTCAATCCTCTCATGAAATTAATTCCCTTGTATCTCCCATGACTTCATGATATGTTGCTGTTTTGGTTTATATTTAACAATAAGTTAATAGCAAATATGAATTTAAGAGCAGTTAAATAAGCCAACAAACAATCCACTCCAGATATGAGCAATTTATTATACTCGGTAAACCACAATAGACAGAATGATAAAATGAGCACTAGAATAAGAGTCAGGAACCTGGGCTTCTGTCTGCTGATAGAATATGTGTCAGTTGGACAAATCACTCAACTGCTCTAGCCTCCATTTTTATGATTTTTAAGACACAAAGGTTGGACTAGAAATTTTACTATGTTCTTTCCAACTCTAATATTCTATAATTTTTTAATGTATGTTCATGTCTTATAAAGTATTTTTGTTTGCATTTGATATTTGCAAACCTATCAGGCAACTCTTGAAATGAGTCATTTTTTTAGTATTTGCTGCAGTGTACAAGATCCATACATTCAGTTCAACAATTAAATGAACATTTGTAATGTACTTTGTGCCAGTTACTGTGCTTAGCTAAAGATGCCAAGACAATGAGGCAGTCTCTACCCTTAAGCAGCTTACATTATCCTAGAGAGGATACCTGGGAAAGAGCATTAACTAGCTCTTTTCTCCACCAGTTAATAGCAAGCTGCAATTAGACAACTAGCTAGAGGTAAAGTAAAATAAAGCACTGGACCTGTAATCAGGAAGATCTGAATTCAAATCCTGTTTCAGACACTTAGCTGTATGATCATGAGTAGTTAACTTAGACTTTCTTAAAATAGTAATGATAATAATAGCAACTATCTCCCAGGTATATTGTGAGGATCAAGTTATATAATGTATGTGAAGTACTTAGCAAACCTTAAAGCAATATGTAAATTCTTGCTATTATTATTACTGGGGGGTTTTGGGGGGGTTTTTTGCTTCTTTTTAACTGAGGAAAGGATATAAAAACCTTCAGAAATGGTCTTTTTGAGAATAGCTTTGCCAAGATAACTGTATAAATATATATACACATATTCGATCTGTCAAATATTTAACATAATTAACATGTATTGGACTTCCTGCCATCTAGGGGAGGGGGTAGGGGGTAGGAAGGGAAATTTTGTAACGGAAATTGCAAGGGTCAATGTTGAAAAAATTAATTATGCATATGTTTTGCAAATAAAAAGCTTTAATAAAAAATTTTTAAAAAGAATAGCTTTGCATCTTGGTCTTTGGTTAAGAAGCAATGGTCAGGGCCTTTTGGAAATAAGGTTAACCTTCAGGTAAAAGGACGCTTTCTCAAAATTCTGTGGCATCTGCTCCAGACTTGGTGGGACAGCTGCATCCACAATTTCTTTCTAAACATTACTCTTTTATTGAAACATTTCTCAAGTCCCAGTCATTAAAATACTGGGAAGCTTCAAATGAAGGTCTAGTGGAACTACGGCCACCCACACAAAGTGGGTTTACTTAACACTAATTTCTTTGGAAGTTGCCTTTTAAAGAGAAATGACTTATTAAAGCAGCCAGGTTAGAGTGTGGGAGGCATATGGTTTATGCTACCAAAGCAAATCAGCTCCTCCTTGCATCCAGCATTCATCCTTCAGCAGATGGATCATAGACAGCTAAGAGATCCCAAGGAAGATGATGAAAGAGAAAGTTCCATATTGATGTTTGCTATGTATTGGTAAATGGGAAAGATATTTATCACATATTAAATGAAAACATTGGCTCACACATTTGGGTGCCGTATAGAGTAGGCATTTAGGTAGTGATATGCATAGAGTGCTGGTCTGGAGTCAGAAAAGGAATGATTGAGCTCTAATTCTGCCCCAGTCACTTGTTTGATGTGTAACTGGAAAAAGAAATTAATTTTTCTGGATAATAAGAGCCTCTGGTTTTTTATAAGGATCAAATGAAAATATAGATAATGTGCTTTGTAAACTTTGAAGGACAATATAAAAGCTATTATCATCATCATCTTCAGAAGAATAAGCAATATTCAAATGTATTATTTTAAGTAGGTAAGTAGGCATTTCTGCCTCCACCTGTCTGTATAGTCTCTCTCACTATTCACCTGTATCACATTGATCTACTTCATATTCCTCAAATTCAACAAATGCATTTTCATCTTCATTACTTGCTATCCCTGACTCTCCACTTTTGGTCTCTTTGTTTATGTGAACCCTATTTATCTATATATATATCCATAGTTGATCAATATTAAGAAGCAGTATGATTTTCCCAAGAACACACAAGTATGTAGTACATTTCCCTAATTCAAAAAATTCCTGTGGCTCCCTATTACCACAAGGATTGAATATAAAATTCTCAGTTTGGCTTTTAAAGTCCAATAATTATATATATATATATATATATATATATATATATATATATATATATATAAATTCTCTAGCTTATTTCAAGGCCCACTTTCTACAGGAAGCTCTTCCTGATTTTCCCTTAATGCTGACACTTTTTCTCTATTGGTTATATTTGATTTATTCAGGTTGTTTGCATACTGTCTCCCTTATTCAGTTGTGAATTTCTTGGGAGTAGGCACCATCTTTTGCCCTTTTTTGCAACCCTAGCACTTAATACAATGTCTGGCATATAAGGAGTGATTAATAAATGCTAGTTGACTGATCAAGTGATTTCTCTCTCTTTCATATACCTCCTTTTTTCAGGTGTCAGCTCTTTCTGTATAATTTTATTATAGTTTCTTTGAGACGAGAATGGGAGCCCTGTATGCCTTAATGTATCCATAGTGTTCTACTACAATGCTTTAGGTAGTGCCTTATATGTAAGAATTCATTAAATGTTTGCTGATTGATGGATTTATTAAAATTTGCCCCCAAAGCTATTAAATGCAAATAAGACCATGGCAGCATTCTAATCATTGTTCCCACACTAGACAAGAAGTAAGATTGACTCTCCTGATTTTATTCCATTGCTATTAAGATGCAGGAATGCTAAGGGTTCCCATGATAGAATATAGTAATTTTGCCCCTCAAACTTCATTCTAATTTTGCTCCTTTTCACAGCCCATAATTGTAGGTTGCAATGAGTTCCAGGGCATTTTGCAGCAATAACAGGCCAGCAAAGGACTGCTTGCCTTATTCGTCTTTTGTTTGCTGTGGTCGAGCATAAAAAATTTGGAGGTCATAAGCAGAACAAAAAATAAGATTTAAAGAGAACTTGGATTAAACAATGGATCCCCATTAAATCTTTGGCGAAGGTAATCCCATCTCCTCTAGTTATCTAGGCATTCTTAAGGCTTTTTGTGTATACAACATTG
This sequence comes from Myrmecobius fasciatus, assembly GCA_023553655.1. NCBI lineage: Eukaryota > Metazoa > Chordata > Mammalia > Dasyuromorphia > Myrmecobiidae > Myrmecobius > Myrmecobius fasciatus. The sequence continues at coordinate 255,417 of JAJPUD010000744.1, read as the reverse complement.
TGAGAGTTATATGGATCAGGTAGGTATCAAAAGTGGAAAGCAGACCTGAAAATGGCTCAGCAGCCCTCCCAGCAGAAATATTAATTTCCTGAGCACATCCTAACAGCAGCCACACCACAGTAAATCATTTCAACAGATGGACTAAGCTAAATTGAGGGCAATGAAAGGATATCAAACCCATCAGTGAGTTGGGGTGTGGGGGGGTCTACCCCAAGCATGTGAAGACTTCATCTGGTGGAATGGGCAATTAAGAACAATTTGATCCAATGGCCACAAAGGCAACTGAAGGACATACTGAGGAGCTCTTAGAGCTTGGTTAAATATCAAAGACTCCATGGTCATCCACTGCATCTCTAGCCATCACCAGTTATCTTGATTCTGTCCTGCCACTGGAATGTGATGACCTTCGAAGAGAGCGTGAAGCTGACAGCTTCATGCAACTCTGCCTCACTTAAATTCAATTTGCACACAAATCAAAAGATATAACCCAACTGAAAAAGAGGTTTTCAATGTCATTAGGCTGCTTTCATGTGACAAACCACCTGTGCTGACTCTATTCCAGCTGAGATTTACAACAGGGGAAGAGTCACTGCTCATACAAAAACTGACTAAAATTTTCCAGATTATATGGCAAAAGGAGGTCACCTCCAGGAGTTCATGGGCACTTCCATGGTCTATCTCTATAGAGGTAAAGAGAATAGATTGTCCTGTGATAATCACACAGGAGGTCTCTCTCTTAATCATTGCTGGTAAGATTCTTGACAAAGTTTTCCTTAATAGGCTGATCCTCCACCTGGAGGATGGTCATTTACCTGAGAGTCATTGCAACTTCAAAAAGGGCTGAAGAATTGTCCGACAACTCCACGAGAAATGCCAGGAGCAGAACAGAGATCTGTACATAATGTTTGCAGATCTGATTAAGAACTTTGATATGGTCAGTCAAGAGGGCTTATAGAAAATTAGCTCCCAAAAAACTGGTTCCCTGGAAAAGTTTATCATTATTGTACATCAATTTCATGACAGCAGGCTTGCCCAGGATCTGGATAATGGACAGTGCTCTCATACTTTCCCAGCCACCAGTAGAGTAAAACAAGCCTGTATGTTTGCTCCCAGGTTTTTAACATAATGTTTTCAGCCATGAAATGCCTTCAAGGAGAACAAACAGTATCAAAATCAGCTATTACACATATTAAAAAGTCTTCAATTTGAAAATGCTACAAGCCAAGACTAAAGTGAAGGGAATATTGGTACATGTTTTTTGTTTGCATATTATTACATGTTTTTTTTTGTTTGCAGATTATTATGCACTCAATGAAGCCTCTGAAGCTAAGATGCAACAAAATATGGATAGATTCTCTGTAGTGGGTGCTAATTTTGGCTCAACAATTAGCACAGATGCACCATCATCCAGCACACCATTTATATGAGCAACCATTGGTTAAAACAGATGGAGATGCTTTGAATGCTAGGGATAAGTTCACTTTCCTTGGCAGAATTCTGATTGTAGCGCCACAATGTTTGATTGTTTCTTTTTAGCTGTTTGCTATACTTTCGCCTTGATCTATGAGCTCTGGAATTTGGCTAGGAAGTTCCTGAGAGACTTCAATTTAGGGTCTCTTTAAGATAGTTATTGGTGGATATTTTTGATTTCTATTTGCCCTCTGATTTACAGGACAGAATTTTTTTTGTCTCAGAGTCATTCATTTCCACTTTTTCAATTCTAATTGTTAAAGAATCATTTTCTTCAGTGCACTTTTGAACTTTCTTTTCCATTTGGCCAATTTTATTTTGCAGGATATTATTTTCCTCAGTATATTTTTCTGTATCTTTTCCCATGCTATTCACTCTTTGTTCCTTTTTCTCTTGCATAACTCTCGTTTCTTTTTCCAATTTTCTCCTACTTCTCTAATTTACTTTTTAAAATTCGTTTTATGCTCTTCAAGAAATTCTTTTTAAATTTGATTAAATTACATTTATTTTTGTAATTTGAGGCTTCATATGTTGTCATTTTGACACTATTGTCCTTGATCCTCCCTATCACCATAGTAACTTTCTATAGCCAGGTATTTTTTTTTTAATTTTTTACTCATTTTTTCTGGGGTTTTTTTCTGGTGACTTGGTGTTTTTATGTGAGAGTTGGGCTCTGCTCCTGCAATCTCCTTAAGCTTTTTGTGCTGGGACTCTGGATCTTGCTTCTAGCTTTCAGTGTACTTCAGGGCTGAATTGTTGGTTTTTTTTTTTTTTCTGGAGAGTAGGCTTCCCTTTTTCTGGCTTGTATGGATGAGGTCTCTCTGTTTGCCTCCCCAAAATGTGGGGTTTACCTACTGGCTTGCTCCAGGGTCTCTCTGCTTGTAGGTCCTAGAGGCAGGGTCTTAATGTTGGCCAGCCTCAGGACAAATCTTCACTGTTGGTCAACAATGGGATCAAGACTTGCTGGTCAACAATGAGATCAAGACGTGCTGGTAGATTGTACTGGGGTTAGGGTCATTGGAGTTAATTTCTCACTTGCTTAGAGACTGCTGGTTTGCAGTAGACCTAAGTCTCACCATTGGACTGCACCAGGTTTGGAGCCTTGCTGCAGGCTCCCTTCCTGCTATGGAGCTGGCTGCTGCTGCTACTCTTGGACTTCATGCCCTTCCCACCCCAGTGAGACAGACTTTTTCTGGTGGGTTAGTAAGCTGCTTCTCTGCTCCAAGATCAACTCTGAGGCAGTTTTCTAGTTGTATGAAGGGGAAATTGGGAGGATTTTAGAGGTTTCTTTCCTTACTCCATCATCTTGGCAGTGAAAGTGGAGATGTATTCTTAATCAAAGTTCAGATACAAATTAAATATAAACAGATAATTTTAATTACATAAAATTGAAATGCTTTTTCACAAACAAAATTAGCACCTCTACAATAAAAAGGCAAGTGGTCAAAGGAAGAAGGAGGTGGATCTTTGTATAGAATTTCTTGGATGAAAGTTTTGTATCCAAAATAAATAGACAACTAACGCAAATATACAGAAGACAAAAACCATTTCCAACACATAAATGGTCAAAATATGTGAACAAACTGCTCTCAAAAGACTTGCAAACCATTAGAAACCGCATTTGAAAATGCTCCAGATAACTAATAATAAAAAGAATGGTTTTTTTTCTTCACACCCAGAAAATTGGCAAGGATGACAGAAGATGGGAATAGTAGATGTTAGAGGTTTTGTGGTATGATGATCACATTAATGTATGTTAGGTGGAATTGTAAATTAGTACAGCCATGTTGAGAAGCAATTTGGAATTATGCAAACAAGATGACTAAAATGTCCCAGAGATTCCACTGCTTGTAACATACTCTTAGGATGTCACTCATTAAAAAGAAAGGTTCCATGAATATCAAAATATTTATATCAGTAACTTTTGTAGTAGCAAAGAATTGAAAACAGTAAATTCTATAGAATTGGTGATACTTCACATATATAGAGAGAAATGGCTAAATTTTATATTCATTTAATATATGAATATGATAAAAATATTACTGTGTTGTGAAAAGTGGCAAGCATGATGAATTCAGAAAAGCACTGAAAGACAAATGAAATGATAGAAAGTGAAGTGAGCAAAACCAAGAAAACAGTGAGTCAATAAGCATTTATTAAGTGGCTACTACATGTCAAGCATGGAGAAGGACTGAAGACAATATATACAATAATAACAATGTAAAGCACAATAATCATAAAATAATCAAAATGAATTCTACAATTTACAAAAAAAAAAGCATGACCCCAATGAAGAAATATTTTTTTAAAGACCACCCTCCCCTTATTCACAAAAGTGACAGAATCCATGATGGGAAACATATTCTTAGATTTTTTTCTCATGTATTACTTGAATTTTCTGGGATGCGAGTGGGGTTCCCTTTATTATTGCATTTTTCTTTTTCTTTAAAAAAGGTCTTTGTTTATGAGATAGCTTTCTAGTAAGCTGCAAAAGGAGGGAGCTGGAGGAAATTTAGGTAATGCCAAAAGATATATCAATAAAATTTTATTTTTAAAAAAAGAAATGACTGGAAATGTAAGTGGGAGGTCGATTACAGAAGGCCTTAGCCCACACAAACAGACCACAGTAATAATGACAAGTCCTTAGCTCCTTTCCTTTAACCTGCTCTTATTTTGGAAGTCTTTTCTCTCTGCATGTCAGTCTGGTAGTTTCTTATTACATTACTGTATTATTCTATAAATATATTGCTGATTATATAATCATCATCATGCAGCAATTAGGACATTATATAATTAATAATAATAATGTCCATGTCATTATCATTATGAAGTCTTTATTTAAGAGGGTGGAACCACTAAGATCAGTTTCCACTGGTGATCTGGTCTGAATGACTGATTAGTCAATAACTACACAAAAGCATTTATAAAATGGGATTAACAGGCAAACTCAGAGCAGAAAGTGTCAGAACATAAAAAAGCAATGGCAAAATTCTAGGGTCTCTAAAATCTTCCATTTCCATTGAAAGACTGTGGCCATATTTAAAGACCTCCTTTCATTAGCATGTGTTCTTCTGTTAGTTATTGATCATTTTCTCACTTCAGAGTTTGAATTTGAACTAAGACAATTCTGGATCAAAATTTCTTTTTTTTTTTCAGAGCAGTATTTTTATTTTTTTGTTTTTATTTTTATTTATTTTATTTTTATTTTTCAATCTTTTTATTTTTTATTTTTATTTTTATTTTTTTTTAATTTTTCAATCTTTTTATTTTTAAAACATATGCGTGGACAATTCTTCAACATTAGCCCTTGCAAAACCTTGTGTTCCAATTTCCCCCTGCCCCCCACGCCCTCCCCTAAATAATCCAATATATGCATACATATTTATACAATTATTGTGCCACACAAGAAAAATCAAATCAAACCAATAAGAGAGAGAGAGAGAAGCAAATTAAAATGTAAGCAAACAACAATAAAAAGAGTGAAAATGCTATGTTGTAAACCACACTCAGTTCCCACAATCATTTCTTTTGATGTAGATGGTTCTCTTCATGGATCAGAAATTCTTGATAGAGAAAATACTTTTGTAATCAATCAGCAAGAATAGAATACCTATTATATGATAGGCACTATTCTAGGTACTGGGGATAAAAAGACAAAAATGGACCAGTTTCTGTTCTCAAGGAGTTTATATTCCATCAGGAGAGGCAGCACATATCTATAATTTATATACAATATAAATACGAGACAAATGGGCTAAGGACAGGAGACATGAATAGCTAGGAAGATCAGGAAAGGCCCCACATCAAAGATTGTACTTGAACCAAGTTTTAGAGGATAGTAAGATGAAAAGGTAAGGAGAGAATGCATCACCAAGCATGCTAGACAATCTGTGGAAAGGTGTGGGAATGGAAGATAAAATATTGTGTGTAGAACACCGAAAAGGACAATGAAAGAGATTTAACCAGTTTGAGGGCAAAGGAGGAAGCTTAGAGGGATAGAGAGAGAGGAGATTTAAAAAAAGGGAGAACCCAGGTATTGAATTTCTTCTTTATTTCTTTCTTTATCCCACCCTCTGGGGATTCCAGGAATCTCTGGCAAGCAGCCCAGAGTCAAGAAAATTGGCCCTCCTTGCTGAATGAGGAGGGTATCTGACCTGAAGAAAAGACAAAAGAAAAACTGAATAATTGTCTTCAAATGCATAAAGGATTATTATGCAGAAGATTGACAATCCACTATTCTCCATCTTCCCTGAGCGTAAAAAGAAAACTGCATTATGATAAAATTAGGTAAGGAAGAATTTGCTAACCACAACAGTAGTCATATTGTACCTGTATTTAGCACTTTACAATTTTCAAAGCATTTTTATTTACAATATTTTGTGGGATTCTAACAGCCCCCTGATGAAATCAGCAAGAATGCCATTATCCTCTCTCTACAAATGGGGAAGGAAGGTTTAGCAAAGCTAAATGAATTCTCCAGTGTCCCACAGCTAATAAGAAGACTAGGAATGGAAGCCAGGTTTTAAAACTTGGAATATATAATTATTAGATTATCACATGGAGTCTTTTACTTTGGGTATTCTAGGAGGCAGACTCTCCTTGTCAGATAAGTAAGATGTGTAATTCTTAAAGGTGGTAGATGGAAATTACCTCCCCCAAATTACAAAATCTCAGAATTGTAAGGGATCTCAGAAATCACTGAACCCAACCAATACCAGAAAAGAATTCCTAGCCAAAACTAACTGTACTAAAGGTCATCTACTCAATGCTTGAAGATCTCCAGTGAGGGGGATCTTACCACCTCTAGAAACAATTCATCCCACTTTTGGACTGTCTTAACTGTTGGGAAGATTTTCATTGCATCAACCCCAAATTTGTAACTTCCATCTTGTTCTGCTTTTTAGGATCAAACATAAAAGCTTATCTCTCTTCTATTTGATAACACATCAAACACTAGAAGATAGTTTTTCCTCCCCTGAATCATCTATTCTGTAGGTTAAGTATTACCATTTATATCTAGTAATCCTCCTATTGAAAGAATCCAACACCCTTCAGCATCCTTTTTGTCCTCCTTTAAACACCCCAGTTTGTCGATTTCCTTCATAAAATGTTATCTCTCTCTCCATGTTCCTTCCACAAAAGAATTTCTGCCATTATTGAAAAAAGCTCAAAGTTGTAGAAGATAACTACTGCTTTCCTACAATACAAATATTCCTAACACATATATTTTAGGAATTGTCTTCAAATTCATAACTATGAAGTATGACCACTCAACTTTATAAATGGAGATTTGGAATTAAATGTCATCCAAGAAAAAGCTCAACTTCATTGGGAAGGACTCTACTAAGTGTTGGTAGAGTAAGGAATTGAAGGACAAGGTAGTGAATAAAGTAAAGCAGAGTAATGAGGAGAGATAGGATAAATAAGATGAGAAAGATAGTGAGGAAAAATAGGAAGGAGGAAAATACACAAGTAATTATAGCTTAGAGTGTGAATGAAATGAATTTATCTATAAAACAAAAATGAATACCAGATTAAAAATCTGAATCCAACAACATGTTGCTTCAGGAAACATTATAAAAATGAGAGATATACACTAGAGATAAAATAAAGTGCAATAGTAGGTAAAGTTAAAATAGAACAAATTGAAAGCAAAAAACAGGGAAACTGCATTATGTATCAGGAATATTATTCAATATTGTTTTAGATCATTTAAAATACCTAAGTGAATACCTGAACTACATGAACATAATCATAAAATACTTTTTATATGAATAAACAGATCTAAATAATTGAAGTAATATTTATTGTTCATGGGTATGTAAGACCAATGTAACTTTTAAAGACAGTTTCATCTAATTAATCTATTTGTTCAATGTCATCCCAAATAAATTACTAAAAATTATTTTACCGGGTTAGAAAAATAATAACAAAGCTCATTTAGAGGAACAAAAGGCCAGGGACTTCAAAAAAACCAAGGGAAAAGATGTAAAGGAAGGAGATTCAGTAGTATCCTACCTTAAACTACATTATAAGGTAAGAGCTTGTTGAAGTGTAAAAAGATTAATTGTAGTTATTTTAAATTAAAATGTTCTTGTATATTTAAAACCTATGTAGCCAAGAATAGATGGAATAAAGAAAACTAGGAGAAAATTTTTATAAACAAATCACTCAGATAGAATGTGATTGGGCTGCAATATTGTAGTGTAGGAAATGATGAGCTGATTGATTTAGAAAAACATGGGAAAACTTGAACTCATAAAGGAAAATTTTATCCACCTTCAGAAAAACAGATAATAGGAAGAAATAAGCATAATATGGTCTTACATATATATTTATGAGTATATATGTGTATATATGTATGCTTATAAATATTTATATATGTGTGTGCATAAAATATATACATATATGTATGTATGTACATGTGTGTGTATCCACACCCAATTGTAGCCTTCTTGGGAGGGGGGAAAGAGGAAAAAAATAAAGTAAAAAATAAACAACAGAGAACAAAAGAAAAACAACAAGGAAGCAAAGAAAAGATGGCAGCTCTGAAAACAATGTGTAGTATTTATTATATAGGTTTTCTTGAAATGGAAAATAGTTGTTTTATATTAAATCATCTTTTATGGTCTGTTGTATACATGACAATGTGTTTTTTTCCATTTCTCATTTTGTATTTAAGTTTAAATTTTTAAAAATTACCAAAAAGGGGGTCACTAAATGGCACAATATTAGCATTAATCCTGGAATCAGGAGGAATTGAGTTCAAATCTGATCTCAGACACTTAAAACTAGCTTGTGACATTGGACAAGTCACTTAACCCCAATTGCCTTGCCAAAAAAAAATTACCAAAAAAAAAAAAAAAAGATTTTTTAAAAAGGAACAAAATGCCATGACATCTAGTCATTATTAGCCTTCATCCAATAAATGACCCGATGAGATCTAGGATCAAAGTTCTATTACTGAACCCTGGTTCCTCTCCTATGCAACAAATTGGATGAAGAGAATATAGCCATTTAGGTCCTAGGCCCAACAGATAAACCCAAAAGTCTCCTTCCTTGTTTTATCTGAAGCAATTCCATAGCACAATAGCTAAGAAACTTAGCCTGGAGTCAGGAGGACCAGTCTCAGATATTTCATAGCTATATGACCAAAGGCAAGTCACAACTTCAATCTACCTCAGTTTCCTTATCTGTAAAATATGGATCAGAATACCACCTACTTCCCAGGGTTCTTGTGAAGATCAAATGAGAGGGGGCGGAGCCAAGATGGCGGAATGAAGACATGACTGTCTGTGACCTCCTCTCAAACGAACAGCAGATTAAGCCTCTAAACTAGTTCTGGAGTCAAAGTTCCCCCAAATATTTGGACTACACATTCCTAGCAGAAGTTACCTTGGAGGAGCTCTGGAGCAGGTTTGTTTCAGACAGGCAGGGGGTCAGGCAGTTTGCCAAACTCAGGCACAGCTCCGGAAGACAGGCAGGAAGCCAGGCGGGACTCAATATGGCAGGTTCTAAGCACCTGGGAAGTCTATCTGAAGCTCTTAGGACATTCTGCCCTAATTGCGGGCAGGTGCTTTGGCAGATCTGCCTGTTGTAAAAGGTAGATTGTAACCCACTGAAAAAGCTGGGCTTGCCCCCATGGCCCAGCACCATAGTCAATCAGCCAAATTGCCCCAGGGCAAATTAAAGCAGCTGCCACTCCTCTGCTTTAAACAGACCTCAAGCTTTAAAAAAAAAATGAATAAAAGACAGAAAAGAACTCTCACCATAAACAGTTTTTATGGAGAGAGAGAAGGGCAGACCCCAGATCTTGAGGTTCATAATGGTAAAACAATTCCAGAGGAAGTCACAAGGGAGACATGAGCTGGTCCCCATTTCACAAGGCTTTCCTGGAAGATTGCATAAAGAATCTCAAAAGAGAGTTAGAAGAAAAATAAGGAAATGAAATGAGATCATTGCAAGAAGGAATGGAAAAAGCATATAATGCTCTACAAAAGAAATATTAAAAAGACACCAATTCACTGAAAAACAAAATTGGTAAAGTGGAAAAAGACTGCAATGAACAAAAAAACTCAATTGGCTAGTTACAAAAGGAGCTAAAAAAAGGTAACTGAAGAAAATAAGACTTGAAAAACTACAATTGAACAAATGGAAGTGAATGACTCAATAAAACTTCAGTAATCTGGGAATTACAAATTACCATGATGAAAAAAAGAACCTAGACACTATCTTCCAGGAAATCATGAAAGAAAACTGCCCTGATGTTTTAGATCAGAAGGTAAAATTGCCATTGAAAGAATTCACTGATCATCTCCTGAAAGAGACCCCAGAATTAAAACCCCAAGGAATATTGTGGCTAAATTTCAGGACGATCACACCAAGTTAAAGATATTGCAAGCAGCTAGAAAGAAACAATTCAAATACCAAGGAACTGCAATTAGAATCACACAAGATCTGTCAGCCTCCACATTGAAAGATTGAAGGGCCTGGAACCAGATATTGCGAAAGGCAAAGGAACTTGGATAACAGCCAAGAATAAACTATCCAACTAGATTGAGCATTATCTTCCAGGGAAGAAGATGGACATTTTATGATATAGGTGAATTTCACCTATTTCTAATGAAAAGACCAGATCTGAACAAAAAATTTGACCTCCAAACACAGAACTCAAGAGAAGCATAAAAAGATAAAAAGGAATGAATTCTTGAGAACTATATTTCTACTATGGGTATACTTAAAGAATGAGGGTATAATTTGATTTTACTTTGATAATATGAAAAAGAAACTAGGTGGAAGGGCTATCATACTGGGGGGAAAAGTGAAAAGGAGGTAAAATAAGGTTAAAAAGAGGTAAAAAATAAGGTAAAATCTCATGAAGAGGCAAAGAAAACCTAATATAATTGAGGGAAAGAAGGGAGGGGGATGAGCATTGTGTGAATCTTACTCTCATCAGATTGGGCTTTAAAAGTATATCAGACACATTTGGTTTCACAGAGAAATTTGTTCCTCCTTATAGGGAAGTGGGAGGGAAAAGAGGAAAAGAAAAGGATAGACTAATAGAAGGGAAAAATAGAAGAAAAAAAGGGGAGAGGGGCTCTAAAGGAGGGAGGACTGTTTGAGGGAGGTGGTCATTAAAAGCAAAATTCTATGGAGTGGGGAAGGAAGAAAGGGGAAAGGAAAGAGGAAAACACAACTTTGGGTAAATAAGATGGCAGGAAATACAGAATTAGTTATTTTAACTGTTAATGTGAATGAGATGAACTCTCCCATAAAACAGAAGCGGATAGCAGACTGGATTAAAAGCCAGAATCCTACAATATGTTGTTTGCAAGAAACACATCTAAAGCATAGAGATACATACAGAATGAAGGTAAAGGGCTGGAGTAGAATCTATTATGCTTCAGGTGAACAAAATAAAAAAAAAAAAAAGAAGCAGGGGTAACAATCCTGATCTCAGATCAAGTAAAAGCAAAGATAGATTTAATTAAAAGAAATAAGGAAGGAAACTATATTTTACTAAAGGGTACCATAGATAATTAAGCAATATCTATACTACACATATATGCACCAAGTGGAATAGCATACAAATTCCTAGAGGAGAAGTTAAGAGAAATGCAAAAAGAAATAGACAGCAAAACTATATTAGTGGGGGATCTCAACCTTGCTCTCTCTGAATTATATAAATCAAACCACAAAATAAATAAGAAAGAAGTTAGGGAAGTAAACGAAATATTAGAAAAGTTAGGTATGATAGTTCTTTGGAGAAAATTGAATGGAGACAGAAGGGAGTTTACTTTTTTCTCTGCGGTTCATGGAACTTACACAAAAATCGACCATGTGTTAGGGCATAAAAACCTCAAATCAAATTCAGAAAGGCAAAAATAGTAAATGCATCTTTATCAGATCCTGATGCAATAAAAATCACATGCAATATAAGGCCAGGAGAAAATAAACCAAAAGCTAATTGGAAATTAAATAATCTAATCCTAAAGAATGAATAGGTGAAAGAGCAAATCATAGACACAATCAATAATTTCATCCAGGAGAATGATAATACATACCAAAATTTGTGGGATATGGCCAAAGTGGTTATAAGGGGTAATTTTATATCTCTAGATGCTTACTTGCATAAAATAGAGAAGGAGAAGATCAATGAATTGGGCTTACTATTTAAAAAGCTAGAAAAAAACAAATTAAAAACCCTCAATTAAATATCAAATTAGAAATTCTGAAAATAAAAGGGGAGACTAATAAAATTGAAAATAAGAAAACTATTGAATTAATAAATAAAACTAGGAGTTGGTTTTATGAAAAAACCAACAAAATAGATAAGCCTTTAGTTAATTTGATTAGAAAAAGGAGGAAAATCAAATTGGTAGTCTCAGAAATGATAAGGGAGATCTGTCCACCAATAAAGAGGAAGTTAGAACAATAAGTAGGAACTACTTTGCCCAACTTTATGCCAACAAATTTGATAATCTAAATGAAATGGAGGAATATCTACAAAAATATAGACTGCCCAGGTTAACAGAAGAGGAAATGAATTAAATAGCCCCATTTTAGAAAAAGAAATAGAACAAGCTATTAATCAGCTCCCAAGAAAAAATCTCCATGGCCAGATAGATTTACATGTGAATTCTACCAAACATTCAAAGAACAATTAATTCCAATACTATACAAACTATTTGAAAAAATAGGGAAAGAAGGTGTACTACCAAATTCCTTTTATGATACGGATATGGTACTGATAGCTAAACCAAGTACAGTAGAAACAGAGAAAGAAAACTATAGACCAATTTCCCTAATGAATATTGATGCAAAAATATTAAATAAGATATTAGCAATAAGATTACAAAAAATTATCCCCAGGATAATACTTTATGACCAAGTAGGATTTATACCAGGAATGCAGGGCTGGTTCAGTATTAGGAAAACTATCAGCATAATCAATTATATTAATAACCAAACTAACAAAAATCATATGATTATTTCAATAGATGAAGAAAAAGCATTTGATAAAATCCAACACCCATTCCTATTAAAAAACACTAGAGAGTATAGGAATAAATGGGCTTTTCTTTAAAATGATCACTAGCATCTATTTAAAGCCATCAGCAAGCATCATATGTAATGGGGACAAACTAGACCCATTCCCAATAAGATCAGGAGTGGAACAAGGCTGCCCACTGTCACCATTACTATTTAATATTGTCTTAGAAATGTTAGCTTTGGCAGTAAGAGAAGAAAAAGAGATTAAAGAAATTGGGGTAGGTAATGAGGAAACCAAATTATCACTCTTTGCAGATGACATGAAAACCCTAGAGACTCAACTGCTAGAAACAATTCACAACTTTAGCAAAGTTGTAGGATACAAAATAAATCCACATAAATCATCAGCATTTTTATATATTACCAACAAAGTTCAGCAGCAAGAGATACAAAAAGAAATTCCCTTCAAAATAACTGTTGATAGCATAAAATATTTGGGAATCTATCTGCCAAGGAAGTCATGAACTATACGAACTAAATTACAAAATACTTTCCACACAAATAAAGTCAGACCTAATCAGTTGGAAAAATATCAAATGCTCATGGGTAGGCTGAGTGAATATAATAAAAATGACAGTACTATCCAAACTAATTTACTTATTTAGTGCCATACCAATCAAACTCCAAAGAAATTATTTTACAGATCTAGAAAAAAATAGTGGCAAATTTCATTTGGAAGAACAAAAGGTCAAGAATTTCAAGGGAATTAATAAAAAAAAAGGCTGATAAGGGTGGCCTTGTGCCAGATCTAAAACTATATTATAAAGCAGCAGTCATCAAAACCATTTGGTACTGGCTAAGAAATAGAGTAGTCGATCAGTGGAATAGGATAGGATCACAGGACAACCAGGCAATAACCATAGCAGTCTAGTGTTTGATAAACCCAAAGACCCCAGCTTTAGGGATAAGTACTCACTATTTGACAAAAACTGCTGGGAAAATTGGAAACTAATATGGAAGAAATTAGGGCTTGACCCATACCTAACACCACATACCAAGATAAGATCTAAATGGGTTCATGATTTAGATATAAATAGTGATATTATAAGCAAATTAGAAGAACATAGGATAGTTTACCTCTCAGACATGTGGAGAAGGAAGGAATTTGTGTCCAAAGAAGAACTGGAACTCTTAATTGAACACCAATAGATAATTTTGATTATATTAAGTTAAAAAGTTTTTGTGCAAACAAAACTAATGCAGACAAGATTATGAGGGAAGCAATAAATTGGGACATCATTTTTACATTTAAGGGTTCTGATAAAGGCCTCATTTCTAAAATATATACAGAATTGACTCAAATTTATAAGAATTCAAGCCACTCTCTCTCCAATCTATAAATGGTCAAAGGATATGAATAGACAATTTTCAGATGAAGAAATTAAAACTATTTCTAGTCATGTGAACAGGTGCTCCAAATTACTATTGATCAGAGAAATGCAAATTAACACAACTCTGAGATACCACTACACACCTGTCAGATTGGGTAAAATGACAGGAAAAGATAATGACAAATGTTGGAGGGGATGTGGGAAAACTGGGTCACTGGTACATTGTTGGTGGAACTGTGAACTGTGAACCATTCTAGAGAGCAATTTGTAACTATGCTCAAAAAGTTACCAAACTGTGCATACCCTTTGACCCAGAAGTATTTCTATTGGACCTATATCCCAAAGAGATCTTAAAGGAAGGAAAGGGACCCACATGTGCAAAAATGTTTGTGGCAGCCCTTTTTGTAGTGGCTAGAAACTGGAAATGGAATGGGTGCCCATCAATTGGAGAATGGCTGAATAAGTTATGGTATATGAATTTTATGGAATATTATTGCTCTGTAAGAAACGACCAGCAAGATGATTTCAGAGAGGCCTGGAGATACTTGCATGAACTGATGCTGAGTGAAATCAGCAAAATCAGGAAGTCATTGTACATGGCAACAATAAGACTATATGATGATCAATTCTGAAGGACATGGTTCTCTTCAACAATGAGATGTTTCAAACCAGTTCCAATTATTCAGTGATGAAGAAAGACATATTCACCCAGAGAGAGGGATATGAATGTGGACCACAACATAGCATTTTCACACTCTCTATTGATGTTTGCTTACATTATGTTTTCCTTCTCAAGTTTTTTTTTCCTGTACAGCAAGCTAACTATATAAATATATATACACATATTTGATCTGTCAAATATTTTAACATAATTAACATATATTAGACTTCCTACCATCTAGGAGAGGGGGGTAGTGGATAGGAGGGAAAAATTCATAACAAAGCTTTGCAAAGGTCTTTGTTGAAAAATTACCTATGCATATGTTTTGCAAATAAAAAGCTTTAATAAAAAAAGGAAAAAAGATCAAATGAGAAAATATTAAGTACTTAGCACAATGTCTGGCACATAGTAGGTTCTTAATAATGCTTCTCCTTTTACCATTTAATCTTGATGTCTATCTAACATACAGCTACAAAAGAGAAAGTCAAAGTGAGCAACTGTATTCCAAAAGTGAAGCTTAATGGAAATATTTAGAACAATTAACATCTATGTAATATGAAGCTTAATAACACTTTTTGGATGGCAATAAACCTAGAATCCAAACAAAAGCCTATACAATATTAACAAAAAACAGGGCTTATCACCCCCAAAGTAGTTCTAGCAAAATTGAAAGGAAAAAAAAGAGGAAAAGGATTAACAGGTTTTTTACATCTTACTGTGTAACTCAAGATATATAGGTTAAAATTTTACAGAAATTTTTGGAACAAACTGACCACACTTCATAAAGCAACAAATGTTTAGAAAAAAAGTTCTAATGTACTACATTGCACAACATTCCTCAAGAAAAGGAGGAGTATAGATCCAGCCATGGGAAGAGATAACAAATATTGGAAAGAACAGAGATCAATAAATTATCATTTAAAAAAAAAGTTGTCACCCTGACCAGTCCAGATGTACTAACAGGAAAAGATACTATAATCAATATACAAAATAATGGAGAGAATCAAATGATTTAGAATTGATAGAATCACTTTATTTAAAATTGGAAGGGACCTAGGAAACTTATCAAATCCAAACTTCTCATTTCATAGATGAGGAAACTGAAGGTAGAAGAGATTAAATGACTTCTTCAGGGCCATACTGCTAGTAAGGGCAGCAAGATAGCACTCATTTAGAGTATATGACTTAGAGTCAGAAAGATTCATCTTCTCAAGTTCAAATCTAACCTCATATACTTACTAGCTGTGTGATCCTGGGTAAATCATTTAATCCTGTTTGCCTCAATGTCCTTATTTGTAAAATGAGTTGGGAAAGGAAATGGCAAACCACTCCAGTATCTTTGCCAAGAAGACCCAAAATGGGGTTACACAGAGTCAGATAGGACTGAACTAGGAAACATACACTGCTCTTCAGTGTTTAATGAAGACTCAGATTTTTCCTGTCTTTGAATTGAAATTACCTGCTGTACCACTTAAAAAATACTCATTCATTCATTCATTGTACTATGCAAAAACAACTTATGTGTACTATCTCATGTGACCCCTACAAAAATCTTGTCAGATAGGAAATAAAAGTCTGCTACTTTTTTTGGTAATCTATTACTATTATCCCCCTTTATAGTTGAGGAAACTGAGACTGAAAAAGGTCAAGCAATTTGTTGAAGTTATACTGTTAACAGATAATTTCTATGCTTCTTATTCCCTATCAAAGATTCTCATCACCATAACAAAACTATCTTTTGGGCAGATCTCTGAAATGGCTAGAATTTTTAATATCCCCAAGTCACATTTTCATTAAAACTTTGTATCTTTTGTAAATTGTAAGTTCAACTTATCTCTCTCTCTTTTTCACAGCACAGACTATACTTATATGACATCTATATCAAAATGGAGATAGGGATATCAGTTGTGTCTGTACGTTCTACAGATAAGGGTTAAGCTAGTAATTATATGAGGCCAGATTTGAACTCATTTCTTCCTGACTCCTAACTCCTATCCACAGTGCTATCTTTCATTTCACAGATAAGGAACCTGAGACAAACAGGGTTAAGTGACTTACTCAGGTTCACATAGCTAATAATTATATGAAACCAGATTTGAACTCATTTCTTCCTGACACCTTGCTTGGTCACATTATCCACAGTGCCATTTAATTGCCCTATATTCAAATCCTGTTTCAGACATTGACCCTGGAAAAGAAACTTTGCCCTCAGTCTCGGGTTTCCTCATCTGTAAAATGGGAATAATAGTAGCATATACCTTAGAGAATAATTGTGAAAATCAATGTTAATAGTATTATATTTAAATATATATAATATATATAAATGTTAATATTATTATTATTATCATTCTACAAATGGAAGGAATCAAGATAAGTGTCTCTTTTTTCTGTATTACTCTACTATCTTTTACATTTACAACAAATTGAATAACTGTTCATTGTGTTCTTTTTACAATTAGCCTTTCCATGTCTCCTGCCCCACCTCTGAAGGCACAACCTCACAATGATCCCTACATTAGTCCTAATCATTACCATTGAAAGTCTCCTCTTACCTAAACTTGTTTTTCCCCTACCCTGGTCCAGCTGCAGCTAATTAAACCCATTCTTTTTCAGGTAACTCAATGGAGAAGAGCAGCTGGTCACTACCCAATATAGAAGCTAGGCTTAATCACAATAATTAAGCTACCTCCTCCCCCCAGACAAGCACTTCCCAGAATCTGTTCATAAATGTCTTTGTTGGACCTAAGGCAGCTTCATTCAACTCAAAGTAGACTTTGAACAGAGTATGGTGTTGGGTCAGATGGGCAAGTCAGATAGAGTCTACCATTCTATGAAAGCTCCCTGGGGTAAAAAGCATAATAAAGAACTGCATCCTAAAGGAGGAGGAGGAGAGACTGCTTGACTTAGCAGAGAGTCAGCTTGATAAGGCAGTATTAGCACATTAGTGTCAGGCAAGCTAATTTGTTTGTTCCTGTTATAGGGGCATCTGTCAGTGTAGAGATGGAGTCAGCCGCCTGCTCTGGTACTGTTGCCTAGGAGAGAGTCCTGAATCTCCAGGGTTACCTTCTGCCCAGCCAATGGGCTTTAAGAGAACAACTAGAGTACTCTAAGGGAGTGCCTACA
This sequence comes from Myrmecobius fasciatus, assembly GCA_023553655.1. Taxonomy (NCBI): domain Eukaryota; kingdom Metazoa; phylum Chordata; class Mammalia; order Dasyuromorphia; family Myrmecobiidae; genus Myrmecobius; species Myrmecobius fasciatus. Next base: position 237,780 of record JAJPUD010000744.1, on the reverse strand, counting down.
GGTACAAATAGGGGAAGATTTGACCCTGACTGGTAGGAAATAGAAGCTAGGATTGGGGGAGGAAGCAGATGTTCTGCAGGGTGAACCAAATGGAACTGGAGATCCTGAGGGCTGAAGAGTATAGAGTAGAAACTGGCTTCAGGAGCTGTCTTTCAGCACCCACAGCGATAACCCATTCAACATCCTTTCTGAAGGATGAGAGCTAAGTAAATTGCTACCGTGTGGTATATCATAAATCAGGAACTAATGATGACACACAATCCAGTCCCATGCTGACTACATTCTGGCCATGAAAATTAAAAGTTAGTGCATTCTGCTTTTGCTGTTCTCCAGGCTCGGAAATCCAACTCCTCCCCCAAGGCTTCCCTTCCCCTCCCCAGTCTCAGCCTGCCAGAACAAGAGAATTGGAACATTGGATCTCCAATTGAACTTCATTTAGCATATTCTGGTGCTAGACGTGTCTGAAACACAGGGGCCACAAAAGCCCTCCAACCAAGCAAAGAGGTACCATGCCCTGATTCCTCTGTGCTGTCATCCTCCAGATCAGATCACCAGACCTTGCCAGAGCAAGTAGCACTTGCCAGGTGATTACTATGCTACTTGTCAGAAAAGATGGGCATATTATAACAGTTAGAACCTATCTATACAACCAAAGACTCAGGCACTGCCACATAGAATATCCCATTCATCCTCACAGATTACTATTTCCAATATGTTTCTGGAACACCAAACAAAGGCAGTCAAATGGATCACTAATTAGTTTAAGGGCTGTGGTGTAATAGAAAAAAACACTGGAAAGATAGGAAAGAGAGCTGGATAAAAATCCCCCCCCCATTCTGCCATTAATTCACTATGTGATCTTGGCCAAATTCCCTTCTCTGGCCTTTAGTTTCCTCATCTATAACATGAGAGAGTTAAACTAGGATACAACCCAAAAGCCATTTATTAAGTACCTATTATGTGAGAATTTAGGTGCTGAACACATCAAAAGAAAGGGAAAACAAGCCTCACCCTCAAAGAACTCACCATCCAAGGCAAAAGGGAGAGAACTATGGTATAAGATGAAAATGTCCTCTAAGGTCCTTTCCATCTCCATAATTCTGTGACTTTAGTATCTGTCTAATTATTTAGCAGATTATAGGTTCCCTTTTTATCTTCCTACAGAACCAGTCTTAGATTATTTATTTGGAACTATTATATTTTGTTAAGTGAAATTTCAGAACCATCAACATTGAAGACCAATAGTGACATGAAGATTTTTCAGCAGGCTTCCTGGTTCAATGTCCAAGTCCTGTCTTTCTTCCTGCCTTAGTTTAATGAAGGTCACCTTCTCTCTTTCTCCAATAACCTCAGAGAAAGGTTATAACCATTCTTTTCCTATGTCAGTCTTGGGGCTGCCCTCTATCTCTTTCATTACCAGTTCATTAATAACTGATCACATGCAGCCTGCCTTCTGTCCTTATTTTTTTTCACTTTATTTTAGACTTAGCATCTTGATTTCTAGGATTCCTTTGATAATCATTTGATAAATAATTATTTTATCTGTACTAATTTTGTGCTAAATACAAAGAGGTACTAGTTTTGGTTCTGACACTTGCTATCTGGATGATATTGGTTAAGTCACTTCATTTTTCTAATCTTCAGTATTTCAAATCCAGAGCTCCAGCTACCAGATATCTACCTAGCAAGTTCCTGAGGTAGAATCGATCTCAGGTCCTTGTGACTCCAAGTCTAACACTTTGTCTACTATAATACCACACTGCTTTAGATATTTCCTTCCAATAGATTGTAACCTCACCAAGACTGTATGTTCTGTGCTGTTCTTATTCACATCCTCCAATAAGTTCACCACAGGGGGTCCAACCAATGTTCTGGCATCCTTTCTCAATTCCCCTTGATGTTCTGAGGGTTATCAGTAACACATACTGGTTATTCCTTATTCTTTTCATATGACCAGATCATCTTCATTTTCTTTTTATAATTATTTTTAAAGCAAATTTAGGACAATTATGTTACATTACAATTGCTTCTTTTTGCATTAAATAATTCAATTTATGGAATAAAAGAAGCATTTCCATAATATAATATTATTTTTTAAAAGATGATTGCACAGAAAACTACAAATCTATTATATACAACTTGCTAATCCTTCTAAAAAATAGAATAAAATTATCATGCAAATTTCTCTTCTGCCCTGGAGATGGTTACCATTAGACACAAATAGGTAGGTAAATAGATAGATAGATAGACAGAAAGATGGATGGATAGATAGAGAAGTATAGATATATAGATGTAAAATTATTCTATACATATTTCTATTCATCAGTTCTTTCTCTGAATGTAGATAACATCTTTCTTAATATATCTTTTATATTTAATTTTCATTTAATAATTTAATTTAATTATATATTCTTTCATTATCAGACTTCTTCCTACCATAATAATCTTTTTATATCACCCCTAAGTATTTTCTGATCTAGTAACAACAGCCTCCTTGCTGTTTTTCAAACTAGACACTCTATTTCCTGACTTAGGGCATTTTTTCTGACTATCCTTTATGCCTAAAATGCTCTGCCTCCTCATCTTCACTTCCTAGCTCTGTTCAAGTTCAAGCTAAAATTTTACTCTCTACAGGAAGCCCTTTATATCCCCCTTAATGCTAGTGCCTTTACCCTGTCCATGTTTTCCCAATTTATCCTGTATGTAGCTTATTTGTGCATCATTGTTTGTATGTTGTATTTCCCATTAGGTTTGAGCTCCTTGAGAACAGAAACTGTTTTTTATCTTTCTTTGTCTCCCCAAAACTAGCATAGTGCCTGGTACATAGTAGAGCTCATTAATGATGGCATTTCTTTGGTAGCATTCTTAACTTTAGTTCTCCTTTGTAGCCCCTCATTCTGCTCACATCCACCTTGTGTTTTTCCTTTGCTCTCTGAGTGACACTCATTTTCAGCTATTCAAAGACCTTCACAGACCTATTCCATAAATCACAGTCAAACAGCAAGCTGACTACTGGATCATAAAGGGACTCATAGAGTCATAAAATTATAGTAGGAAATTGGTCATAAGGTTATACAATTATGGCAGAAAAAGACCTTTGAGGCCACTTGATCCAAACACCTAATTTTACAGATGAAGAAACTGAGACAGTGAGTTTAGCTAATTGTCTCATCGTACCAGAGACTAGAAGAAGCAAAACCTGTGTTAGTTAGAATTAAGGTTTAAACCACTGTCTTCTAATACCAAATGCATTGCCCAAATCCACTCTAGCCCATAACCTTCTTGCTAATCACTGTGGTATCTAAGGAGTTAAACTTGCCAGCCTCAATTTTATTTTGAAGAACCAATTGTCTCATTATTCAGAAGTATTTTCTCTGAAGCAATAGAAGAAAAACCATGAGTGGAAGGAATGGGACTTCTTGTTCCTTAAAGACCAATACAAGATCATCCAACAGTCACCAGTAGACAAAAATGTGGAAGCCAAAGGGAATGGGTTGAAACACCTATAGGGTAAGTTTAGAGCTGGAAGGAACATGAGAAGTCATCTAATCCAACCTCCTCATTTAACATATAAGAGAAGAGACCATTTAGATTAAAACACTTGCCTGACGTTACAAAGACAGTAAATATTATAAGCATCACAGGACTGATACCAGATAAAATAAAGAAGCTCATCACGTACACACAAACACACACCCACATGCACACACACACACACACACACACACACACACACACAATTTAGATGATGAACATAGACCAATGAACTATGTGGAAAGCAAATGAATCTTTGAGGTTTCATTGATATATAGACTTCCTGGATAAGAAAACTCTACTAATTCAGGTTCATAACTTTTCTGCTATTTGTAATCTTGGTGATGTGCCTAGAGCACTAAGAGGTTAATTAATTTGCTTAGGGTCACATAAGCAATATGTGTATACTGTTATCCATGTGTTTTTGGATCCAAAGACCCTGGTCTCCTGACTGCTCACTGTACAAGACATTCCATCTCCCAACTGGATGTTTTCATTGGCTCTCCTCCATGCCTAAGGCTCTATCAGCTTTCATTTATACTTTCTGGCTTCATACAAGTTCTAGCTAAAATCCCATCTTCTTTAAGAAGCTTTTCTCAGTCTTCCAAAATCTTAGTGCCTTCCAAGACAAGCTCCAGTTTGCACTGTCTATCTCATTTATATATAGTTGTTTGCATGTTGTCTCCCCTGTTAGGCTTTAAAAGCTTTCTGAGAAAGGGGATTGAGTTTAGTGGTGGTGATACTAACAGTAGTTTTGTTTTGTTGGGGGTTTTAGGGATTTTTTTTTCTCTTTCTTTGTATCCCTGTTCTCAACCCAGGACTTGACACATAGTGGGCACTTAATAGATGCTAACTGACTTAACTTGACAGGTTTTGAAGGCAGAATTTTAATTTCCTGCTTCTGAGACCAACTCTATCTACTGCACCAGAGTTCCTGACAGTAAAAAACCTTCAGAGGGAGAATATCCAGAGCTGTTTCTTGAGTGACATTTGAGGAAAGTCATTGAAAGAGCAACAACTTTGGGTGCCATGGGGATGGGGACAGAGAGGAATTTGTCTTACTGAATATGAAGTCCAATATTCTGAGAGGAAATTGGAATTTGAACTATGTTGTTTAAAAAAAACTCATTTCCTATTATTGCTAGTGAAAACCGTGTGGGTGCAAATGGAAAGAGTGTTAGATGTGGAGTCAGAAAAAAATTTATTCAAGCCTCAGCTATGCTATTTGTTCTCTGTCTTATTTAGATCAAGTCACTTTACCTATCTAGGTCTAATTTTCTTCATTTGTAAATTTTAGGAGTTAAAATAAATGATCTCTAAGCTCGCTTTCCCTTCTAAATCAATAATCCTTTGATTCTACTTAGATAAACCCAAGTTTCCTCTCTATTACACTCTACTCCAGAAATCCATTACAGAGGAAGTGATGGGGAGCAGCTCTGATTTGCTAGTTAATATGTAACCAGCCCCAGGCAATACATCATATTAATAGTGACTTCTTGGACAAGTTTTAACTCTACCAAGTGGCTCTAATAGTAAGGATTTGAGACCCAAGGCAGGTCAATAAGTGAGGTGTTTAGGGGGAGGTAGGGCTTTATGATGTCCCTCAAGTCCAGTCCCAATCTACCTGGGCCTAGGGCCAACTCTAAGGCCCACAATTTAAGTGTGATTCCTACTTGGTGCTAAGTAATCTGATATTCATTCACAGCTTTGCTTTGCCAAATTTACTCAGAACCCAATGGATCTCTATTAATCATCTCCTCCTGGTTTCTGCTTTCTCCCCGGGGAGGAAAAAGCAGGAAATCACACCAGCTAGGGCAGATGCCTTAATCATCCCCAGGATTTCCTGGAAGCCTAGGCTATAGGAGTCCAACTGAGACTTTAATAACAAACTTCAGCAGGAGAGGATGTTGGCAGCCATCCAGCACCTGGTGGGCAGCGATGAACTACAGCAAAACGCAAGTGTCAAGATGGAAGAGTTTCTTCTTTCCATATCAGTATTCGCTCAGGGCTTACCAACATGCATCTAGAGGGGTTGAAGGGTACTTGACACAACCCTCCTGTCCATCCAACCTTTCCCCCCACCCCTCCACCTCCTTTTGTAACTACAGGAAGCCATCAGGGTGCCCACTTCCCAGATCCACGCCCTTGCCCCCAAGAGAGCCTGGCTTGTTTTTCACCAGTCAAAGCCATAAAGTGTTATTCTAGAGACCTGAAGACAACTGGGTTGGTCTAAGTTTTCTAAGAAGAAGCTTCAGTTAAGGAAGACATGTACTGGAAGAAAGAGGCTTGGGATAGCTGGACTAGAGTAAATAGAGAAAACTTCATGGAGGAAATGGACCTTGAATTGGTCCTTAATAATAGGTAGAATATGAATAAATAAAAGGGAGAGGAGACAGCATTCTAGTCCTAAGTACCAACAGGAACAAAGACAAACCTGAAGGATATACAGATAACATTTAATAAATATATGCTGAGATAGGATAAGTGCCAGACACTATGCTAAGTGCTGGGAATACAAAGAATCAAAACTGATTTTGCCTACAAGCAACTTACCTTATAATGGCATAGTAAATGTGGAAGGAGTCATCTTTCATGGCATTTTTACCATGCCCAAGAAATGAAGAGGAGGCTTGGTTCTTAGAGGCAGTCACCTAGTAAAGCTCAGGTATTTCCAGGAGCAGTATACAAGGGTCCTGGGGAAAGGGATGGGGGTGATGGGCCTTGCCATCTCATCCTTATAAAGGATATCTATGCTATGTCTATGTCTAGCTACCTCTGGGTACATTTAGACAAAGGAAGATGATGAAGAGGGTGAATTTTTAAAGAATCATATGTGTCCTGACCTAGTTAAACAACATTAATAGGGCTATTCTCCATTTGGGGTATCATATTTTAGAAAGAACATTCACAAGCTGAGCAGCTAGAGGGTGCAGTGGATAGAGTGCCAAGCCTGGGGCCAGGAAAACTTCGTTCAAATCAACCCTCAGATACTTACTAGCTTGTGACTCTAGGTAAGTCATTTAACTGTTTGCCTCATTTTCTTCATCTGTAAAAAGCTGGAGAGGGAAATGGCAAACTACTTTAGTATTTTTGCCAGGAAAACCTCAAATGGGGTCACAAAGAGTCAGATATGACTAAAATGACTGACTGTATTACCATACTAATTAAAAAATGATAAGCATCTATTATGTGTTGGAAAGGCTAACCATACTAAGAATGAAAAAAGAAGAAAAAGATTAAGGAGAAAAAGGACGGAAAGTTCAATTGATTTCTACTCAATGCCATGTAAAAAGTGCTGACTTTGGAATCAAAGGACCTGGGTTCAAATCTTTCCTCTATCATTACCTATGTGTGGACAAGTCACTTAATTTCTCTAAATCTCAGTTTCCTCATCTGTTAAAAAAAAAAAAAAACACCTACTATGAGCTTAATGTTGTTGTTGTTGTTGATTCTTCATTCTTGAAAAAGACTAATGACATGAGAGTGATGTGTCAACTGGTCCATAAATTGGATTTAAATGAGGCAGAGTTATGAAGTCAAAAGCCTCACTCTCCTTTCTTTAAATGTGGCAGCTAGGTGGTAGAGTGGATAGAGAACTGAGCTTAGAATCATGAAGATTCTTCTTCATAAGTTCAAATCTAGCCTCAGACCCTGGACATATAACTTAAATATGTTTGCCTCAGTTTCATAATTTATAAAATGAGCTCCAGTATTTCTTCCAAGAAAACTCTTTGAAGAATTCAACATGACCCAAAGAACAACAGTGTGCAAAACATTATGTAACAAGCTTGGAACACAAAGGTCAAGTTCAAATCCCTTCCTGTAAGGAATTTAAGTTTTATTTGTGGTAGTGGAACTTAATGAGCAGTAGCAAAGACCAATTTTATCTTCAGAGACCCTTCCCATATGCCTTTGAATGTTGTTCCTGACACAGCCCCCACACTTCCACAAAGTCAATACTCTTACTTATTTTGAATCTCTCCTTACCAACTCCTCAAGCATATGTGATTTTTAAAGGTTCCCTTGACAATGTAAAGATTGTGGGCTGGGCTATATAAAAGAAAAGAAATTAATTCAACAGAAAGTCAAGAACCTGGAACAAAATTTCCTGATCCACTGTCAGTTTATAATAGCATAGGAATGTGTTAGAGATGGAATCAGAAAGTCCAGATTGGAATCCAAAATTTAGCATTTGAGTCTTGTGACCATGAACAACTCATCTGTCTTCTCTAAGACTCTATGCTACCTATCTTACAAGGTGATTATTTAAAAAAATGCTTCAACATGATATATCAACCAATCAATAATCATTTATTAAATCCTATATTAGCAAAGATCCTATTATGCTAAGGGCTGGAGATTCCTACCCTCAAGAGGACGGACTATTTTTGAGGAAACAATGTGTATAATATTATTAAGTACAAAATAAATGCATTAAACAATATATAGGAGTGGTGTAGGGAAGTGGGTAGACAGCTGGAAGGATTGGGAAAGACCTCCTAGGGGAGAAGGCATTTGAGCTCAATTTTAAAGTTTAAACAAGGGTTCTAAGAGGCAGAAGTGAGATAGGAATACATTGCAGGCCTAACAAGAGCCTGTTCAAAAGCACAACCGGGTGATGGAGTGTCACATGTGAAAAGCAGAAAGAAGGCTATTTTAACTGAACTTACAGTGTATGAAAAAATAAAGTATGGTAAGGCTGGAAAGATAGTTTGGAGCCAGAATATAGAAATTTCAATGCCAAACCAAGTTAATCAATAAGTATTTATTAAATATCTACTATGTGCTGTACTAAACACTGGAGATTCAAAGAAAAGATGGCAACAATCCCTCCTCTGAAGATGCTCCCAGTCAAAAGGAGAGACAACAGGCCAACAACTATGGACAGACAAGCTATATGCAGAATAAATAGAAAATAATCAATACAGGAAAGGATCTAGTATGAAGGAGATCAAGATAAGTTCTTATAGAGGATAATATTTTAGCCAGAACTTGAAGGAAGTCAGGGAAGCCAGGAGGAAGCAAATTCTAGGCATGAGGGATACTGAAAAGTTTATATTTGGCCCTAGAGGTAATAGGGAACCTCTAAAGTTTTTGTGCAAGGGAGTGACATAGACAGATCTGTCAGAGCTATTGTTTAGGAAAATTGTACTGCCAGCTATGTGGAAAATCAATTGGAGAGGAATGAAACTTTGAGCAGAGAGATTTATTAGGAGGCTTTATGAAGAGAGATAGTAACTGTGTGAATAAAGAGAAGAGAACATGGGGATGAATTGGAAGATGACATGGAACTGGAAATGCAAAACTTACTACATGGGTAAAGTGAAAAAGAGAGGGTAGAGTTACAAATGACACCAAGAATGAGTACCTGGGTGACTGGAAAGTTGTGGGAAAAAAAGGACAATTTCAAAAGATCTTTCGAAAGAAGAAATGGCAGGGTTTGGTGACAGGATGAGAAGAGAACTTCGAAGATTCAAAGACAGCTTGGAAATTTCCAGCCTAGAAGCCTAGGAAATGTTGGGATCATGACAAGAAATAGTGTAAATGGGAAGCAAAGGCATTTGAATTACTAAGAGTTGACTATAGCTCTGGTACATGATCATCTCCCCCATAGGACAGTCAAACAAAACAGAGGTTTTCAAAACCATCTAATTTTCCCCCATTGCTCCCAATTCACTCCATTCCCAGTGATTCACACAGAAAGGTTTGTCACACTCTACAATATTTCAGATGAAGGGAATGGGCAGGAGAAGGAATAAAGCTTTTCATTGCAATTAGCATCCCTGAGCTGAAACATAATTTCATAAGACACTACCTTCTTCACAGTTCAGTGGAAAAACTGAGTTAACTCACAGATTGCTTTCCAACACTATATTAAATTATTTTTTACACTTTGTACTTGCCCTTGAGAAGCTCAAATAATTTACAAATTTCTCATGCCATCCTAGGAAAGAGAATGCAATATTTATAGATGGAAAGATAGGAGATCTATTAAGAGGATAAGTGCTTTCCCTTGCATGAAGCAAATGTAAAATGTAATCCCATCTCCCAGAACTAGATTTGTAGGAGTCTAGACTTTTAGAGAAGGAAATTGAGGTTAACTGGTTTTACTACACTCAAACCTTTGTATTGTATCTCCCATCCTCTAAGACAGGTGTATGCAGTAGGGAACCACTAAGAGTAATCATATTTTATGTACACATATGTTGGATTTAACATATATTTTAACATATTTAACATGTATTGGACTACCTGCCATCTAGGGGAGGGGTGAGGGGAAAGAGGGGATAATTTGGAACAGAAGGCTTTGCAAGGGTCAATGTTGAAAAATTACCCATGTTTTGTAAATAAAAAGCTTTAATAAAAAAAGAGTAATCATATTTTGATCTATGTAACCCTGTTTCAAGTCTCTCCTAAAGGGTGCTATAGAAACAGTTACTGTCTCAGTGTTCAAAAACCAGGAATTTCCACTGTAATTATCCTTCTGTAAGGACAGTCTCCCTATGCAGTTGTCAAAGTTTCCCATGATATCCTTGTAGACAAGATAGGGGAGGTTGGCTAGATGATAGTAGAGTTCAATAGATTTAAAATAGGGTGAAATTACTGCATCAAAAAATGATCCATGGAGAGGAAAAAGCCTAGGAGATGCCCCATGAATTTGTTTTATGCTATTCAACATTTTGGGTGTGACTTAGATGAAAATAGAGATGTCGAATTTGTAGCTGATATAAATCTAAAAGGCTTAGAATTCCATACCAATCTCAACAAGCTTGAACACAAGGCTGAATCCAATTCCAATTCCATTACTTATTGGTTGTATAATTTTGTGCAAATCACTAAATCTCCCGGGATCTCAGTTTTCCAACTGGACAGTCTATCGCATGTCAGATTCAGGATGGTCTAAGGGAAATTTCTTAACTGTTGGAATTGTTCAAAAGTGAAATAAACTACATTGGAAAGTATCCCTCCCTCAGAGGAGTTTTTCAGCCAAAAGATGGGGGCCCACCTATAAAATCAGATATGTTATAGAAAAGATTATTGTTCAGGGATAGATTAGACCAAATGACCTCTGAGGATTCTTGCAATGCTCACCTCCAGGACAAATGCAAAAAATACATTCAATATTTGTCTACAAAACCAGTTTCTAGGCTCTGTTAACATTTTACACACACACACACACACACACACACACATACACACACTCCTCCCTTTCCTAAAAATCTCTGCTGGAGTGGCCCTGCCTTCAACAAATTAGCATTCTACTTATAATATTTACCTTTTCACCTGCCCAACTCCCCACTTCCTGGAATATCTAGTTCATGCAAATTGCTCTTCTCAGGCTCCTTGGAGCTTACTTCTCTAGGGAATTAACTTGTTTCTAAACAACCTACAATTATCATTTGGGACAAGTGTCCTGGAGACTCTTTCTCCCTTTGGTGAGTGTCTATTTCAAAATTATTAGATCTATATATGTCTATACATAATCTATGTATAAATCTATGTGAATCATTTCATTGTTTTTATCTTATTCCAGGCAGAAAACACCTTTTAATTCTCTCTGGTACTACCTTCCTATAGGATTTGATGAAACACTGTATAACCAATAACATAGATAGCAAGAAGGCATTTAAAATGCCAGTAAGTCATCCAGGAAGATATAGAACACTTCTAGTAAGAATATCCATAATGATTTACAGTTATCATAGGTAAGTCTGGGAGGAAGCTGTCAAAGTCATCCCTTCCTTCCTTCCTGATGCATTTGGAAAGACCTCAAGTGACATGGAGACAGAAATGGGGAGGAACAAATTCTTAGGGACTCAAAAAGTAAACCAAACAGTCCAGGGTTAGATCTAAGTAGTCTTTAGTTTAAAACAAATATATTTTTTTTAATTCAACTTTCCCAACAAACCCAACCATGGCCAAAGTTACTGCGTAATCAACAAGATTTTTACAAAAGCACATGTCAGAAGTCGGCATGCAGATGCCCACTTAAACTGAGAGGACAATTCATGAACAACATTCATATATTTTATCCCACTCCTGTAGGGAGAGTGGATTTTAAATTCCCTGAACAACATGATCCTAGATTCCAGTTTTCTAGTCAGAGAAAGTATATTTTCTGGGCAGTGTGTCATGGATAATTCTAAATTCATGGGTCCTCAGAGTCAAGACTTCAGAGATTCCAATTCTGTTATTCAGTATATTTGCCTTCCTCCTACTTTTGTATAATCTATAAATGTGATAAGCATATCATCTATGCCTTTATCCATTAAATGATCCACTTAAGTTTTATCCATTTTTCATCCATTATTATTTTATCCATTAAGTTATCAATTAAAATATTAAGCAGTATAAGAGGAAAATGATAAATTCTGGAGAGCTGTGAGGAAACAGGTATACTAATGTATTACTGGTGGAGCTGTGAACTAGTTTAGCCAATCTGGAAAGCAATTTGGAGCTATGCCCAAAAAGCTATTAAACTGAATACATTTTGGTCCAAGAATTACCACTATTATGTCTACAACTCAAAGAGATCAAAGAAGGAGGAAAAGGAGCCATATAAACAAAAATAGTTAAAACAACTCCTTTTATAGTATCAAAGAATTGGAAGCTAATACTGGAATTAGAAATTGATCCTCAATTAGGGAATGGCTGAAGAAGTCATGACATATCAATGTGATGGAATACTACTGTGCTATAAGAAATAATGAAAGAGATAGCAATAGAAAAATTTGAAAAGATTTGTATGAATTGATGAAGAGTGATGTGAGTGGAACAAGGAGAACATGTTATATAATAACAAAACTATGGTTCAAACAGCTTGGAAAGCCTTTGGAATTCTGATCAACATAGTGACCAAACACAATTTCATAGGACTCATAATGAAACATATCCCTCTCCAGACAGAGGTGATTGACTCAAAGTGGTCTAAAAGATTTTTTTTGTTTTATTTAGACATAATCAGTGCAGAAATTTCTCTTGGTTGACCAAGAGAAATTACATGTTTATAATTTTTTTTCTTTATTTTTTTTTATTTTTTATTTTTTTTATTTTTATTTATTTTTTTTTTATTTTAAGCTTTTTATTTGTATAACATATGTATGGGTAGTTCCCCAACCTTGATCTTTACAAAGCTTTCCAATACAAATTTTACCCCCAGTCCCCTCCCCTCCCCTAGATGGCAGGAAGTCCACTACATGTTAATAATGTTGAAATGCTTGAGAAGTTATGCAAGAAAAATCCTATCTACAAGAAAAAAAAAGAATCAGAGAAAGGCAACACAATGCAAGCAAATGTCAATAGAGATCATGAAAATGTTACGTTGTGGTCCATATTTCATGTCCCTCTTTCTGGGTGTATATGGTTTTCTTCAGTGAACCACTGGAACTGGTTTGAGACAATTCTTTATTGCAGGGAGCCATGTCCATCAGAATTGATCATCATGTAATACTGTTGTTGCTGTGCATGATGATCTCCTGGTTCTGCTTGTTTCA
>JAJPUD010000744.1:172007-214752 GCA_023553655.1 Myrmecobius fasciatus | reverse complement strand
TCTGGATTTTTGTCTAAAGAAACCTCTGTATCTGAGGTCGTTTCTTTGCCTTGATAAAAGCTGTCTATGGTGAGAGCTCTCTTTTGCTTCTTCATCATTTTTTTTTTAGGTAGAGTGGATATCTCTTTAAGGTAGGGGAAAAAAAAAAACCTCGGCTGAAGATGCTTTGCCCTGGGGCACTTCGGCGAGTTGACTTAAGGTGCTGGGCCGGTGGGGGCTAGGACTAAGTCTGAATTACTCCTTAAACAAGGCAAGTCTGCCAGAACACCTGCCCCCAATCAGGGCAGAGTGTCCCGAGTGCCTCAGATAAACTCCAGGTGTTTGGAATTGGAGTTTGGAGTTTGGAATTTCTTCCACGATGAGCTGAGCTGAGTCCCACCCTCACTTCCGGCCTGCACAGGGGTCGTCTATTTATCTCTCTGTCCGAGTCCGACTAACCTGATATGAAGTTCTCCAGAGAGCCGTGCCCAAATATTTCTGAGTTCGTTGACTTGAAGATCAGTTCAGAGGCTTATTTTATTGTTGATTTGAGAGAAGATCGGAGCAGAGGCAGAAAGTCACCTTTTCACTCAGCCATCTTGGCTCCACCCCTACATGTTTGTAATTAAGGATTTTGTTTTACTTGCTTTCTCAGTGAAGATGTGGGGGATGAGAAGTGTGCCACAATTCCCATGTCTCAGTTTCCCTCAATTGTTTTGTTTCAATTTCCAAATTGCTGTGCCTCGGTAGCAAATCATTAGGACTGAAATAATTGGGGCTGCAGAGTTATGGCCACTGGCATTCCAAAGAGTCATAAAACCTCCAGATGGCCCATCTCAAATACCTAGACATCCCCTTATCTTTTGGCTTCAGACTCAGTGGCTCCTAGCTTCTTCCCAAACTTATGAGAATTTATGATTCTTCCTCCATACCCCCAACCTGTCAGAACTGAATTTATAGTCCTTTCCTGGAACTCCAATTCCCCCATTGCTCGGCTCCTCAGTCTTCCTTTTCTTTCCCTGAGCCCTGGAGCCCTAAAAGAATCATTGGAGCCCCTCACTAGGCTGCTGGATACATTAAGATCCAGACAGCTGGCTAATATGGCTGCCAGTCTAAACTGTCCATGGACTGAATACTTTGAGGCTAGAGTCTCATTCAGTCCCATCCATAGTTATGGATTCTACTCTCTACCACTATCAATAAAATATTAATAATCTCTAATACTGCCTCAGTTTCTCTCAGAGCATTACAGAAGGAGAAAAAATGGTCTTTGCACAAAAAATCTAAATTATGTTTCTATAAAATAATATGATAAAAATAAGCAGTTACAGGATCAAGCAAAGTTTTCTTGGGCCCTGCCTCAGATATACATCTTCAAGATCTATTAACAACAACTCATTATTTCTATATCTAACTGTTAGAGCTGGGTCCAACCTCAAGTGATTTTATAAAAAGTTATTTGTGTACCTGATTTATCACTCCAATAGAATAGGAGCTCTTCTAGAGCAGAGACTGGCTCCCTTTTTATCTTTGTGCTGCTGTCATATAATATAGTATCTTATGCCTAGATAATACAGGAAGAATCTGGGATTTCAAGAGCATAAGGAATTATTCTTTCTAACTGCAATTTAGAAAATAAATCTTAGGGGAGTTACCTGAAGTTTTGATATGTTGTAACTATCTTATCCACAGTCATACAACCCACCTATTGAATGTCAGTCAGAGGAGATTTGAACTTAGGTATGCCCACATTTTGTCCACTGCTCTATGTTTTCTCATATCGGTATACTTTTCCTATAGCATCCAGTCAATTGCCAGGTCCTATTGATTTTCCATCCACATTCTTTTTTAGAATGGCACCATCTTTAGTATTCCCATGGACATCATATAGTTCAGTCCTTTACTCATATGTCATTTCCTACTCCTGGAATGCATCTCCCATACCTATTTTTGTCAACTGAAATTCTATTCATTTTTCAGGGTCCATGATACTCTCAGATATTACTCCCTCAATGATAATTTCAACAATCACTCCAGCCAGAAATGATCTTTAAATTCACATCAATAAATAATTAATCCCCATGTGCAAGACACTGTACTACGTATGGGAGAGGGTAAAGATGGGAAGTATTCAGGGGGAAACACACACACACACACACATACACACACTTTATCCTCAAAGAGGTTCCATTATTCTGATAGTAAGAGATATGACAAGTATATCACTTAAGGTCTTATAACCTCAGTTCTCACATGTATAAAATGGTGTCTGTGTGTGTCTGTATGTGTAGTTTGAAGGGTTGTTCTGAAGCTCAAATGAAATAAACATGTAAAATAATTTACATAATAAATTACCATTATTATTTCAATAAGTATTTATTTGGCATCTACTATGAGCAGGGTCTTATGATGGACACTTTTTTCTCCTTCATAAATTCCTGATATCTCAGATTCCAATTTTTTCTATTTAAAAATTTTTCCAAAGATGCAAATATAGGGAGCTGGTATCTTAAATCTTAAATAGTGGGTTTTTTTCTTCTTAGGAGGCCTTACATTTAGTATGCAACCAAATAACTGTTCAAGCCATCCATTAATCAATGTAACCAGCTGAAGTAAGTTTGGAAGTCAAAGTCTGTCAGCTTCCTGAAGAAAGTCAGGTCCCTTATGATGCAAATAACAGAAAGAGCAGATCCTTCAAACAGTCACTTTATCCAAGCAGCCTCAGGGGGTACGGAAATAGTTTGGGCCCAGGAATTCTGTTCCCAGTTTCTGAGATCTTGAACTTGCCTAATTACCTCATCTTCCTTTAATCGGATGAACAAAACGCAAGTAGAACATCCAGACCAAATATAGAATCAGCCATCAACCCCTGGAAATAGCAAGTGGAAAGCAGTAGACCATAGAGTACTCAGGGAGAGGAGCTGCCTTACATTTATGGCAAAAAGGCACCCAATACAAGCCAATTTCCTGCTCTCTCAGCACTCATAAAGACAAGACATTATCTTACCCATTGCAGCCAAAGTCTTTAGGGATAAGGGGAAAGGATCAGAATTGGAAATAGCCTAATCACAGTAGATGGCTTTTTGTTGGCTCTAAGTAAAAAACTGTGCTAGAAAATTAATGTGGAAAAGAAAACCTATCCTTCAAGATGCTGATAACTCATGAGATTGTAAACGCTTTTACCTTTCTTTGTAACTTCGGTATGTAGCACAGAACCTAACATAGTGGGTAATTAATAAATGCTTATTGACTAACTCTGTATGGATTTTGGTGATATCTATCAGGTTTTCACTGTCACTGTAAATTAAAGATACCAATCTAGCTGACTAGATTGTTAGCTTCACGAAGGCAAGGACAGCCTTATTTAAATTTTACATGCCCCTGAGATTTTTTCTTTTTTTATTTTCCTCAGCTACACATAAAAAACATTTTGTCATACATATATTCATTTTTTTTACATATTTCCTTCTGAATCATATTGAGAGACAAAAATCAGAACAAAGGAAAAAACATGAGAGGGAAAAAAAACAGAAGAGGAAAAAAAATGAATGTGACATGTATTGATTTACATTCAATCTCCATAGTTCTCTATCTGGATGTGGCTGATCCAAAGTTTATTGTGATTGCCTTGGATCATTGAAACATTGAGAGGACTCAAGTCTGTCATAGTTGATCATTGCAAAATCTTCCTTTACTGTGTTTGATGTATTCCTGGTTCTGCTTGTTTAGCTCAGCATCAGTTGATAGAAATCTTTCCAGGCCTTTCTAAAATCAGCTTGATCATTATTTTTTCATAGAATAATAATATTCCATTACCTTCATATACTATAACTTTTTCAGCTATTCCCCAATTGATGGATATCTGTTCACTTTCCAATTCTTTGCCACTACAAAAGAGTTGCTACAAATATTTTTGCACATAAAATCTTTTATGACTTCTTTGGAATAGAACCAGGAATTATACTCCTGAATTTCAAGAATGATATGCTGCACACAATAAGAGTATAATAAATATTTAATTGAATTGAGTCTTGGGATTGATCTCGATGCCAATCAGATATAATATGCTTAATTAGTTTGTTCAATTGAATTGCATTTCTATCCTTTCCTTTATGCCTAATACAATAATTGAATAACAGGACTGCCGTGTGGAAACAGTAGTAGACTTATTCTTCATTGTTCTATACAGAAGGAATAAGATGAAAAAGTAGACATTCCAGAGAGACCATTTTGAACTCAGTACAAATTATCTAACTGAGATTTGATCCAAATTGGAATGAATTGCCTTGTGAGGCAGTGAGCTTCCCAACCCTGATGATATTCAAGCAAAAGCAAGATGAACTTGTTGAAAAGAGAAATTTATCCCTCAAGATTAGCTTAGATAATACCTAAAATGCTTTCAGCTAAAGATTTTCTAACTTTGAAACTCTAGAACTCTAAATTTCTGGATTTGTAGTGAATATGGTGAGGAAGAATCATAGAATAAGTGCAAAGGTCTCCTTAGAAGTCATCTAATTCACTCCTTTCATTCTGTAAATGAAGTGATTGAAGCCCCTAAAGGTAAAGTAACAGTTCTGGCATATTCTGTATGAACTTGGCCATTTAACCACAAAGAACTCTTAAGACTGTAAACTGCAGAGAAGGTGCTGACCTACATTAATAAAGATATGCTTCTTATCTAGGATTTGGCTACACTGATGAAATTCACAGGTCCAGTCTCCATCCCTATATTTGCTAACAAATCATTTAATTTCTTTTGTCTTCAACTGTCATATCATACTTTGCCCAGGATTTGAAGCAGTGGAAATTTCCAAGCAAGAAATAGTTTGGTGATAACTCATATTGAAATGTTGACATCCACCTACTGAATGGCACTTTCCCAGGTATATTTAATTAAGTCAAGAATGTCCTGACTTGAACTAGTCTCAGTCAATTATGAACACAAAAGAGTGTTTTCAAGCCTAAGGATAGAGCATCTCAGCTCCAATAGACCACTTCATTTAACATGGAATAATCCCTAGAAGAAAAAGTCTCATTTCTTTATTTCTCTCCTCCTATGTTACTGAAGATAAAAAAAAATTAGCATGAATAAGAAGAAAATAACCTTTTATTCTTCTTTAGGTAGTTTAACCTACCTATGGTCCAAGGGCTATTTGGATTTCAAACACTGTCTTCCATACAACCACTGCCTAGAGCTCCTATAATATCCTAAGAAGCTCAAACTCTGGTTCTGACTTTGGGGCATGCTCTGTTGATACTGCCCTCTTCATAATTCCTGATTGCCCAGACAGTCCACTGTCTTGTCAGGACTAGAAGAGGAAAACCAGTAGACATATTTTGAAATGGAATTTTTTGCTAAAGATCAATAAGAGTCTAAACAGTGTCTGTTATGCAACTGAATTTGTTTCTGCCTCATGCAAAATGACTTTCTCATTGCAGTCTAATTTTGATTTTCAGATATTTTCATTACTTCTAATTCAGATGTATTTCATACCTTTTTTGTTATCTTTTGAGTGATAAAAGTCTAGAAGATGTTTTCTATGGAAATAGCTTTCAGTTGTCATTCAGTTATAAATATCTGCTCTCTGGTTATTCCAAAATATCTATGGTGCATTGACTTTCAAAAAAGTGTTTCATCCAGCAAGCTCACATAGGTATTGTTGAATTGGAATTCTAAAAACAAAGTTGTTTTGCTGCAAAGCAGAATATATTCTAAGAAAATCAGTCTGCTTCTGTGACCTGACTAAAAAAAAAATCTGTTCTTTGCATTCAAAAATGAAAAATAATGCTCATGGATAGTGAAGAATGTCTCTCACATTCCAGAGGGACCAATATGCTATTTTGCTCAACTCATAATTCAGTTTAATTGAGTAAGATGGAAGGAGATGAGGATGATGAAGGACATAGAGACTGCCATTTATTGAGCACCTCTTCTATACCAGGAACTGTATTTGGTATTGGTGATACAAAAATAAAATTGTCCCTGCCCCCAAACAACTTATCAAGAGACACAATATATCATATATCTAATAAGTATATACAAAGTAAATACAAGGAAATTTGAGACTTGAAGACCCTGGCAGCTGAGGGGAGTGAGAAAGGCTTTAATAGAAGAAACTGTATATGTTTAGCATAGATAAGAGTAGACTTTGAAGGGGACATGACAACTGTCTTCAGGTATCTGACAGGCTACCAAATGGAATATGAATTAGATTTTGTTTTAGTCTGAAAAACTCTTGATTTTCATCATCTAATCTTTCTTGAATTGTCTTTCTGTGTGTTTTAGCCATACCCCTCTCTCCTCCCTGACACCCCCTTCTTTCTCTGAAATCTGCCAAAAGTTTTGATGGTAGGAATGTCCATTGTACCCTCAGTGGTCAGGTTATAACCTCAAAGAAGAGAGCCCAATCAGATTCCCCCATATGAGATTAATGTCATGCCCCTCCCAAAAAATAATTGCTCCTTTTCAGCATCCTAGAGCTGCCCTGATACCCTGAAGTGAAGACAGACCCAGAAGTTCCATTCATCAAACTGGTATGATATATCAAGTTCTAAAGGCAACCTGCCACAGAATTATTGTGAATTCAAAGTTCCCATATTTGCCTAAAGTCCATCATACCTAAGACAAATGGATTACAAACAACTAGGGATATATCACTTCCCTGCCCAACCCCAACCCCTATCCTGTTTGGAGATTCCTGATCCCTGCCATGATTTGAAGGTTAATGTTTCACTATTTCCCTTGCTTGGTTGCCCCTACTTCCCAAATAAACAGTTCATTGCTTTCAATATTGACTAACTCATCTGATCCTTCCATGCCTCCCCTTTTAAATTGAGATTTGTTCCACTTAACCTCAGGGGGAAGAATTAAGAATAATGGAGGAAAGTAACAGTTAGATTTGAATTGAAAAACTTTCTAAGATTTAGAACCATCCAGAAGCTTAATGGACTATCTCAAGACATAAGAGATTACTCAAAAAATAACTGCCAAGGGACTACTTCTCTGGAATATTGTAGAGAAAATTTCCATTCAGACTTGAATCAGATTAGCTGTCTGCTGATGTCCTTTCTAATATTCAAATTCTCTGAACAAATATTTACTGAAGGTCTGCTTTTATAAAAACATCAGGCTTGCTTTCAAGTGACTTCCAGTCTAAAGTAGGATCTGGGGAAAGGACACAAATATGTAAAAAACTATGATACCTACAAGCAAAAGTGATTTAAGTACAATGGCAAATTCTATGAAAAGTGAAATAAAAATATGGAGTGAAAGTTTTAAAATTATTACTTGTTTTTATATCACCTTCATTTCCAAATATATAACTTTCCCATACCCAGAGAATCATTTTTCATGCATTGCATAGAAGGTGTATTAAAAGATGGCTCTCTGGACAGGGAAGTTAGATATTTGGAAATGAAAAAGAGCAAGTGGGAAAATCAGTTCAGGAAAATCAATCAACACTTCAACCAAGTCTAACAATACATGCATTATTCCACCCATAGTACCTAACCTCTGGTAAGAAAAGAAGGAGCTCTATTTGTATCCTCTCTGGAGCAAAGTTTGAGCACAGCAATCACAAAGCAATTTTTTTTTGTTTTGTTGTTGTTCCTATTGTTGTTCTTTCCATGAATATTATTGTAGTTATTGTGTAAATTATTTGCTTGGTTCTGCTTCTTCCCTCTTTGCTGGTTCAAAAAAATCTTCCCAGAGAATGATCACTTTCACCTTCCATAGAGGCAGCTAGGCTGTCCAGTGAATAGAACACTAACCTTGGAATCAGGGAAGACCTAAATTTAAAACCAGCCTCAGCTACTTATTAGCTGTGTGACTGTGAGCAAGTCACTCAATTTCTATCTCCTTGTTTCCTCATCTGTAAATTGGGGATCATAATAATAGCTACTTCACCAGGTTGTTGTGAAGATCAAATGAAACAATATTTATAAAGCATTTACTATAGTGTCTTGCACTTAGTAGGTATTTAATGAATGCTTCTTTCTTTACATTTAACTTTTACTTACTGAAGAGTGTGAACAGATAACTTTGAACAAGCCATTTTTAAAACTTGCTAACTTTTAATTAACTTGGGTTAAGATTTTCATTAATATTTTTCCCTGTAGCTAGCAAATCCTCCAGCCTTGGGAGGTATAACACTGTAAACCTTATCAATGAACATTTTAGGAAGGAAATGAACTTTCCAGCAGTGAGAGTCAATTCACTCAGTCAGCCACCGTAGGGAAGAAAACTAGGTAAGGCAGCCATGGCTGTGATCAGAGAGAGGCAGGAAGTCAAAAACAGGACATGTGGTATTTAAGGATAGGGTGAACATATATGAAATAATTAGATATCTGAAAACTTAAGTGAGAAAAATTAATTTGTAGTAGTAAAGAAAAATGAAGAAGCAGCCATGTTTTAGTCAAAAAAAAAAGTAGTCTTGGACTGAGGACAGGGATTATATGTCAGATCTATCATTTACTGCTTATATGACCTTAGTCAAGTAATTATTACTCTCTAGACTTCTCTAGGTTTTCTCATCTGTCACATGAGCATCTGAAATAGCTGATCCCCAAGGTCTATTCCATCTATATATTCTATGACTCCTACTCCTGAAGATAATAAGTTCTTCACAAACATATAAGGATTCATTTTCTTCCTCTTTTTGAAGGGAAAGAGAAGCAACTTGTGATTTCATTAGTGGTGAGGAACACCATCCCTCCTGCTGATGAACATCAGCACCTGTACTGCAAGTTATAGTTACCTCAGGCACTGAGATGTTAAACAATAGATTACACAGATGGTATAAGTCAGATAGAAGCAGTACTGAAATCCAGACTTTCCTGACTTGAAATCCAACCCCATCATGTCACATTGCTTCTTATTGAAAATTCCTTTGAAATACACATTAGGATATTACCTGACCAAGCAGGCTACAACTTCATATTTGTGCTTAGACTGTTGGATTTCCAAGAGTCAGTTTTAGCCCATTCTCATAGTGATCAGAGTTCCATCTACCCATGAAGCTGACATACTATACATTTCCCCAAATCTTCAAACCTTACTATAAGAAGTGCTACAATGACCACAAAGCAACACTATAGAAGAAGGGGTCTATAGAAGGATGGTGCTATGGTGATCATCAAAAGTAATTTCTAGAGGGAAAGACCAAGACCACAAAGAACATTGTACTAAGGCTTGAAATGTTAAATCCATTTGCAGATCTAAGAGGATGTTGGCTTCTGAGAGCCATTTTGAATTGGGAGATGATATGAAGGAAAAGGTTAAGTTTTATCTTTTTTGTGTTTTCATAAGAGAAACACTTAAAGTTCTCAAATTACAACAACAAAAAGAGATGACATGAAGAACTCATCTTTGTTGTAAATCATCAATTGTTTGTTCTCCCAGCCACCCAAGAAGAAAACTGAATCCTCTACATTTTCTTTTAATGGAAAAGCTCAGAAAGATGAGGTCATTTGATCAAGTTCTCATAGAAATGATACATTGAGTTCTAGGTGAACAAATTATGGTATATAAATGTAATGGAAACAATATCATGCCACAAGAAATGACAAGTAGGATTGCTGAGACCTAGAGTCTCATGAGATAATGTGGATGGAAGGGAGCAGAACCAAGAGAACAATGTAAAGAAAAATAACTGAAATGCTTAAGAACTCGGATGAATGCAATAAACAATCACAATTCCAAAGGACTGAGGATGAAGCAGACTCCCCACCTCTTGACTGAGAAATAATGAATAATAAAGATATACATTGTCAGATATGGTTGGTGCATGTGGGGGAGAAGGGAAGTTGCATTGTTGTAAGGAATTTTCTTTTGTCTCTTTTTTTCATCATCATGAAGAGGAGGAAAGCCCCAGATAGAGGGAAATTAAACACAGGTCTGCCAGGAAAAAAAAAAAAAAAAAAAAAAGATTATTGAAGCATTTTAAAAATGCACAGAAAAGAACAGAAGAAAACATGGACAAGATAAACAGCTTTGAAAGTTAAATATCAAATTTCTTAAATGTACTTAAAAGATAAAGCAAGGTGTATCTAGTGGAAATTCAGTTTCATTCATAATCCTCTTTTTCTGTTCTAACTTACATATGGAAATATTCGTTTTCCTTTGTGTTTGTTAAGTTCTCAGTAAAAATAAAATAATAAAAATCAAATCAAATCTGTCTGTACCATATTGTCTCTTCTCCCTCCCACCTATTGCTATTGACTTCCCTCGCTTAAGGAAGGGGCAATAAAAGAGAAGAGAAGAAATCAACTGAATCATGATGCTAAAACCAAGAAGCTTAATTCACAATTTTATAGAAGTATAACCATAAAGAACTCAGAGATTATTTAGACCAAATCCTATTATTTATGCAAAAACTAAGGTTCAAAGTAATAATGTATCCAAAGTCACACAATATATAGCAGAAATATGACTTGAATCCAGGTTCTCCAGCTACAAACTCAGTCCTTTTCCCACTGTTCCATTCTGTCTTGACATCTGAATGTGTCACAGCTCAAATCACTCAATTAACATTCATTAGCTATCTACCATTTGCTTAGTATTGTGCCAAGCAACATTGTCCCTGTGCTCAATGAATTTATAATCCAGCTGGAGCAAATCAAACTCTTTAGGACATAATCAACAGAGTAGAAGATGAGACCTGTCACCCTGTCAAAGGTACCAATGTTGGGGGAAGAGTAAGGGTGGTCCCCTTCCCTCTCTGAATAAGGTCACCCTCCTACTTTAGCCCTCAATGTTCCTCACCCAGACTCTTGAAACAGCTTCCTCTACATAGCAATCAAAACAAAATTTCCTTTAAAAAACAGGTATGATTATGTCCCTACCTATTCTATAAAACCTAGTGGCTCTCAATTAGGATCAAATATAAACTCCTTTGTTTGTTAAAGTTTTTCACAGCCTGGCCCCAAGCTTACCTTTTCAGCCTCATGACATATGGCTCCCTTTCCCATATACCAGCCAAACTGGCCTTAATGTCATTCATATATAATGGCCTGTCTCCCATTCCACAAGCTACCATGTATGAAATGTACTCCTTCCTTACTTTCCCCTCTTACAATTACTCATTTCCTTTAAGATTCAACTTAATCACCCATGTTCTTCTAGTTGAAGCCTTTCCTAAACCCCCTCCAGTCCTTCCACTTTCTCTAGCTTCTATTTATTTTTGTAAATATCTATATAAGTGCATATTGGCTTCCCTAATAGAATGTTCAATCCTTGAGGGCAAGAATTACTTTATTTTTGTCTTTGCATAACAACAACTAGCATTTGTATAGAACTTTTAGGCATGCAAAATAATTTATCTTGATTCTCACAGAAGCCCTGGAAGGTAAGTGCTGTTATTGTTCTCATTTTACAGTTAAGAAAAATAAAATTGACAGATATTAAGTAAATTGCCCAAGATTACACAGCTAATATCTGAAATTTCATTTGAATTCAGGTATTCCTGACACCAAATCAGGACTAGTATTCTGTCCACTATGCAAACTTACACAGTGCCTTAAGTCTTTTTTTAAAAGGGTTGAGGAATAAGGAAAAGGGGAGACAGGAAAGAGTCTTGCTCCTAAGAGTAAAAAAGCAATGTCATAAGCTCTGCCTCCTTCAAAGCATGTGAACAGGTATACATGGCTGGCAGGCTCTCTATCCCTCAGAGACAATAAAAGAACTAGATAATTTATATATGTGAAAAGCTGTAAAGAATCAATGCCTATGGGGCAGCTAGGTGGTGCAGTGGATAGAGCACCAGCCAGAGTCAAGAGGACCTGAGTTCAAATCTAGCCTCAGACACTTAACACTTCCTAGCTGTGTGACCCTGGCCAAGTCACTTAACCCCAATTGCTTCAGCAAAATAATTAATTAATTTTTTTTTTTTTAAAAAATCAATGCCTATCTCTATTTCTGAGAGTGATACCATCATTCAGAGCTGTAATTATGAAGTTTTGCAATAGGGACAAGTACTTAAAAGCTGCTCTTGAGTTAAATGGCACAAAGCAGAATGACTTTGGTTGTTTGAGGGATGCTGGGAGAAAAGTATACCATTCATGACAGGGGAACAAATAGCCCAGGTGACTTGAGACCACTGGTAGGGAAGGAAGTCATCCCAATCTAGCCAGCTGAAAACTTACCGTTTCAAGGAATTTTGCTGTTTAGTAGGCACATTCTCTCTTTTTTAATACTGCTTAAGACCTACAAATGCAAGCCAGATCCTCTAAGTACAATGGCGATTGAGGCTAAGTGCCTGATCCTTAGTGACTTGTTCTTCTACTTGAGTCTTATGTCTCTTCTCAACACACACACTCCTACCTTTCCCAAAAAGCCAGATGACTGTGTATTGTCATTGCTGGAAACAGTGTGGATAAAGCAGAGATGGATTCCCATATGGTCTTGGTGGGAAGGAATGATGCCAGGATATCTTTTCCCTCTCATTGGGGGTATATCAGCCAAAAGTGCTTCACTCAGAGACAACTGAATTCAGAGCCAAAGGGCCTGTACTCAAATTTGGGATCAGTCATTTATTACCTTTGTGACCAAGTTACTTCCCCTCTGCCCATCAGTTTCCCCTTCCATAAAATGAGAGGAAAGGATTAAATGATCTTGAAAATCCTTCCAGTTTTATATTCGATAATCCTGTGATCCCTCTATTGTAGAAAGATACTTATCTCCAGGATGAGCCACAGACAATTCTACCAGGGATTAGAGAAATCAATAAGATTTCCTCTAGAAGTATCCTTTGATGACATAAGGAAAAGAGCACTGACTTGAGCCAGAGGACCTGGACTCAGCTCCACCTTTACCATTTATTTACCATAGGACTTTGGGCAAAGGACTTTAATGAAGTTTCCCATCTAAAAAGGAAGGATGTGGACTAGATGTCACAGATACCTTCCAGCCCTACATCTATAATCATATGATCCTTCTTGATATGGATGGCAGATGCTAGATGGGTTAATGAAGGGTCTCAGTTACTTCTTTTAATTTTGCTAGTTCCTTGTCCCCTAAGGATTGAGCTACCTGGCTACCTACCCTGGGGTTGCATTATTTCCCAGAGGACTCCATTAGACCACAGAAAATGCATCCCCAATCAGAGCAGCCACACTTTGTAAGTCTAATTTTTCTTCCATATGACAATTCTTCATATCTTTGAAAATAATTATGTCATCCAAGAATCTTCTTTTCTCCAGACTAAACATCCCCAGTTCCTTCAACTGATTCTCATATATCACGGATTCAAACCCTTTACCCTCCTGATTACTTCCTTCTGGACACTTCTCCCACTTATCAATTGTTGTGCCCAGAACTAAGTAAAAGGTCCAACTAAAATCTGATAAGAACAAAGTACAGAGGGAGTAGCAACTCCATATTCCCTGAAGACTTTGCTTCTCTGTGTCTTTATTCGCCCTCTCCTCCATACCTAGAATGGAATGTCCACTATTCCCTGCCTCAGCCCTCTTTTTGAAATTCCTCCTTTCCTTTAAGGTTTAACTCCGGAACCACTTTCTCCATGAATCTTTCCCTGATCCAACTTGTTGAAAGCAATTTCTCCCTTCTCAAATTTCTCATGGTACTTTGTGCCAACTATCCTATTGACTTCACCTCAATTCAACAGTAAATGATCACATACAAACTCTTGAGCTGTGCTCTAGAGATATAAATATGCTAGTGCTCTTTTTTTTTTTATCATAGTCATTTGTATACATTTAACTTGATTAGACAGTAAGCTCCTTGAGGGTGATTTTTATATTTTACTTCATCTTTGTATCCTTAGCATGTAGCATAGGGCACATTATATATGCTTAAGAGATGTTTGTTGAGTTGAATTGATGTGACATTTTGGACAAGAAGGCAGGTCAAATAGAGTTCTAAAATATTTCCATCATCTCCAATGAAGAAGTACATCAAAAACTCAAGAGAAAAATATACTGAAACTATCCTAGAAAGGTAAAAGTGGGACCCAAAAGTATGACTTGTGAAGGGCCAATAAATATCCAAAATTCTTTGCCAAAACTATAAGCCGTGAGATTCTCTGAAGGATGGAGAAAAGAAAATGTTAAGAGGAAAGAAATGTCACAAGTGGGAAATATAATTGGCATATGCATTTTACTGGGGAAGCTAAGGGGTAGAGAGACATATGTAGGCAAGTGTTATGAGGACATTATGCAGCATGTTGGGTATATTTCTGAGGGAGGACATCTTACAGAAATCTGGCTTGTATTGATGGGAAGTGATAATTCATTATGAATAAATCATGTTTAAAGCACTGTTCTGATTTAATGAGTCGTCCCCACTCACTGTTAGACCACCTCCAAAAAAATATTGAGAGACTCTTCAACAATGAGGTGATTCAGGCCAATTTCTCAAGGAGAAGTTATAGAAAGTGACTGCTTCTTCCACATTCCCCCACTCCCACTCCCTGATATGCTATAGAATATTGGGTTGACAAACTTTTTGGTCTGAGGACTTAGCACTATTAAAATTTTTAAGTACTCTGATGAGCTTTTATTGATTATATCTATTGATATTTACTATATCAGAAATTAAAACTGATAAATTTTATAAATATTTGTTAAATTTAAAATAAAATTATAAATCCATTACATATTAATATAAATGATATTTTAATGAATGTAATTATATTTTCCAAGACAAAAAAATTGAGTGAAAGCATTTTTAAAATGTTTTTATGAATCTCTTTAATATCTGGCATAATGGGGCAGCTAGGTGGTGCGGTGGATAGAGCACTAGCCCTGAAGTCAAGAGAACTTGAGTTTACACCTCAAACATATAACACTTCTTAGCTGTGTGACCCTGGGCAAGTCACTTAACCCCAATTGCTTCAGAAAAAAAAAAAATCTGCCATAATAAAAAAGAGCTAAATTTTCATACTGCTTCTAAATGCAATCTGCTATATGTTGTTTGAAGTATATGAAAAGAATCTGTCCTCATATAGATATGAAGTTGAAAAAGGAGGTGTAGTTTTATAAGCAAATACAATTTGAATACTATTATTATTATTATTATTTTTAATTTTATTTTATTTGCAAAACATATGTATGGGTAATTCTTCAACATTAACCCTTACAAAGCTTTCTGTTACAAGGTTTTCCCCCCTATTTCCTACCCCTCCCCTAGATGGCAGGATATCCACAACATGTTAATTATATTAAAATACTTGACAAATCGAATATATGGAATACTATTATTATTAAAAATAATTTTGATCTTGCAGATCTCTGAAAGTGTTTTGGAGATTTCACAGGGTCTGGGGACAACACTTTGAGAAACCCTGCAGTAGAATATACATATTAATGGCTTAGTTTCACATTTGAAATTCTGCCTTGATAGTTCTCCAGTATTCCTATCAGTTCTATTCAAAGTAGGAGTCTTGTTGATGACTGATTAATGTTTGTCCTTTGTTCTCTAAGAGGGAAGTGATATGCTGTAATATGCAAATGAATTGGATTTAAGTGAGGGAGGGCTGCACAAGGTCACCTGCCTCACTTTACCCTCCAGAGCCAAACAGGTCCAATGAAGGAGCCTTCTGAGAGTAGTATAAATTGAGATATTTGGACAAGATATTCCCTATGAGCCCTTTGGCATAAACATTTATTAGCACTTAGGGTATATAGTGAGCTATGCTAGACAGTAAGTATAAGAGTATGGAAGCTTCTAAGAATGAAGGCTATCCTCATGTTGCATCTAGGATGATATCTTGCACAGAGTAGGTAGTTAATAAATGCTTATTAACTTGAATTGAATTGGGGAGTTTATAATCTAACTATGAGAGTCTTGTCCTTCCTTAATTATCTGAGAGGATCTTCCTCCCAGAGCTCATAGAACTTTGCTCTGTAAACTACCTAATGCACTTATCATGCATTGTTATATATCAACAATACAATTCTGTTGTTTTTGAGAATTCCATAATGACAGGGACTCTGTCTTGCTTAAACTTAATATCATTCCCTAGAAGATTGCAAACTGCTCCACATACAGTAGGCACTTAATAAAAAGGAAATATGGAAATTGTCCTTTACTCCCTCTAAGGCCAAGGAAGTCTAACCAGGGCCAAAAAAATAAAGGGATTGGGAAAGAGTGAAGAGCTATGGGAACAATCTTGATTAAAGGTATTTTGCCTTTCCTGTTGCTATGGAAATGCATGAGGTTACCACCTGGGTTAAGGAATATGTAATATAGAGCCTTCCACATAGGAAGTTCTTACTAGCTAGATTGGTTGAATGAAGGACTGATTATACCCAAGATATAGCAATTTGAAGGCAGAGGTCAACTCATTGGTAAGAAGAAGGAATCTAACCCAGGTAAACTGCCTAGAGTTATCTGTTATATTTTAATCACAAAGCCAAAGGCCAGTAATAAGCACCTCATCCTGGAGAAATCTAATTATAGAACAAGTACCTGAGGCTACTTTGGAAGACAAACTATTTGGCATCCATTATGATAAATTAATTCACTGTCTTTGAAAGTAGACTGCTTCAGGGGTCATCAGAACTGTTTGGTACTGGCTAAGAAATAGAGCAGTGGATCAGTGGCACAGGATAGGATATCAGGACAATCTAGACAATAACCTTAACAATCTAGTATTCGATAAACCCAAAGACCCCAGCTTTTGGGATAAATACTCACTATTTGGCAAAAATTGCTGGGAAAATTGGAAACTAGTGTGGAAGAAATTAGGGCTTGACCCATACTTAACACCACATACCAAGATAAGATCTAAATGGGTTCATGATCTAGATATAAAGAGGGATTTTGTAAGCAAGTTAGAGGAACTTAATATAGTTTATCTCTCAGACCTGTGGAGATGGAATAAATTTATGTCCAAAGAAGACCTGGAACTCCTAATTGAACACCAGATGGATAATTTTGATTATCTTAAGTTAAAAAGTTTCTGTACAAACAAAACAAATGCAGACAAGATTAGGAGGGAAGCATCAAATTGGGAAATCATCTTTACATTTAATGGTTCTGATAAAGGCCTCATTTCTAAAATTTATAGAGAATTGTCTCATATATGTAAGAATTCAAGCCACCCTTCAATAGATAAGTGGTCAAGGGATATGAACAGACAATTTTCAGATGATGAAATTAAAACCATCTCTAGTCATATGAAAAGTTGCTCCAAATCACTATTGATCAGAGAAATGCAAATTAAGACAACTCTGAGATACCACTACACACCTGTCAGATTGGCTAAAATGACAGGAAAAGATAACGATGAATGTTGGAGGGGATGTGGGAGGGCTGGGACACTAATACATTGTTGGTGGAACTGTGAACGGATCCAACCATTCTGGAGAGCAATTTGGAGCTATGCTCAAAAAGTTGTCAAACTGTGCATACCCTTTGACCCAGCAGTGTTTCTACTGGGCCTATATCCCAAAGAGATCTTAGAGGAGGGAAAGGGACCCACATGTGCAAGAATGTTTGTGGCAGCCCTTTTTGTAGTGGCTAGAAACTGGAAACTGAAGGGATGCCCATCAATTGGAGAGTGGCTGAATAAATTATCGTATATGAATGTTATGGAATATTATTGTTCTGTAAGAAACGACCAGCAGGACGATTTCAGAGAGGCCTGGAGAGACTTGCATGAACTGATGCTGAGTGAAACGAGCAGAACCAGGAGATCATCATACATAGCAACAACAGTATTACATGATGATCAATTCTGATGGACATGGCTCTCTGCAACAAAGAATTGTCTCAAACCAGTTCCAATTGTTCACTGAAGAAAACCATATACACCCAGAGAGAGGGAAATGAAATATGGACCACAATGTAACATTTTCATGATCTCTATTGACATTTGCTTGCATTGTGTTGCCTTTCTCTGATTTTCTTTTTTTTTTTTCTTGTAGATAGGATTTTTCTTGCATAACTTCTCAAGCATTTCAACATTATTAACATGTAGTGGACTTCCTGCCATCTAGGGGAGGGGAGGGGACTGGGGGTAAAATTTGTAATGGAAAGCTTTGTAAAGATCAATGTTGGGGAACTACCCATACATATGTTATACAAATAAAAAGCTTTAATAAAAAAAAAAAAAAGAAAGAAAGAAAGTAGACTGCTTCAAACTTGATCTGTAAATAGGAATAAATCTTCAGTAGAGAAAAAAAAGACTTATACTTTGGATAGAATATTTCTGTTATGAGATATCATCACTAATTCACATTAACTGAGTACCCATAAGGTATCTCACTTTTCTAAGGGTTGATGTCTCACTACATGGGGTAAAGAAACACAGAGGACTAAGTACTGAAGTTTTGGGATAATATAGGAATTAGTGGGCTCAGAGGCAAGAGTCATGGAACTCATTATCAGTTCTAGTCACTAAATCTGAAAAGAGACAGAATCTTTTTGGTTTTGCATCAGTTTCCCCTAATGAAGAATAAGATTGATTATTAATTAATTCAACAAACGTTTATTTAAATAGGCTAACCTTATGCTCAGGCAGACTTGCATTCTGACACTTGGCTGTGTGAGCATGGGCAATTTTTTGAACCTCCACGTGCCTCAGACACATCCCTAGGATTGATCAGTTAAGTCAAAGGAAGTTCTCACAGTGTGGGTTCACCCATGCTGATGAAATCAGCATCTAAATCTTTGAATATTCCTGTCTTTCATACATCATGGAGATAAGGATAAAAACAAAATAGTCTATGCTCTTGAAAAACTTGCATCCTATAGGAAGATACATTATATGGCACAAGTAGTTTGACTTTGTGTGAGAGAAGAGGAAAGATATACTGAGAAACAAAGGTGACATAAAAACATTGTTACAAATTTTTTTGTTTTAGATTGTTTTTGACACTGTATATTTTAAAGAAAAAACATGTAAAGTCAAAAAGTTTGAACCCTGGCCCTGCCTTTTACTACCTGTGTGACTATAGGCAACTCATTTTGCCTCACTAGCATAGACTGTATAGTCCACATACTTATAAAGAGTCAGACATAAAGGAATAATTCATCAAGACCTAGTTTACATAGGCAGCTAGATGAATGGAATACTGGAAGCACAGGAAGACCTGAGTTCAAATATGGCCTCAGACTCACAAACTGTGTATGACCCTGGACAGATCATTTAATTTCTGGAGAAGAAAATGGCAAACTAATCCAATATCTTTGCCAAGAAAACTCAAAGACAATGCTATTGTCAATAGGAGTCACAAAGAGTCAAGCACTAATGAATTAATGAAAAAAACCACAATAATAATAACAACAAGGTCTATATAAGGCTTATATCCACATATATAAAAAGAAGGTTAAGCTAGATTATTTCAAAAACTATTTTGGGTCTAGATCCTATGCTCAACCCCTTACTACTTACTTCATTGGAGTATTTTAGGTACTGATATAATACATGAAGTCTTTTCCAGGAAAAAAAAAAAATCGAGGTAGGGAAACAAAACATCTATGTTCACTTGGAGAGGGTTGGTGGGTGTTAAATCTAAAGGAAACCCATTGAAATAAACAGAAGGAGAAGCTGGGCTGAAAGGAGGGGAGGAGAGTGTTCACTGGAGGGGAAATCATTCTGCTAAACCTGATGATTTCTGCCAAAGCCAAAAATTCCAGTTCCAGTTCAAGTCAAGGAACAAAGTAATCAGTGGGAAGCAGGGAAACGGAGAAAGGAGGAGGCAGCAGTGGGTGGAAGAAGAGAAAACCTCTGAAAAGAATAGTTGCCCTTTGCGTTAGTAGAAGGGAAAGACACCTAAAATAATAAAACTTCAATGACTGGTCAAATAATCTGATATATAATAGTTTACCCAAACATAATTTCTTGCTATACTTTAGCTGTGTCTATGATGCATCAGTTATATTTAGCACTGATTTGAATGGTCAGGTGATGCTCTAGAGTATAAACATTGCTCTAAGAATTTCTATCAAGGTGGGTAAGAAATATAGGAACTAGAAGGAGAAAGACAGAAAGAATCAGTGGAGTTGGGCTGCCTCCCAGACAACAGATTGAGACCAGTTGTCTGCCCCCACATCAAATTTGAGAGGACATGACAATTTCCGTTGGTAATAGTCTCAGGTCTCAATGGTTCTTAGTTAAGGAGAAGGGAGAGATTTTGGAAAGACTACTAGCTCTGGATTCAAAGATCTCAGGTTCATATTCAGCCTTCATCACTCCTTGTACAATCTTAAGCAAGATACTTAATTTCTTTGGACCTCAGTTTTTTTCATATTTAAAATGAGAAGATTGGACTAGATAGATGCTGAAGTCCCTCCCCATTTTATGTCTATGATCCTTAGATTGTTTACACAAAGTTTTTGGAAAAACTCCAACTGGGGTCAATACACTCTGATTACCACAGGATCATAGAGTTAGAACTGAATGAAGTCCTAGACATCAAATTAAACCTCTTCATTTAAAAAATGATATAACTGAGGCTGGGTAAGTGAGTAACTTTTGCCCAGAGATACACAGCTAGTACCTGAGGTGAAATTTGAATCCTGGTCTTCCTGACTCCAAATCCTTTGCACTATTCATTATATCAAAAATTCTCCAGTAGCTTCTATCCAAAGTACTGGTCCTTTTAAAGATTCAGTTGATTGGTGACATGGCTTTACTTTGAAAGAAGGCTGTGCTTTGTGGGTGGACAAAATGAACCTCAGAGTGATAATGAAAGCTAAAGAGGTTTTCAATCAGTAGCATTCACTGAATATCCATTGTAAATAGAGAACTGCATTAGATGTCATGGAGTTGACACAGGGAAACAAAGATTGTTTAGTATTAAGATTCTCCAACATTTGGAAAGAAAAACATACCAGTGGGGAGACAAAGAGACAGAGAGAGACAGGGGCAGAAATAGGAAATGAGAATAGGGGATAAACTAGATGGGGAGGGGAATTTTAAATCTCATCACAAGTGTCTTAATACCACATACTTAGATGCCTAACTCTCTAACATCTTCTTGCTGTTCAATCATTTTTCAATTATTTCCAACTCTTTGTGACTCCATTTGGAGTTTTCTTGGCAAAGCTACTGTGGAATGGTTTGCCATTTCCTTCTTCACCTCATTTTACAGATAAAGGAACTGAGGCAAATAGGGTTAAGTGAATCTGCCCAGGATCACACAGCTAATAATATCTGAAGCCAGATTTGAACTCAGGAAAATAAGTCTTTCTGACTCAAAATCTGGCATACTTTCCATTACATCACCTACTTAGCTAATATTTTAGGAGTTGGTCAGTCACTCAATAAACATTTATAGGAGTTTACTTTGTATCAGACTCTGGAGTAAGCACTGGGAATATAGATATGAAAAAGAAATAGCCCCTGACATCAATGAGTTCCCAATCTAATAGTGGAACACAACATACCAAGAAAGCTGAAAACTGGAGGGGAGGGTTAAATAGTGGTAAAAGCACCACTGGCTCAGACTATCATGACTCCAGTCCAAAGGAGTACAGCTGTGCTCAGGAGTCTAGAGCACACAGAGGATTCCAAAAGACTTTGGTAAATCTGAAGAGACTGACAAGTCTATTTATGGGTCCCAAAAACATCATGTCTCTCACTTAGAAAAGGAAGCATGGAATGGTCTCAGAATTTTGCCTTAGAAAGTACTATGAGCTTTGATGCCTTTGAGATCATGGTGCTAGACACAGACTTGGAAGGCTCTTAATCTTGCTTCTTGAGACAGTCATTAGAGCTTTCACAAATCCACCAGTGCACAAGCTCTCATTTTATTTGTAGGTTTCTTTCTTTCTCCTATAATCCATCCTTCAAACTGCCCTAAGATGCCATTATTCTATTCAAAACCCTACAATAGCTTCCTAATGCCTATTGAATCATGTATAATCTCCTTCAGCTGGTATGCTAGGCTTTTTACACTCTGACTACTCTTTTTTCCAGGATTGCTGTGCACTTTGTGTGCTCCATGCTCTAACCCAAACTAAGGTTCTCACTATTCCTCATACATATCCAATGAACTCCTATCTCAGCACCTTTGCTCTAGCCACTCTTTTACTGGAATGCCCTTTCCATCTCCCCTTATCAGTATAAATGAAATTATATACATTCAAGAAGTGATGAAGGGAGTAATGCCAAAGATCTAAGTAGTGTGAAATGATATGAAATGAAGTAAGCAGAACCAGAAAAAATGTATTCAACAATATTATAAGGAAAAGCAACTTTGAAAGACTTGAGAACTCTGATCAATGAAATAATCAATTACAGAGTGCTTAATAGAAATCACTCTATCTGCAGATAGAGAGTTGATGGATATTTTGTAAACTGAAGCATTATAGTTGGTTGAATGGGGGGAGTTAAGGAGGAAGGGGACATGGTTCATGCTGAAATTTGTTTTGCCTAATTATATAGGTTTGTAATAGATTTCATTTGTTTTTCTTGCTTTTTTTTTTTTTTTTTTTTGCTGAGGCAATTGGGGTTAAATGACTTGCCCAGGGTCACACAGCTGTTACATGTCTGAGATCAGATTTGAACTCAGGTCCTCCTGACTTCAGGGCTGGTGCTCTATCCACTGCACCACCTAGCTGCCCCGATTTTTCTTGCTTTCTCAATGGAGTTGAGAGTGAGTAGGAAGAAGAGAATCTGGAGCTGAACAATAGAATAATTTTTAAAAATCATAGACATTCTTTAAGGAAGAACTCAAAAACTGCCTCCTCTGTAAAGCTTTGTTTGACCTTCCCGTCAATAACAATTTTTGTCTCCATAATTTTGTCTCCCTCTCCACAGTTTTGTCTCAATTTTCAATTGGTATTTTGGTTTTGAATTTCCTGAATACCTACTTCACACATGGTTTTCTAAAGAAGCTGTCTGAGATATGAGGCACTCTATAGATTAGCCTGTGCTCAAAACCATAATCCCAAAGCCTTCACTAAAGTTTTTGCTTTTCTGTTGGTCCACCAGAGAAGAGATTAATGAAATTCAACTTAATTCAATAATGATTATTAAGGATCTAGGATCCACTATGCTAAGTGCTAAGGGATATAAAGATAAAAAGTGAAAGTCTGGGCCCTCAAAGATCTTATATTCTACTGATGGAATAATGTTTAGATGGATAAGTAAATGTGAAATCTCCATAAAGTAAATATCAAGTGATTTTAGTGGGAAACAGCATTAAAGTTGGATAAATCATTAAAGGTTTCATATGGGAAGTAGGTGCTAAAGTCATTAAGAGACTAAAGGATTCTACAAAAGGAGATGAAGAGGCACTAAAAAGGAAGGACACTTGGCTGAAATAATGTAAAACCAGTGGAGAAAGACAAGTTGTCACCACACCATGAGATCATCAAATGTCTGAGATAAGCTGGAGGTAATGTGGTGCAGTAGAGAGACTGCTGAACTAAAAGCAGGCTGGGCCTTAGTGCAAATCCCAGCTCTTCTCACATCATTCTTCCTTAACTTGTCTGCTGCATTGAACACTGCTGATCTCTCCTCCTGAATCCAATGTTTTTCCTGGGTTTTCATGACACAACTCTCTTATAGTTTTTCTTCTGTATGTCTTCTTAGCTGGCTCATCATTTATGCTGAACATAGCAGTGAGGGCAAGGCAAAGTTCTCTCCCCTCTCCCTTCTCCCTCCTCTCTCTCTGTTTCTGTCTCTGTGTATCTCTGTCTCTATCTCTCTGTGTCTCTGTCTCTTTCTCTCTCTCTCTGAGACTTTCTATTCCTCTGTCTCTATCTCTGTTTCTCTGTCTTCCTCCTGCCCCAAGTTTTAGTTGTGCATTACTGATTACCTACTGGATAATTCAAACTGGAAGTCAGGGAGACATGTCAAATTAAAAATGCAGAAAACCAAACTCATGATCTTTCCCTCCAAATCCTAACCCTTTCAAACCTGATGTCTTTCACACAGCAGCATCCTTTCAGCCCCCCAGCTCTGACATTAGTATTATCCCACACATCTCACTTTCTCTCGCTCTACATTTCCAGTTTCCAAATCTTGCCATTTCTACAACCATAGCATCTCTCACAACTGAACCCTTTTCTCCACCTAAACAACTACCATCATACCATCTAAATTATTTCAACAACAACAATTATTGCAACAACGGGTCTTCCTGTTTCAAATCTCTCACCAATCCAGTCCATCCTGTGCACTGCTGACAAAGTGATTTTCCTTAAGCACAGATCTAACTATAGGAATTCTCTATTCAATTAACTCTAGTAAGTTTCCTAGTGCCTCTAGGATAAGACACAAACCCCTTTAATTAGCTTTTAAATCCCTTTATGACCTAATCCATCTCTCATTGGACATTACTCCCTTTTCCACATTCTGTGATCCAGTCATATTGGCCTTCCATCTGTTCCTTAGACATGGCACTACATATCTTATCTCTATGTCTTTGCATCAATCATTGCCCAAGGTTGTAATGCAATTCCGCCTCTTCTCTGTTTCATAGAATCCTTCCTTCTTTTAAGATACCGCTTAAGTACCATTTTGTACATAAAACTTTCTTGGCACCTGCTCTCCCCCTGCCCCATCATCTGCTGGTCTACTCCATCCCACTTTTATTAACATTATTATTTTTGTCTTTATTCTTCATATTCTGAATATAAGTACTTGTCTTCCCCATTATGACACAAGCTCCTTATAAAGAAAAATCATTTCATTCATTATGTTTATATTCCTAGAGCCTGGCATAGTACATACTTAATGAATTCTTTTTGATTGATTTATTTAAGTGAATATATCCATTAGGTAGTTAGTTATATAGCTCAAGAGAAATTGGGGTGGGATATGTAGGTTTGGGAATCATCTACACAGGAAAGACAATCAAATCCATAGGACCTGAAGAGATCACTAAGAGGGCAAGTATAGAATGAGAAAAGAGTCCTAAATTAGAACTATACATAGGAAGTGGAGTATGAATGATAGTCCTGAAAAGAAGCAAACAAGTAGGAAAAGAACCAGGAGATCCATGTCATGGAAACTCAGGTAGTAGTTCATATCCAAGAGGAAGGGTGATTAGGGTTATCTCCTGACATCTCAGCAGATGTCTGCTAAGAAAGTTTCTTCCTGATAAGGGCATATTGACAGCATGCCTTAGTCACAGCTAATGCTATCAGCTACTATCCTCAGCTAAGGAAATATAGGTTTCTGGCACTGAACTGAAACCAATTATTTCTAACTGACTTGCTTAAGAATTCCCTGTAATTTCTTTTTCTCCCCTCATGGAGATCCAATGTCCCCAAAACCCATTTTAGGGGCTATGCTAAAGAAACTCCATAAGACCATGAGGATGATAGGACTACAAA
This sequence comes from Myrmecobius fasciatus, assembly GCA_023553655.1. Taxonomy (NCBI): domain Eukaryota; kingdom Metazoa; phylum Chordata; class Mammalia; order Dasyuromorphia; family Myrmecobiidae; genus Myrmecobius; species Myrmecobius fasciatus. The sequence continues at coordinate 189,521 of JAJPUD010000744.1, read as the reverse complement.
GTCTTCTTTTCTTCCAAGTTCCTATCCAGAGCAGTGTGCAAATCAGTCCAAATGAGAACAAAATTAAATAAAGGATATAAGGTTATTGTTCTTCACCCTTCTGGCTCATACTTTTGCCTGTGTTATGTTTTTTTTTAAAACATATCACATAAAACATATAACAAAATCCTCTAGTTTTCCAATCAGCACAAAACTCTCTCCTTACACATTCTAGTGTATTTTCTATATTACAATTATTTGTGTTTATGCTGTATCTCCACACCAGATTATAAATTGGCAGAGATTATAAAGCTTTGTGTCTTTCTTGGAATCTGGTACACTGCTTTGTAAATTAATAGGAATTTAATAAATGTTTATGGAATTGACAAGTGGTTTTTACAACAAAATGAGATTTTCTGCTTCTCCTCCTCACTTCCTAATCAATGAATGTTTGAAGCACCCTATTATATCTAAACTGGCTCTGGCCATGCTTTTCCATTCCACTCTTTTCTTCAATTGCTTTGCCAATGTATTCTTACCCCTTCCAATTTTGGAACCAAAATCAAATCAATATTATCATTGCCACTAAAAAGAATGCATTACTCTATTCTTCTAAAGCTCCAATCACCATCCTTTTTCCAGCCAGAATACCACTTCCTGGCCACCACTCTCCTATACTGTATATTTTGCACCCCCATATTAGAAGTAAGTTCCTTTAATATAAGGAACTGTCTTTACTTTTGTATTTGTATTCCTAGTACTTATTACAATGTAGCATTCTGGTCTCAGACACTTACTACCTGTGTACCTGAGCAAGTCACTTAACTCTGCCTCAGTTTCTTCATCTGCAAAATGAACTGGAGAAGGAAGTAGCAAACTACTGCAATATTTTTGTCAAGAAAATCCCAAATGGGGACGTGACTGAAATGACTCAACAACAAAACAACAATAATGATTTCAGGTATGAAAATGTTTCCCCAGGAAAAGGCAAGGACTCTATATTCTGTTTCTGAATTCTGTGCAGGGCATAATACAAGCCAATACATATACTTATTAGATGCTTAGTGAATATTTTCCCTGTATATGCTATTTTAAGAATACTTATTAAACACTTATTCAGTGTCAGACACTGTTCTAAGTGCTGAGGACACAAAGACATATAAAACACACACACATACACACACACACACACACAGCTAGAAAGGGGAAGGAAAAAGGGTTTTTCCCTTCAGGGATAAAGGTGGAAGAAGTCCAAGAGCTAGAAAAGAAGTGAACAGGGATGACTTGGGCTTTTTGTGAAACAGTGATGATGGGCAGGAACTCACCAATCAGAGGAGAGATCTCAGGGGTGGAGAAATGTAAGAAAATATCTCTCTTGAATTTATATTCCTAGCACAGAGCCTGATACATAATAAGTACTTAACAAATGCTTTTTATTTATTCACAAAGGAAATCTGATTTTCCTTTCCTGGTACATATTTATATGTTTTCATTTACATGACAAATACTTTACAGAAAAAAGTGTTTAAGTGGGAGTCTTATAAATTGGATCATAATTCCTTACTAACAAATTATAATCTGAAATGCTTTTTTTTCATAGAATTGCAGGATCTCAGTGTTGAAGTGACTTTAGAGGTCTTCTGGTCCAACCCATACTTAAATGTGAATCTTCTATAGAAAGTTTCATTCAGCCTATCTAAATGTTTGACAACTTAGTATAATACAAAACAATGCTTCCCATTGTTGGACTGTGTTGGATAAGAGGAAGTTACTGATAAGTCTGTTAATAGGAATTTATTAAATACTATTTTCTAAAATCCTTCACTCATAAATACAGTGAGTATATTATATATACATGCTCTCTACTCTACCCTATCCCTTTCTTCCCCTGTAAGACATGCATTAATCAGCTTATGAGGTTTTGGTCAGCAGTTATTAATGTCAAGGCCACCGTCCCAAGCTTAGTGCTCTAGGACAAAGGCATCAGATTTTAGCAAGCAAAATTTGAGCACAACCAGAACTCTCTACCCTCACAAGCTAAAAGACAAGAAACACAAGGAGGATTAGTAGGGGAGAGAAATAGAGGAGAATGGCAGAAACCATAAGATCATCTGAAAAGAGAAGCTGGAGTCAGTATTGATGGCAATTAATGGTGACTTAGATATTTGCTGGGAGATGGGGTTGGGGGGAAGAGTCGAGCAGACCTACCTTCAAATCTTTCCTCAGACTCTTACTAGCTATATTACCATGGGAAAGTCACTTAATCTCTCCTACCCTGTTTCCTCATATATAAAATGGGAATATTAGGGTTGCTGTGAAGATCAAATGAGATAACATATGGAAAGTGCATTGCAAACTTTAAAATGCTAAATAAATGTTACACTTGTCCCAGATTAGATTCAGGATTTTTTGAGATCTCAGAACTCAAATAAGGAAGATAAGAAATTCTAGGAGCTTTGCTCAGAGAGACACTGTGATCCTGAGACAGTAACCCTAGCTAGTGTCTATTCTTTAATTGACTGATCCTTGAGTATTTCCCTGTCCCTGAATGCCTTCTCTCTTTCACTTCACCTGTAAAATTTCTACTAATCCTTTTAATGCTGTCTTCCTGTCATCAAAAGCTCCTGGAGTTAGATGCACACTCTGACCTCAATGGGCATAGGTAGAATTACTATCCATTCTTTAAAGCAGGAGTTCTTAACCTTTTTTGGGTTGAGGACCACTTTGGCAGTCTAATGAAGCCTTCTCACAATCATGCTTTCATATGAATAAAATAAATTTATAGATTTACAAAGGAAATCAATTATATTGAAACACAATTATCAAAATATTAAAAGAAACAACTAGCCAGACCCAAATCTATCCACAAAGGTGAAGAATACCTGCCTCTAAGTCAAATGCTGTCTTATTAAGGAAGTTACTCCCCAGAGTTAGAAATGACAAGAGACAATTAACCCTCCTAACCCACCACTCCCTCCCAAACTCCCCCATTTCAAATCAACTTTAGTGGGGAATTTCCTTTTACTTCCATGTTTGGTTCTGATGTCTCTCTGTCTTTCTCTTTCCCTCCCTTCCTCTCTCTCTTTCCTTCCTCCCTCTCTCCCTGCCTTCCTCCCTCCCTTTTTCTCTTTCTCTCTGTCTCTTTCTCCTCCCTTCCTTCTCCACTCTGTGTCTCTCTGTCTGTGTCTCTCTCTGTCTTTGTCACACACACACACATACACACACACACACACACACACACACATACACCACCTGCCCCAGCTTTCCAAATCACTCCTCTTTCCAAGCCTCTCTTCCCCATCAGGGCAAACTATTTCCAATATACATGGGAGAGCTGGTAAATGATTAGTTACTAGCTCTATGGAAGTGTGATCAGGATGCACATGATATACATTAAAGTTTAACCTTTATTAATATTTTCTCCATTACTTTCTTAAATCTAAATAACAAATGAAGCAATAAATCAAACTAATTTCTGAGGTATAAATACTCACATTGAAATTTATCAATGAGTTCCTGAGGGCCAATTTCATTTAGCCCCAGCATACTCATATTAACATACTGCCTGGACTATACACCAATCACAAGGTACGTGGAAGATGAAGGGAGGAGCCTCCCAACTTCCAGTGTACCCCAGCTCTACCTCCATTTATCCTAGAGTAAATTCAGTCCTTCCCCCATTCTATTCTCTACCACCTTCCCTCCTACCATGTTTGTAGATCTCTCCAATATTGTTAACAAATTCTTACTTCCACTTTGAAACCTTCCCTGCCATTATCACTCAACAATCATAAAAAGCATAATGCTCCTTCAAAGTTCACTCCATCCTATCTAGAGATCTCCAAGTGATTCTACCTCCTTCCCAGTAAGTTCATTACTTGCTGCCTCTCATTTATTACCATCACAAGTCCTGCTCTTCAAATACTCTCACTTCCCCAGTTCCTCAACTTCCTCAAATACCATGACTTCTGAACTTATACAAAAGTAATTATGCATTAGCTTCTCAAACCCTCAACTAAATTTGCCCCAGTTGCCAAAATTCCTAGTTACTGCTCTTTCTCTTCTCCCGTGAAAAAGAACTCCCTCATATAGCAGTTTTATAGCCTCCAATGAACTTCATAAAAGTTTTATTGATGCTTTTTGTTTTTACATTATACTCATATCCAGATTTACAATCTTCCACCTACCAATAAGCTTTCTCTTATAACAAAGAAAATAAAAATTAACACAATTACCATGGTTACAAATATATGCAGCATCCCACACCCATAATCTCCCTCCTCTAAAAGGAAAAGAGAGGTATATTTCTCTATCTCTTCTTTGAAGACTATTTACTATCCAGGTAGCTTTTTTGTTGTCATTGTGTACATTTGTTTTCCTGATTCCTCTTATTTCACTCTTCATCAATTCATACTTCTCTGAATTCCTCATATTTGCCATTTCTTACAACATAATATTCCACGATATTCACATACCATAATTTGTTCAATAATTATCTTATCAAAGGATATTCAATTTGTTTACAGTTTTTGCTATCACAAAAAGAATCACTATAATAATTTTGGCATATATAGGATCTTTTTGCTGTCTTTTACCTTCATTGGTTAGCTATTGAATAAATCCTAAGCTCCCTTAGCATTAAAAGGTATGAAAAATTTTGTAACTTGTCACTTATAATTTCAAATTGCTTTTTAGACCAACACAGCTCCACTAATAGTATATTACAGTAAGTACCTGTTTTAACACAGCCACATCAACATTGACAAAGAAAACAAAACATAGAAATAATCAATTTGTTAGATATGAAGTGAGACCTTAAATGTGTTTGCATTTGCATTATCATTTGTGATATAGAGCAATCTTTCATAATGTTTTTAATAGTTGGGAACTCTCCTTTTGAAAATATTCCATATCTTTTACCCTCTTTTTAATGATGAGGAAACTAAAGGTTAAGTGACTTGCCCATGTAAATGTCTGAGATGGGATTTTAGCTCACATCTTCCAACTCCAAATCCAGCATTAGAAAATGGTTTTTAAAACTTAGGGCACATGAATATAACAGAATAATGATGAGATGATAGGGACAATTTTAGAGAAACTTGGGAAGAATTGCAAAGAGAAGTGAGCAGAACCAGGAAAACAATTTATATTATAACAGCAGTATTACACAAATGAGCAATTTTGAAACACTTCTAACTGAAAAAATTCTGATCAATACAATGATCACTAGAATGTGACCCTGTTTTTGACAGAAAGATGATAGATAAACAGAATGAGATACACATTTTTGGACCCAGCAAATAAGGAAATTTGTTTTGTCTAGGCACTCTATTACCATATGCCACAGTTTGGGTCTTGGGGATAGAGATCTTTGATTTTATCCATATAGTGAACTCATAATATAATAGTAATAACAATGATAATGATAACTAGAATTTAACATTTATAAAGTACTTTTTATATGTTGCCTCATTTGAAATTATTGCACCATATAGATCAGCAATTCTCTATAATTTATAATCCAGGCACTGAGAGGTTAAGTGATTTCCTCAGAGTTACACAAAAACAGAGTTACACGGAAAGACTTGAACCCACACCTGACTCCAGGGTTGATATTCTGTCCACTATTTCATACTGCCACCCCAATCAATTGTAAGTAATTCAGAAACCTCATTTCCTCTCCATTTTATTTCTCTTCCCAACATCTTAAAATAATGTTGAAGTTATAAAAGTGGCAGAAGGGGGAGACAGTGACAGAGGCCAAAGAATTAATTATACAAATGTATTTCTTTCTTAACCCCAGAAATAAAAAGGAAGAATTCAATCTTTCTGGGAAGACTATTTGGATTAGAGACCTTAGAATTCTTTGACAAGTCTGGGGGATAAAGTAGTCTTTTCTTATTTACTTAATCTTGCCTGATGTCATTTTGTTAGGTCTATGAATTATTAAAAATCCTACCAAAAAATAACTTAGAGCAAAGCTTAAAAGGATTCAAAAAGGGCTCATACTTGCGCACTACCAGATGGTGCTGAGGTCTGTCCCTCCCCAAACCATTCAAGGATCTTCAAATTCACCTCTGTTTATTCAGAAGAAATAGACTTAGATCATAGCTTTAAAGTTGGAATGACCTCAGAGACCAATTAGTCCAAATCCTAGTCATTTTACAGATGAGGAAAGGGACACCCAATGTCTTACTCAAGGTCACACAGGCAGTATTAGAGTTAGGATATGAACTGTTAAACCCCTCTTCAGAGAATGTTAGAATCTCAAAGTGGGAGGAAACACCAAGGGTGATCTATTCAAATCAATGTCTAAATAGGAATTCCTCTTGCCTTCCTGATAGATCTATTTAAAGATCTGCAGTGTTGAGGAACTTATCCTTTTATGCTGTACAAGAAAATACTCTGGAAATATTAAATGCTTTAATAAATTTGCCTTATTATTTACTTATGCTGTGAAAACAATTCACATTCAGGATGTAAAGTTTAAGGAAGATAAAAACTCCCTGAAGGCAGTGAATAGAGTGTAAAGCATAGAATCAGGAAGATTCATCTTCCTGAATTCAAATCTGGCCTCAGACATTAGTTGTGTGATCTTGGGCAAGTCACTTAATCCTGTTTGCTTCATTTCCTCATGCGTAAAATGAAGAAAGTAATGGCAAAACACTTTTGTACCTTTGACAAGAAAACCTCAGATAAGGTCATGAGGAGTCAGACACAAAAAAAATTTGAACAAGAAGGCGATCTTGTCTTTTTTTTTTTTGTTTGTTTGTTTTTTTTTTGGTACCCACAGAACCAGGACATCCTTGCCAAACAAAAACAGGATAAACAAAAAGCAAGGATAAGATGATAAACAGAATGAGCATTTCATAGATACTTAGTGACCACTTAATAGATACCTGTTGAATTTAACTTAATCATGTGACATTTGGCAACTTGCAAAATACTTTTGTCTTTAATGATGTTGCCCAAACTATAGAATTGAACTGCCTTCTCCAAAATACAGCACTATGGAACCTGCTACCTGTCAGCACAGCAATGAAGACTCCAAATAATCTCTCTCTCTCTCTCTCTCTCTCTCTCTCTCTCTCTCTCTCTCTCTCTCTCTCTCTCACACACACACACACACACACACACACACACACACACACACCATGCTAACCTACATGCTTGTAGCTGGAGTGTTGGGTACAGTTACACACACTCCCAAAAGACAATAAAAACTAATAACAATACCTAATATTTACATAACATTTTAAAGATTACATAAGCTCTCTGCTTGACAAAGGTGGTTGCCACTTTCCCAGAGAAAATATACCACAATAAAAAAGAGATTTTTCATCAGCAGTGAGCATTTTCAGGCTCTATTTAGGATTAACACTATGATTTCATCAATACCAGGAGCTCTCAAGTGAGAAATCTTTGTCTGTAACTTTCTTAAGCGCTTCTAGCCCCAAGAAAATAAATAATTGAGCCAGTCACATAGACAGTATATTTATTACAGAGACAGAATTCGATTACAAAACTTCCCTCTTTGAAGGGTAGCTCTTTGATTATTCACTCTACCATACTGTCTTTCTTCAGGTTTCCCAGGTAAACCTGTTTTCCCACAATTTTTGCTGAGGCAAAAAATGTCTACAAAAACCTAAGTGGAGCTATTGATAGCTCACTGGGCAGGAAAGCAGGAAACCTTGAGTTTAAATCCAGCTTCAGATATTTACTAGCTACTTGATCCAGGGGAAGTAATACATTTAACTTCTGTCTGCTTTAGTTTCCTCAACTGTTAAATACTGAGAATAATAGTATCTCCTTCCCTGAGTTGTTCTGAAGATCAAATAAGAAAATAATTGTCAAGTATTTAACCCAATATCTGTTACATAATAAGTATTTAATAAATGCTAGTCTCCCACTTCCATCCTTCCCCTTAATCCTTCATGGTAGAATCTTTTCAATCAATTCAATAATCACTCACAAGACTTTGGTCTAACTATCCCACAGGAAAAATCAAATGAATGAAAAGTGCCCATTATCCAGATGTGTGATACATGCAGTAAGAGTCACAAGCTCTAGAACTTGTCCATCAGTAGATCTGCTTTTGATAAACACTGAAAATGGTCAATTAGTTGGGCAAAGCAGAGGAGAACAGATAAGCTTATTTTTTGACAACTGCAACATTCTTTTATTGTCCCCTAATTTCTTTCAAAAACAGGTGATTTTTTTATTATGACTATTTTCCCAAAAATGTTTATAAGACATGAAATGTTATAATCTCTGAAAAATTAAAATTCTGCATCACCCACTAGAGAGCTACATGGCATATGCAGACTGTAGCATTATTAATAAGGAATTTTGCAGAAAAATATGTAAAAGTTGTTATCAAAAATGTTGGTTGAAAACTTTTATGGACAAATCACATTAAACAATTGACAATCTTAATGCTCCATCACTATCCTTATAATGTCAGGAGGACATGAAGGAATCCCCAGGATTATGAGGGCCTAATAGTGAACTAATGGGAGAATGTGAATAGTCACATGGGACAGTCAGGAAAAGGTGGGCTGCAATCTGTGTCATTCAAAGAAATGCCCACATAATCAAACAAGAGATTCATTGGGTATTGAAGTAAAATTTCACAACAATCATCCTGTATGGGAAATACTACAAGTGTTAAAATATTATACTTTTTTTACACATGAAGAGACTGAGGTCAAAAGAGATTAAATGATTCACACATGGATATTTAGCTAGCTAATATCAAAGGCAAGATATGAACCCAAATATACTCCAATTCCAAGAACAGTACTGTCACCACTATAATCACAATGCCCAAACAAAAGACTAAATATAAGAGAATTCAATAAAAGGTTATGTCAATTATTAGATCTGACTCACATTTGTAGTGAGTTTATAAAAACAATTAGTTTCTGCTTTGACCATTAGGAAGTAATATCAGGGAGCAAAACATGTTCTCATGCAAAATTTTCCTTGATGTCTCTCAGAGATACAATACTGGGTTGAATAATAGTTCTAACTCAAATATATCAACTTATGTGTTTTTGTGGACCGCTATAAGCCAGTATCATCTTTAAATAATATTTATAGATTGATTATCTGTATGTTCTTATATAAGACACTCCATCCCCAGGAAGACTCACTTTTTTTTTCATTTAGCCAAATCCCATCCATCTCCCAGAACCTACTTCAAGTTCAACCTTGCTTATTCAGTCCCATTCTCAAAGTCTTAGAATTAGGATATTGATCTTTTCCTCATGTAGAAATTTCCTCTACAATATTACTCATTAATATTCATAAAATTTATTTGCTTGGACACTTTCAATGACAGTGAACTTCACTATTTTCATTGCAAACTATTCTATCTTTTGACTGCTCTATTTAAAAAATGTATATTTGTCGAACATCTGCTTCCCCAAAATTACCACCCATTGGTTGTGGTTCTGCCCTAGAGATATAAAAAGAATAATATTAATCTTGAGATTGTTCACTTCTTTCTTAAGCTGTTGAACTTGGAGTTGGAAGGAAGGCCATTTTGGAAAAAAAGTGGTGCTATTCACTTGTGGGGGCCCATATTGGATTTATTATTGTATAGGCAGTTGAATAAGGCTGTTATATGATATATTATTATTTTTTTTTTATTTTAAATTTTTATTTTATTTGCATAACATATGTGTGGGTAATTCTTCAACAATAACCCTTACATAGCTTTCCGTTACAAATTTTCCCCCCAACTCCCCACCCCTCCCCTAGATGGCAGGATATCCACTACATGTTAATTATGTTAAAATATTGGCAAATCGAATATATGTATACATATTTCCAAACTTATCATTGGTGTGTAAGAAAAATCTTATCTACACAAACGATATATCAGATAAAGGAAACACAATGTAAGCAAACATCAATCAAGGAGTATGAGAATGTTATGTTGTGGTCCACATTTCGCATCCCTCTCTCTGGGTGTATATGGCTTTCTTCAGTGAACAATTGGAGGTGGTTTGAAACATATCATTGTTGAAGAGAGCCATGTCCATCAGAATTGATCGTCATATAGTACTGTTGTTGCCGTGTATAATGATCTCCTGGTTCTGCTCATTTCACTCAGCATCAGTTCATGTAAGTCTCTCCAGGCCTCTCTGAAATCATCTTGCTGGTCATTTCTTACAGAACAATAATATTCCATAACATTCATATACCATAATTTATTCAGCCATTCTCCAATTGAAGGGCATCTATTCAATTTCCAGTTTCTAGCCACTACAAAAAGGGCTGCCACAAACATTTTTGCACATGTGGGGCCTTTTCCTTCCTTTATGATTTCTTTGGGATATAAGCCCAATAGAAATGCTGCTGGGTCAAAGGGTATGCACAGTTTGATAACTTTTTGAGCATAGCTCCAAATTGTTCTCCAGAATGGCTGTATCCGTTCACAGCTCCACCAACAATGCATCAGTGTCCCAGCCCTCCCACAACCCCTCCAACATTCATCATTAACTTTTCCTGTCATTTTAGCCAATCTGACAGGTGTGAAGTGGTATCTCAGGGTTGTCTTGATTTGCATTTCTCTGATCAATAGTGATTTGGAGCACCTTTTCTATATGATATATTATTGCTGTCAAATTACAGTCTAGAAAAAAAGAAAAAAGGAAAGGAGAATATTCAATGTGTCCTTTCAAGGTTTTCCACTGAATTCCTTGTTACAAGGCAGAACAGTTGATTTAAAGGACTCATCTATTGAGTGTCAATGTTTTATCCTTTTATCCTTTATTGCAGAAGTGGAATTGTTGAATTGTTACTATGGTTGAATATGTGAATGCTAAGCTAAAGAGTCACCATGACTGCAGTTTGGGGCACTGCAACAAGACTCAATGCCCATGAAAAAACAGTTGTTTTGGGGAGTTCCTCTTGCTTGTGATGATGTTATTGTATAGATTTTACACCATCCTTTGGAAGACTGTAAAGTACTCGATAATGTATACAGAATTAAGGAGAAGTGGTAGCTATATTATGTAAATTGTACAAAACAGTGGGAAATCCCAGCATCCCTGAAGAGATGGCTTTTGATGGAGCTGCTTGGGAACTAGTTATTAACCTCCATTTTGGAGACCAGGATATGAAAAGAAAGTTTAAATCTCTCAGGTGGGAGGATTGATGTGAGAGGCCTTTTTCAGGGATAAGATTGTGCTTGTGCTCAGTGAGAATACAGTGTTCTACAGTCTACAGCTCTAGACTCCATCTTCTTCAGCAATCAATGGCCTGGAGCAAGAGACAGCCATAAGCACTGCTAGGATTATTAGAAAGAACATACATAAAATCTTTTTTGCAGGAGACAATCCTATCTATCAAGGGATAAAAATCAAAAGTCTATCTAGCTGGGACATGCTATAAAAATAATATAAAATAATATAATAATATTATAAATATAAATAAATAAATAATAGAAATAATATTTTAAAATATGGGAATAACAGGGGTTGGGTGAGGAAAAATATAGAAGACTAAAGGAAAATTTCAGTGAATCTACTATCTCATCTCCTCTGCTCCCAGAAAATGAAGCACCTTATACTTAAGTGTTTATAGGAAACGGGGACTGGGTAGTGGTGAGGAGAGTGTCTTAGATGTCTGAGTCTGTTGTTAATACCTTTTAAAATGAAAGAGAAAAGCCCTCTGATTTATGCCAGCTTTGAGAAAACTGCTCTAAAAAACGGTAGGCAGAAGAATGGTGATCATGATGCATATGGATAGTGTCATACTATCCCAGTGAATAGAGTGGATATGTATGTATGTGTGGATATATACATATATGTACACATGTGTGGATAGAATTCACCTGTTCATATGCAAATGTGTGTTTGCATATCTAAATATACATTATATGTGTGTATCATCATATTACATGGGAATGTACTTGTGTGTATACATATATACATAGAAATATACTTGTGTGCTTATATGTGGAACATATGCATGTTCATGTTTATATATTATATGTATAATATGAACCTAGAAATACACATGCATACATAAACATAAATATGTGTTTATGTGCACATATATTAAGCCACTTATTAAACCATAAGCATTGGTGTTAATTTTTGCAGAGCTAAGCAAGGCTTTTGTATTATTTTAATGACAATCTAGATGATTGGGAAATTATGTTATACTAGGAGATGAATAGGAACCAGTATCCTACTACTTACTTCACTCACCAGAAAAGAATTCAGTGATCGTAAGACATATTACCCTAGCTACAACTTGTAGTTCTTGGCTTTCAAGTGGGTTGTGACTTATAAGCTTGGAGTTCAATTCTAAGCATGAATGTACAAAAATTCACTGATATATTTCAACAAATACTGTTGGAAATTTCACTTTCAAGTTGCAAAAGAGGTCTATGAGAAGTGACAGGAGAGACCCTTGGGGACTCAAGTTTTATTCTACGGGCACATCTTAGTGTCAAGCAAATGGCATTAGAGAAGTATTTAATGGGATGTTGTATGAGACCACAGCTGATCAAACACATGATACAAGTAAACAATTGGTGTTACCATGGACCTCCTGCTTTATAGTAATGAAGGCACTACATGGAAATTTTAGCTACTTGGGCCAGGAAAAGAACTTGGGAACTGCTACAAAACACATTTTTTTGGCCCATAGTGGCAGCAGATGTATGTAGGAAGTGTGAGACCTGTGTTGAGTATGTTCAGAGAAAAGTGCTACTGACTAGTATTGCTTGTCCAAATGACTTACCAAAGGGACTGGAAAGATTCAGTCTACAGCCTTTCTGTAGGTATTGTGTGAGAAATGGCTTGTGTGGTATATGGTTTCTCTCTAAAAATCCATTCTGGCCAATGTTGAGATTTGAGAGCAAGCTACTCAATACAGTGTGAGCTTTAGCATGAACCAACCAATTTAAACTTTACTCCAAAAAGGAGACCCACAAGCAGAAGACAGTTCTGAATGTGCTGTAGAACATGAGCAGAAAGCTTAGTGAAGCCAAAATAGAGCATTTTGGGTGCTACAAAGAATGACCCAGGCTTCATTTATCCTATGATGCTTAGGCAAGAGCCATAAGTGTCCACAGAGTTTTGTTTTGGAGTCTTAGGAAATGAAGAAGATGCAAAGATTTACAACAAAGATGTCTCCTGGATGAGAGATGGTCTGAAGGAGAGCTCTGCTCAGAAAAGTTCAGTTGCTGAAAAGCTGTCAGTCTCAAAACTGCCTCATCCTAGATGAAAAGGGCAATGACTAAGCAGAACGGGTTTCTCATGTTCTTTATAATATGCTTCCATGAATGAACTGCTGTTTCTAATACCCTTCCATGAATAAACTGATGTGTCTCCAGATATTTGGGATAGAAAGAATTTAAGTAGGAGTTGACCAGAAATCTTAGAAGACATTTGGATGTGGCAGTCACTTGGACATAGGTGCAGAGAATGTTTAATATCTGATCCAGTTTCTTGTTGTTTATTCTACTAAACTGTTTATTAAGTGCCTTTTGATCTAATTTCATTAATCATTTGGCTTGGTCAAGCTACAGTCAATGGATGGAGGTTTAGCACTGTGAATTTGAATCAATGATGATATAAACATTATCATAAACCCTGAGAAAAGCCTAGAGGAAAAGCACATGGTCAGTAGGTATTGGGAGGTGGGGAAGCTACAATTGCATGTTATTGATTTTTTTTAATCTTTAACATGCAATTATCATCCTCCAAGTCAGGGTTTCTAAATTGTATATCTATGAACTTTGTTTTTAAAATATATAAAATATAAAATATTTAAAACATATAAAATATAAAAAATGTAAAAGATATATAAAATAAAATATCAATATATATTAAAATTTCAAAAATCAATATTACTGGTTTTCTTTATAACCTTATATATTTTATTTTATGCATTTAAAAACATTCTGAAAAGTGGCCCATAGGCTTTACTAGAAAGTCAAAGGGAACCATGACACAAAGTTAAGAACATCTTAATCCCTAATTGTATTACACAATTCAGTAGTTTACTATTCATCTTCTTATTCAGTGTATTTCTTGAGTACATATGTCTTTTCCTTCCTACTCCTGAAGGGAAGGTTGTATATCTTAAATTCAATGGATATCTAGCACTGTGCTGGATATATAAACCACACTCAATGGATACCTGTAGACTGATTTATTAATTCTTATGTTCTTTCATTCATGGATAAAGAGAAATATTATACTTCCTAGGGAGTAAACTCAAGACAGGACCTCAAAAACAGGACCATGTCTGGAAGATATTAAAACTCTGCACTACCTTGGTTATTGTAGGGACAGAATATGAAGAGAATAGAAAGATGAATCAAAAACCATGGAGTGGGTTTGTCAGTGGACACCTCCCTCTCCCCTCAACCACTTTCATTTACAGGAGGTTTCATGCCCTTGGGGAACAGCTGCCAGACTCAGCTGCTTGTCTCCCTCCTTGACAGAAGTCATCATTTATGTCCTCAGCTAAGGCTCAGGGGGGATTTTTTTTTTCAGCTTAGCAGATGACAAGATCAAGAGAAGAAGAATATCACATACATGAGTTTCCCAAAATTAAAATGGAGAATGTGGCCTTGGGGGAAGATTCCTGGATAATTAAAGCATTAATTCAGGCTCTGGTTTGGTTGAAAGCAATATGTTTCCAAAAGCTCAGCTAAATCCCCGCAGTGAACATTGTTGGTTCTGAGGACGTACCTTAGCACAAGGAAGAGATAAGAAGTCCCCTTTTTCTTCCGACCTTTCTATACCACCCCTCACTTACATACATTTAAACAACCGTGATAGGAATGGGAAATAGAATAAGCATTTATTCAGTGCCTACATTGAATAAGGCACAGTGTCAAGTGCTTTTACAAACAGCCTCTCATTTGATCCTCACAATTATGCTAGGAGGGACATGCTATTGTAATTCTCAATTTATTGAGGATAGTTGAGACAGACTGGGGTTAAGTGATTTGCCCAGGGTCACCCAGATAGTAAGTCTAAAGCTGGATTTAAATTCAAATCTTCCTGACTCCAGGTTCAGGACTTGTAACTACTTGACCACCCAGGAACATCTCAATAGTGCACAAAATCTTGTTGTCATCTCCTTCAAAATATTCTCTCTCATATTCCTCCTTTCTTCTTCATTATAAGTGCCGCCACTGGAGGCGAATCCCTCATGACATCAAGCATGATGTTTTCTGCTATTAACTCACTGAAGGATCTCAGAATCTTGGTCAAATCATTGATTTCTAACTGGATCTCTTTTTCCTCATAGAATCCTAATGTTCTATGATTTCATGATTACTAAAATAACTTTCTTACTTGCCTCCCTCTACAATGCTTCCCATACACATCTACCACATTTATTTCTCTAAGACACTACTTTCAACATGCAACATTCCTGTTCAAAACAATTTCATGGCTCCCTATGACTTTCCTCACAAATTCCATCTCCTTAGCCTGACTTTCAAGGCCTTCCATAATATTATTGCCAACCAGCTTAGTCAACACTTATTAACTGTTATCCTCCTCTCCCTCCTACCCCCCAGTCATTAGTAATCACTTCTCCATAAGTAACCTTTCTATTATAATTTCAAAGGACAGGAACACAGCAACATCTCTTCTTGTACTTATAGTTATTGGTGTATATTATAGGATGATAGGTTTGGAGTTGGAGTAGAAACTACCAAGTCCAACTCCCTCATTCCCAACTTTCTCACAGATGAGGAAATTGAGATTCACTAAAATAAAGATACTTTTCGAGAATCACATAGTAATGCAGGTATAAGCTGGGATTTGGACCCAGACCTTTCTAACTCCAAGTCCAGGACCCTATCCAACACATTACCCTTTCATTTGTTGTGTTTCCAACCATCCTTATATCTTACAATACAAGTTTTTCAAGGATAGAATATATTTCATTCTTCTCTTTGCATCCTGAGTGTCTAGCACCATGGTTATAAAACTTAATGCTTACTGAATTAGATTTAATTGAATATTCACTTTCTTCTTTTTCAGGTCAATTTCTCCATTTCTCTTATTTTCCCAATTCCTGTCATATCAACCAAACTGTCCCTCTGTTCAGGTCGAGCCTCCCTTCCTCCCTGCAAAACTGCTATATCCTTTGTCTAAATCAACTCTCCCTCTGTCACTGATATCTCTTCCTCCTAAATTTCACTAACACTTATAGTCTGTACCACATGATTTAGCACATAATGATACTGTTCTCTGTCCTACCTGCTACTCCCAAAGGGTTAGTTACATCTCTTCAACTAACTTAGAAATTTCTTGAGTACAAACTTCTTTGTTTCTTCAGTATTCCTCATTATGTTAAGTGCAGATAGTTTCTACTCCAACTCCAAACCTATCATCCTATAATATATACCAATAACTATAAGTACAAGTTAAGTGCTAAATAGTATTTGTTGCTGCTGAGTAGCAATCTTTGTCTAGATTGTATCAATGTGTACATAGTTTTAGGCAAGTCCCATGGTGTCTTGGTGCCTTTATTTTCCCACCTAAAGAATCAAGTCAACAAGCCTTTTTATTTGTCTGTTTATTATTAAAATCACAGGCATTGTACTAAGTGCTAAATAAACAAAGATGGAAACAACAATGGCATTTATGAGCCCTAAATCTTTGAATTTCCACTAGACATAAGAACTACAGAGTTGAGTAGAAAGAGATGCTGCTTTGTTCTTAGAATTCCTGTCCTCTGAGAATATAACGTCCAATTAAAAAAACCCAATTGCAGGGTCATTCCCCCTCAAAAGATGAGGTATGATATTTTTAAATGAATATGTAAAGGATAATATGATAAGATGAATATGGAAAGAAATAAAAAAAGAAAGGAAGAGATAAACAGATAGATGATAGATAGATAGATAGATAGATAGATAGATAGATAGATAGATAGATAGATAGATAGATAGATAGATAGATGAGATAGAACTTTTATTAAGCTCTTACTGGAAAATAAGAGAAACAGCTGGAGCAATGATGCTAGCCAAGCAGGTGCCTTTATTTTCCATAATTAGGCTCAGCAATGCCTATCCGTGCCAAATTCTCAGAAATCTAACAATCACTGGTCAATTACATCTGGCTTGTGAGTAGCCTAGAGAAGGCATTAAGAATTATTATAGTGAGTTGATAAAAATGGAATTACCATCAGGCCAATCATTTTCATTCCCCAAAACCTGCTCTTCAGACCACTGATGGAAGTAGGACCTCCTCCATCCCACTGAAGGCTAGACCCTTATGTCATCCATATTCACAAGAAACCCTGTTTTGGGTACTCCTGCCTAGCTGCCACGTTTGTGCCTAAATGACACCTATCAAACTGGAAAACCCTTTCATCCCAAGTCCAGATGGACCAGAAACTGGGAAACTAAATGACCATCTTTTTCTCCCAGAACTTTTCCATCCCAAAATCACTGTAATCTTGTGGCTTGCATTCTAAGTACTCAAGGCTAGCCTAGTTGAGAGAAATGGGGTTGAAACTGTTAAAACCCAGTTTTCATGT
>JAJPUD010000744.1:147056-164762 GCA_023553655.1 Myrmecobius fasciatus | reverse complement strand
CTCTCTCTCTCTCTCTCTCTCTCTCTCTCTCTCTCTCTCTCTCTCTCCTCTCTTTCTTTCTCTCTTTCAACCACACATGCAGAACATAGTATCCTCAAACAGTCTGGAGTTTCCCTCATAGCAGGGAAACAGGTTTGCTTACCCCAGGAAGTTCCCAAAGCTCTAGAGAGCCCCTCTAACTTAGCTTGCTTATCTTCTGTCCCCATCCCCCAGGGATACCCTATCCTGACATGAAGGAAGAAGGGTGATGACTTGATCAACTCTGAAAAATTATGAAGTGGAACCACTGGTCTTTTGACATCTACAATATCTACATCCTTTGAATGCTTCCCCCACTCAGTTAATAGTTGTTGTTCAACTGTGTCCAACTTTTCAGGACCCCATTGTTTTGTTTTGGTTTTTTTGGCAAAGATAATAGAATGATTTACCATTTCCTTCTCATTTTAGAGATGAGGAGACTGAGACAAACAAGATTAAGTAACTTGCTCACATATCTAGTAAGTGTCTGAAGTCAGATTTGATCTCAGGAAGATGAATCTCTTTGACTCCAGTTCTGATACTCTACCCGCTACACCATGTAGCTGTTCCTCAGTTAATAATGAGAAATACTAAAGCAATATTATATATGCTCACAAGTGGATACTGGCTCAAGCTTTAAGCAAGGTCTTCTAAATGGCCTTCAGCATAAAACTACCTCTGCGAACCTTGAGGGTTTTTTTCTTCCCTGGTCTTTGGCGAGCAAGTATCCCATGGTAGAGACAGCTGGTACAAGTAACAATTTCATCTGTTCCCAAAAGTCTGAAAGTTTTAGGAGACCTGTGAATGAGGATCCTTTGTTGTGCCCAACAGGACCTAAATGGTGGAAGAGTCAGTTCACTCACAATTACTCCAGAGCCTGTGGAAAAAATGACCAACTCATTTCTGTTTTACCATCAGAGTTGACAGGACTAAGCAAAGGAAAATGCAAAATGGCCAATTAGCATCCTTTGAAACTACTTTAGGTCCCATTAAAGTTTAACTACTATCCTTCCAGCAGACCACAATAATAGATATGTTACTGGATCTTCTTTTTAATTTGTTATACTAATGCTTTTAATTCCTCTTTCTGTGAAGTAATAAACTACTTGTCCCATACTTAATTCACATTTATACATTGTGTGGAATCTCTTTTAATTTTCCTTTTGGAAAGCCCCTTGGATTTTGAAGCCATGACTTTTACCATATTAAGCATAAACCCTGGAATGCCAGGGTAAGGGCCTGTTTTAGAGTCACTGAATGTGAAAATGGAGAGTCTGATCCCCTTAATTAGAAATCAGAGTTCCACAATGGGATGCCCATTAATTGAGAAATGGCTAAACAAGGCATGGTGCATAATTGTAATGGAAACTTATTTTTCTATAAGAAATGAGAATCAGGATGATTTCAGAAAAACCTGAAAAGATTTACATGTACTGATGCATAGTGAAGTATATAGAGTGAAGTATATAGAATGAAGAGACAGTGATATCGTTTGATGAAAAAACCATGAATGACTTAGCTATTCTTAGCACTACAATGATCCAAGACAACCCCAAAGGACTAATGATCAAGTATACTGTCCACTTCCAGAGAAATAATTGATATTGTTTGAATACATATTGAAGAATGCTATTTTCACTTTCTTTTATTTGAGTCTTCTTGTGCAAAAGGATTAATATGGAAATGTTTTAAATGATTGCACATATATAACCTATATCTGATTGCTTACTGACTCAGAGAGAGAGGATTTGGAACTCAAAACTTTAAATACAGATATTAAAAAAACTAGAAAAATAATTTTAAATAACTGACTGTAGTCAATAAAAAGGACTAATGTAGGAAGGAAAAGGAGAAGGAGGAAGATGAAAAGGAGAAGAAAGAGGAGGAGAAGGAAAAAAAGGAGAAGAAAAAGGAGGAGAAGGAAGAGAAGAAGGAAAAGTAGATGGAGAAGGAAAATGAAAAAGAGAAGAAATAAAAGGAGAAGGAAGAAAAGGATAAGGAGGAGAAAAGGGAGAAGAAGAAGGTAAGTTTTCCCCATGACTAAATTTGGTCAGCAAATTACAATAGCTGAGTAAAGACCATGGTGAAGTATTCCAATCCCTTTGGGCCAGGTGGTAGTTCCATGCTAGATGAAGCAATTCACAAATTTTAAGCACTATATAAATAACAATACTGCCAAGACAAACAACTCTGAAAAACCCAAAAACTCTAATCAATGCAATGATTCTACTCCAGTCTCCAAACTAGGAATAGCTCAGGGAAGCAGCTAGAGAAGAGT
Source organism: Myrmecobius fasciatus (assembly GCA_023553655.1). Lineage (NCBI taxonomy): Eukaryota > Metazoa > Chordata > Mammalia > Dasyuromorphia > Myrmecobiidae > Myrmecobius > Myrmecobius fasciatus. Next base: position 162,466 of record JAJPUD010000744.1, on the reverse strand, counting down.
TTGTGCTGATAAAGACTTGATATTCATATAAAATCACCTCATGCACCATCACCAAGGCAAAGCAGATGAAGGCTTTCCACCCTTCTCCCTTACCTTTCAGATAGCATGTTCTCAATTTGTGACAGATAATTTAAAGGTAAAGAGAATCATCTGATCCAAACCTCTTATTTGACAACTAAGGAAAATGAGACCCAAAGAGCAACCTGACTTGCCCAAAGTAAGTATATGTAGAGACTTAATTAATAATCACTCAAAAGAGAAATCATCTACACAGGAAAAACAAAGTGAACAAAGAATTTCAGTCTAGTTTAAACTGCAGTTAGATAGACAATCTAGAAAGCTTATCTGTGTGTGTGTGTGTGTGTGTGTGTGTGTGTGTGTGTGTGTGTGTGATCACACTCACCATATGTTTATAGATTAGGCTTTTTTGAGACAATCAGGGTTAAGTGACTTGCCCAGGATATTACCACAGAAAAAAATTGAGAAAAAAGATAAACTGGTCACATAATGTGCATATGGCGTAACATCACAACCTGTTTAACCAATATGCTGCCACTGATATCTGTGTGATGTCAAGAGAAATTGAGGAGAGCCCCCAGCATGTTAACTCTATGATAAAGTTAGGGGAGGATATAAACAAATATCAAATTAAACATGGGTGGATCTCAATCTACAGCACTGGACAGAACATCTATATTAAGGAGATCATGGATCTATTTGAGTGATTGAATAATCACCAGATCAAAAGGAGAAAGCATGTTTCTATTTGTAGAAAGAGAATTGATACAGGAAGTCAAGGAATCAACCAATCAATCACACAAAACGGGAATTGCTAAATCTGCCTAAATGGCAGGGGACAGCTAGGTTGTCTGCTGGCTAGAATGCCTGGAGTGAGGCATCTTCTTGTGGCCAAATCCATCCTCAGACACTTATAGCTCTGTGACCTGGGCAAGTCACTTAACCCTGTTTGCCTTAGTTTTCTCATTTGTAAAATGAATTGGAGAAGGAAATGGCAAACCATTCCAGTATCTTTGCCAAGAAATCCCAAATGTGGTCACAAAGAGTCAGACACAACTGAAAACAACTAAAACAAAAAATTAGCACGATCCACAATTGCCCAGGTGATGTCAAGGGAAAGTAAAACCTTTTTTGGATGAAGCATATTGGATAAAAATGAGTATGTACTTATCTCACCTCCTGGAAGCAAAGGAAGAAAGAAGAAGTGGTAAATTGTCACCTTGCCAAAGCATCTCTGGGAATGACAAACTCCAGCATGGCTGCTGCCTCAGTAAACATCCAGAGAGTGTGTGGGAGGCTGTCCCAGACCTTATTCTCAGTCAGTGACCATGCATGTTGTAAATAGTTTTTAAAAGTATTTCTTCAAAGAGCAATCAACCTGCGAAGGCTATAGGTGAGGGCTTAGGGGGCTTCTGAGTCACTTTAGAAAACCTTTCTATAATAGGATTCTCCAGGCCAAAGCACAGCAAACAAAGGAGAGCTAGAACCAAATGCTTAATTGGATTTGGGATTCCCTCTCTGTAGATCTGAGAGAATCACAACTTTAGAGCTGAAGTAACCTTAGATGCCATTCACTCCACTGCTAAAGAGAAAGAAAAGACTAGCTTGGGATCACTTAGATAGGAAGTGATGGAATTAGAATTCAACACCAAACCCACTGATTTGTATCTAGCTTTCTTTCTACTGGACCACAACTGCCTTAGAAGATTCTATGGATGACAAGCTATTGGCTCATTTCTGAAGTACAGAAAAGTGGGGGGTGATGTTCAGTTCATGCTATAGTCTGGCATCCACAAAAGATCCAGTGACCAAAAGAGCAATTCCCAAAGTTATACAGTTGTTATAAATCTCATTGGATCCATTGGGTAGACAAAGTTCCTTTTTTGTCCTTTAGGGAAAAAAATAGTTTTTTGAAGTTTCTGGGACCAATCTGTGCCCTATTTTCCTTTCCACCCTCTCTCCTACCCCAAATCAAGTTCTTAAGTACAGAAGATAATTTTTTAAAACCCTCTTTACAAGAATTATTATACCAAGTAACTGGGGAGAATCACATCCTCTCCTTCTAAGTCCAAAAGTTAAAAAAAAAAAAACTTTACAAGAGCTATTATTCCAAGTAATTGGTTAGAATCACATATTCTCCTTCTCTGAGAAGTCCTCAAAAGCCATGAAGTGGCCTCAGATTGAAGAGGATGATGGAGAAAGAAGATAATTGAGGGAATTATGATTTTAGTTAAAACTGGAAGAATCCATTTAGAGAGAAAGCATGGTGGAGACAAAGTAAGAGAACTGAGTTCAGATCCTTTTTCTGATAGTCAGTAAGAATTCATCAAGTATCCACTGTGTGCCAGACATTGTACTAACCCCTGGGGATACAAAGACAAAATAACAACTTTGAGAATTATGGTTCTTAAGGAGATGTCAGTCTAATGCTATGTACAAACAAGATATATTGAGGATAAATTGGAAATCAATGACCAAGAGAAGGCACTAGAATTAAGGAACCTTGAGAAATGCTTATGTAGAAAATGAGACATTAGATGAGAGCTGAAGGAACCCATAGAGCTCCATGGGTAGAGATGAGGAAAGAGAGAATTCCAGAAATGGGGGAAAGAAGTTGGGAGACGGGAATGCTGAGGAACAGCAAGGAAACCAATGACTCTGGATATCAGAGAATATGGGGGTGAGTAAGATGAATAAATAGACTGGAAAGGTAGGAAGAGGTCAGCTTGTAACTTACTTTGAAAACCAGACAGAGGACTTTATATTTAATGTTGAAGATAATAGGGAATAACTGGAGCATACCGAATAGGGATGAGGGTGAGGGAGGGGAGGTCTGCTACTTACCTTGGCAGGCTAGGCAAAATTGCATCAACTTTCAAATCAAAGATTTCAGTTTTCCTCTCTCTAAAGTGACAGCCTTCATTGGAAGAGAGAGAGATCACTTGCTGACATCAAAAGCCTAGAAAATGGGGAGCAAAAGTATCCTTGACAAGGAACTGGTAGTCTTAATGGTGTCATTCCCAGACAGGGGTCAAAGGCAACTCACTTGAACTCACCTCAAGACATATTTTTAATACTGTTTTATTTTTCCAAATATATGTAAAGATCGTTTTCAGCATTCAACTTTGCAAAACCTTGTGTCCAAATTTTTCTCCCTCTCTCCCCTCTCTTCTCCCCACAACAAAAACAATCTGATATAAGTTAAATGTGTGCAATTCTTCCATATATCCATGTTTGTTATGCTGCACAAGAAGAATCAGATTAAAAGGGAAAAAATCCACGAGAAAGAAAAAAAGCACGCAAACAACAACAAAAAAGGTGAAAATACGTCAAGATATATTTCTGATAATTCAATGCAACTTTCTCTCAGAAAAGATTCAAGAGGCAAGAGACCAGTCATTCAATCAAGACAGATTTGTATGTGAAGGAAAGAATACTAATACTGGGGTTAGGGAGCTACCCAGGGGTTTGGGGCTAATTTTGGTACCTACCAGCTAGCTCCTCTGAACCTTGGTTTCTTCCTCTGCAAAATGATAATGGAAAACTTTCCTTACTTGTGTCACAGGGTTGATGTCGAGTCAAATCAAGATACATTTATTAAGTAATTACTGTATGTCAAGCACTGTGTCAAGAGCTGGGAGTACAAAAATAACTAAGATAGCCTTTTGGGAACTGGGGGAGGGGAACCAAAAGGAGGTCAAGAGATGAGTGAAGGCAACTTCTGGGCACTTCCTCAAAATGGAAATTCCAATAGAAATTGCCAATCAGAAGAGAAGGTTTCAGGGGCAGAGGGAGATTGTTCTTCCCAATTATCCACTCACTGAGGGAAGAGATTCAAAAATATACACCCACTGACATGACAAGATTTCATTGTAGACCTGGCATCAGTACAGGGCCAGAGGAACAGGGATGAGAGGTCTAGCTGGGAAAAGCTTTAGGGTGCCAACTCCAATGAAACACAGCCAGCCCTACCTCAGTGTTCCATGTAAATACAACCCTGAGTAAGGGGGCGGCTATCCATCTGTCAGGTATGTAACCCATAATTCAAGGCTTTACATGTTATTATCCTAGCTCTAGTGAGAGGGGTCTCCCTAACACAGAAAGAAAAAGGTGAGAAAATCCAGAATAGCCTTTGAATATTATTAAGGACTGTAACAGCACTCTCTCTCTCTTCCTCTCTCCCTCTCCTCTCTTTCCCTTCCTCTCTTCCTCTCCTTCTTTCCCTTTTTCCCTCTCTCTCCCTCCCTCTCTCCTTTTCTTTCTCTTTCCCCCCCTCTCCCTCTCTCTCTCCTTTCCTTCCCCCTCTCTCTGTGTGTATATTTGTGTGTCTCTGTTTCTCTTTCACACACACACACACACACACACACATACCCTTCTTTCTCTCCTCTCTTTCAGTCTCTCATTTTCTCATTCTCTCTCCCTTACTCTCTCTCATTCTCTCTCATTCACTCTCTCTATATCTTTTTCTTCCTTTTAAAAAAAAAAAAGAAAACAATGAGGGGCAGCTAGGTGGTACAGTAGTTAGAGCACCAGCCCTGAAGTCAGGAAGACCTGAGTTCAAATGTGGTCTCAGACACTTAACACTTCCTAGCTGTGTGACCCTGGGCAAGTCACTTAACCCCAATTGCCTCAGGAAGAAAAGCAATGGTAATGATCATTCAGAGCAAGAAGAGTTAGCAACCAATGAAGGAACAAGAGGAATCTCTTGGGGTCAGTCCCTTCTAACCTTGAGGTTATTGTTTAAGACTAGGTTTCTAGACTGCAAGGGACTGACCTCTCACACTGACTCAACTCCAAGTCTCCAAAAAGAGAAAGAATTACAGGATCACAGGAAAAGGGAGCCTAATGTCTCATCTAGCCCAGCCCCTCCATTTTACATGTAAGGAAACAGACCCAGAGAGGGAGTATGATTTTTCTGAGGTCATACAGCAAAGTCTGGCATTACCTATATTCAGACTCAGGTCTTTGAATTCCAAGTTCCAGGCTCTTTTCTTTCACATCATAGTCCTTGGAGATTTTTCCAAATAAGATAATAGATTTATAGATTTAGAACAGAAAGATAATTAAAGTTCATTTAGGTCAGTGCTCACAATTTTACAGGTGAGTAAACTGAAACACAAAGAGACTTTGCCAAGATGAATAATCTACAATCAATGGGTTAGATTCAGGTTCACTTTTCCCTTGATTTCTGAAAAACAGGAGGGATTTGGAGGTGTCTAGTTCACTATCTCATGCAAATTCTCCATTCTAGAAGACTTTGTCCAATGCCTCATTAAGGCCCCACATGAAAGGAACATCAGAAAGCATTCTAGTTAGTATTTATTATTTTTGATATTTTCACCATTCATTTGGGTTTCCATAGATCAAAAGTCATCCAGAAAGCCAGACTTGTAACATACTTGCATGGGAAGGAGGTTTGCCTATTGATCATCACAAATAAGATACCATATTGAAAGTGAATGATAAACCTCAAAGTGATTAAATGCTATGACAATCCAAATGAATTCATGGTAGAGCAAAGACTGGTTCTACCTGGATCCAAAGAAACACACACTCATGTAGCTTCACTCAGGGGTAAATCCCAGGCTCTTGCCAACATTTTCTCTGTCATTCTCTTAGGAGAATCCAGGATCCAAACCTTGATCCCATTCCCCAGGGAAATAATGCCAATGAAACAATGAAGGCTGAAGGTTACACTTGAGACCTTCTGTCTACTCAGCTGCACAAGCCTCATTTCTCCTGCCTGACAGGTCTCTCAGCTGCTGCTCCCTGGTCAGCAGCCTTACTACTGCAACTAATGGCATGTTTGACATTTCTGAGAGGCCAGTACTTCAGTGTCTCATTTCAGCCACAGAGAAAGAGAGGGGGAAAGGAGGGAGGAAGAAAGGCTGGAGAAAAAGCTAGCAGGGGTAGCAGAGGAGTCAGTTATTCCAAAACACAGTTACTGAATGTGGGGAGACCATCCTCAGGTCTGGGAGAGGGTTTTATACCAAATCCTGTCCCTTCCCTCTCCAATACTCTTTTTGCCCAGAGTTGTAAAGTATACACATGATGGAACTATCAATGGGTGAAGAGTAGGGTAGGGACCTCTGGCATATTATTCCTCCCTCAAGAAGCTCACAGTTCTGGGAAAACAGAAGCAAAATCTCTGCCTTCTCCCTCTGGGAATCAAACCCTATTCCCAGCAGTAAGTGTGATTATGTTCCTGGAACCCTTTCACCCCCTCCTTCCATTCCCACCAAAGCTAGTTTCCCTCTTTCAAAGCTAGAAATGAATGAATAGCATTCCCCTGAAGGGATAGGGGAGAGGGGGGAGAAGAGATCAAAGTGCCACACTCAGTCTTGTTCTACCTTTAGAGAGAAGATATCATGAAGCAGGGCATCTTTCTGGCTCCCCACCACACCTCAAAGCCTTCCCAGAAGCTAGGAATACTTCTTCTCCAATGTGGCCCTCCATCTCCCTTCTCCGCATCTTTCTACTGGCTTTCCCCCCATGATTGGAACAAACTTATCCCCTTCCCCTTGCAGAATCTCTAGTTTTATGGAAGCCTCCTTGAAGGCTTCCTTTATAGGAAGTTTTTCCTAGTTTTGACAGCTCTTAGTGCTTTCCCCCATGCCCATCCCAAATTATCTTGTATCTCTTTTGTACGTCCATGTCTCTTCCATGTCTCTTCTGGTTGGATTGCAAACTCCCTGAGAATATAGACTGTCATTTTAGTCTTTGAATCCCCAATGTTTAGCACAGAGCTCGGCACAGAGTAAGCATTTAATAAAGGTATATTGATTGATACCACTAGCAAAAGTCTTTGATAAGACTATTAGATTATCCCTCCTGCTGGCCTCTCCAGCATCAAACTTTATGCAATTAGAAGAATGAAAATCAATCAACCAATAAACATTTATTAAGCATGTGCCATGTGCCAGGACTAAGTTCTAGGGATATAAAAAGAGGCAAAAGGCAGTCCCTGCTCTCAAGAAACTTACAATCTAATGGAAAGGGGGAGGCAGACCTTTTGACAGAGACTGTCTCATCATTCTGCAGTCACTTTTAGTGACTGCAGTCACTAAAAAGTTCCCTTTTAGTAGTATGCAAATATGTCCAGACACAGAAAAAAGAAGGAAAGTGTCCAGGAAATTCAGAAGTAAATATTTCCCCACTATTGGACACAGGAAAGTTAGAAATCAATTGTAAGAATACTCCATGAGCTTTCCCCAAATGATTGCCAGCTCAAGGCCCCAAATAGTTACCAAATATTGCCTTTCAAAATTGCCAGGATTACCAGGATAGGAAATGGGAATGACATAGGAATGTAATTAAACAAGACTCCAAACAAGAAACTAGACCAGATTCAGACGTCACCTAAGGGGGATTGTTTGTTCAATTCAATTCAGAAATTATTAAGGATGATGCACGTGGTAGACCCTATCCATAGGAGAACAAAAATGAAATGGTCTCTGCCTTCAAAAAGCTTATACTTTGTTGGGGTGACACAACATGTACACATATACTTCCTCTTTAATAAGTTTCTGAGGTCAGATATCAACTTAGGTGCTCCTTTCCTAACTTATTAGCTGTATACACTCTTCCACTGCAAAATGAGAATTATAACATTATCTACCTCACATGGTTATTGTGAGAAACAAATGAGATAATATTTATAAAGCACTTAGCATAATACATGGCACATTGTAGGTGATTAATAAATGCTTATTCCCTTCCCTTTAATTCTTGTTCTTCTAAAACTGGAAAGGACACAATTCTATCTGTATTTGTCTTCCATTGCCACCAGATTTGGCATAAGTCATCCCAGACTCTTCCTTCTTTCTACCCCATAGGACCTAGAGCTAGAAAAGATCTTGGGAGATCTAATTCAACCCACTTATTTTACAGATGAGGAAACATAAGACTTGGAAAGGTCAATGACTTGCCTAAGATCACACAGACAGTAAGCAGCAAAGTCAGGAAATAAACCTACTCTAATTTTCTCCTTTTCTGTTTTTTCCATTCCAGATTATTTTGGATTTTGAAATTTTTTAGTGGCCTATAATGGGAGAAAAAATTGCAGAATGAAGAATCATTAAACACAAAGCACAGAAATCTAATACCTCTAATTTGGTCATTAATGTTTTGTCCCAAGCTACAGATTTCAGACATTAATGAGTTAGTGTATCTGGTCTAGTGGTCATGCCATTGATGTTTCCTTGGGGGTAAACCCAAGGCATCCCCTCTCTGGGATGGAGTATTTAGACCAACTCCTATGTCTTTTGTACATTTAAACACCCTCCTGGTCCCACAAGTCAGTTTCAGAGCCACTGGAGCCACTGTCTACCCAGAATGATGGTAGCATAACCCCATACTCTCTTCTCCAGAGAAATACTCCCAGGTTTAAATATATATAAGTATACAATAATACCCACATGAATTCCTATCCAACAAGAGGAGTGAGTTTTCTTTATAGGGAAAAGGGGATATTTTTGCTGCTCTATCTCTCCTGGTAAATCTCTACTTCCCCCCCTTTTCCTTCAGTTAATGAGATCCAATAAATAGTCCTTTTGCTAGATGGCTGAGGGATTGATTGGAATATTGCCTCAACCACCAATCCTCTTGATACTCTTCAAGATTTTTATCTGGTTTTCTTTCTGAGCCACAAAAATATCAATATCTCTTCCTCCACCATGTGAGGGTGCTCTGGAATCCAGATCAAGTTCCAAGGACTAACATTGCCCCCGAGTCCTCATCTCTATTGACTTCCTCCAGGCAAGTGTGACAGCAGCATTCCCTTGAGTTAGAGATAGCCAGACAGGTTGCAGTGACTGACCACTGGCAGATATCTCATAGTGCACCCTAGGGAAGTGACTGTACACACACACACATACACACACATACCCCTTGCTGTCCCAGACCTGATTATTCTAACTCAGACACTGCACCTGCTACTCTGAGGGAGTTCTATGGATGCTCAGCATCACCTCAGAGTTTCAGGGGAGGATACTTTCTCCAGCTTACTTTCCCTGGGAATGCTCACAAATGACAATCAATGCCCTGGCAGCAAGATGGATAGGCATCACAATCAAGGGATGGAGGATCTGGATTTTGTCAGAAGGTCCCAAGCCTGGTCACTCTCAAATCCCATTCTTTTTATTAGATAAAGGGACTTAGCCAGGATCACAACAGGCAAAATCACCAAGTCGGTATATGTTATTACCAAGGTTCCCAGGATCTGCTTTCAGTGGTACAGTTCTTCCTTACCTCCTTTCCCCCATTCCCCAGGAAAAGTCTGTCCTAAAGAAATGCAAACTAATTCATACTGTAGTATAAATGACTGCTTAGAGTTTAATGTATTATCCATTCCAGGAGATTTGCATTTATTTTCAGGGAATAAAACCTCAACCAAAGAAATACGGTACTAAATATAACACTTCAAAAATTAGCAACAGATACTAGAGAAGATATTCTTATGCAAGGAAAACTCATTTTTAAGACTAATAATATTAGTCAATCTTTGGATAACATTTGGAAGTTTGCTAAGGACTTTATAAGACAACATCATGTTGGAGTCTTTCAATACTGTGGGAAAGGGCACCTAATTTGAGGCTCAGTGATGCCACCAATTTACTTCACTGAACTAACTACCCATGGTCACATTTGTCAAGGGCAGGATTTGAACCTGAGCTTACTGACTACCTGTCCAGCTCCTCTATCCATTACTCCCCAGGCAACTCTGCAGGTGTCTAAGGTTAGCTCCAGGATCTTACACTATGAAGGAAAGATGGAGGTTTTTTCAGTGAGGAGCAACTTCAGAGGGCTAAATTTGGGGGAGGGGTATTAGGTTTGTGGAGCAGGTGGGCAACAGACAGGAGCTGAATTCATTCTCTTCAATTGTCACCCAAGTCCTCTCTAGGGCTGAGGACTTTGTGATTCATACTCCTGGGTTTGAAAAGCCTATATGACTCACCATTCTCAATGCATCAGGTGGGCTGCACTGACTCAACCATTCTTGGGATGTGGGAACTACCAAGTCACAATAACTAGAAATGGAAAAATCTCACCAGAACTGACTGAAAAGAGCTTCCTTGTGCCCTCTCTGAGCATATTTCCAGGGCAGAAGGGAGATGAGGGTAGGGCATCATTAAGGGCAAAAGAGGGCAAAAGAGAAAGTTCTCTGAGATCCTGAAAGACGGTCCACAGCAGGGTCCAAAGCATCCATTCCCAAGAAGTTATGTGATAGGAAGGAGCCTGCATTTAACTTGCCCACTCATATTTCTTCCTGCTCTTTTCCTCCTCCCTGTCTTCCTGCTTTCTTCTACGGTAGACAATAAAGAAGGTGGAGGTAGGGATAAGAACCCACTTGGAGAGTCCCTCGGTTCTCAGTTTAGAAGATAATGAATAAATTGTGGAACGAGTAGGAAGGTTCCTCTTCTGAGGTAAGTCTCCCCAAAACCACTCCTCGTCTTCTATTGTTAGTGACAAAGGAAAGAATTCTGCCCACCCCAACCCATCTCTGAAACTAAACATATACTAAACATGTTTTCCCACTACTCAATCAACTCTGGAGACTTCTTATGGACTCCAGGGGCAAATACAAAAGGCTCCTTCATAACCAAGCCCCCCTCCCAGCTTTCCAATCCCCTTACACCTTATTCCCTAACAAATACTCTTTGAACCAATGACATTGACTTTCTGGCTTTTCCATTTCTTGGTTTGGGGCATTTTCTCTTCTGTTCCCCATCCCTAGAATGCTCTCTCTCCTCTGCTTTGATCACTGACTTCCCTGCCTTTCCTTAAGTCCCAACAAAAATTCCACCTTTATAGGAAGCCTTTCCTAAATTTTTTCCTCTTGATTATTTCCTGTTTATCCCATATATGACTTGTTTTGTATTTATTTGTTTTCAAGTTGTCTATTCCACTAATTTGTAAGCTCCTTGAGAGAGAACAGAGACGACTTTTTTCCACATTTTGTATCCTCAATGTTTAGCACAGTGCCTGGCACACAGTAGGTGCCTAATAAATGTTTGATTGACTCTCCAGTCTTCTTACCCTTTACTCCCTTCTATGTACTTGCACTTTTAGATCCAACTACACTGGCCTATTTGTAGTTTCTCAAGCCCAACAATCCACCTCTTACATTGACATTAGCTGTCCCTTATCCCTTTTCTCTTCTGTTCCCTTTGTTCCAAAGGCATTTATTCCCTTTGTATCTGCTGACTTTTTTACCCATCCTTTAAAGACCAATTCAAATACATGTCCTCCAAGAAACCTTCCTTGATTCACACATACACACACACACACACACACCAGTGATCACAGTCTCCTGACTTCACATATATACAACTCTTTTGTACTTATTATATATTATGCATTATAGCTACTCTTACTGTTATCCCCTATTAGGTGTTTGTTCCATGAGAGTAGGGGCCATGGTGGAGCTGGTAGTACAGTGGATAGAGCACCAGTCCTGAAATCAGGAGGACCTGAGTTCAAATCTAACTTCAGTCACTTAACATTTCCTAGCTGTGAGACCTGGGTAAGTCACTTAATCCCAATTGCCTCAGCAAAAACAAACAAAAATGAGAGTAGGGGACATGTCTTATCCCAACTTTGTCTTTCCCCCAGTATTTTGTACACAGTGGGCATTTAACAAATGTGTACTATATTATTTTATACTTTAACATAGAATAACTGAATTCTGATACACTTAAGACATTCACTTGTTAGGAGGTCAAAAGAACAGAGGGAATGGCATAGTAGACCACCCATTCAACAAATATTTAGTTTAGAAAACATTGGTAAAACACCAGAGCAGTAACTAGGATTTGTTTTTTCCCACTAGGGCCAAGTACCACAAACAGCACTCAGAGCAAACAGCATAAAATTCATCTTTAATTGAGGAAGTGGGACTGAGAAGGAACTGAGAAGTTTGCTAACTAGATTATAAATTCTGGTGTTTCTATGCTGTGGAAGGATAGCAAATATTTTCAGCACCCTCTTCATTCAGAGCCTTGGGACAAAATCCTGGCCTCGTTACAATTCTGTTAACCACCTACTTTTTCTTACTGTTCACTCCCTTCCACAAACTCTACAAGCCAGTGGTCCTGACCTACTTTGCTCTTTCCACAGGATACTCCTATCTTGGTCCTTTTGCCCCAACTGTCCACAGTGCCTGAAATGTTCTGCCCATTTATTTCCACCTCTTAGTATGGCTGGCTTCTTCAAGACTGTTCAAAGGGGACCTTCTTTAATAGTCCTTTCTCTAAGTCTTTCCACGACTAGTGTCTCCCTACAGATAACATTCTATCTCCTCCTAATGCATCTTTTGTGTACCTAGGCATGTATAAGTAGTCTACCCTATTCAAATGAGAGCTGTGGTGTTTTTTCCCCCTTTCTTTGTATTCCTGGTGGTTAGCACAGCATCTGGCAAATAATAAGTGTTTAATAAATGCTTGTTGTCTGACTGATTACCATGCCTGAAAAGAATTTCCAATCCAGGACATCAAATCTCTTTATGGCTCCTCCTAAGACATCCCTGAGAATTATCAGAAAGTTCCTAGTATAATGATGCCTGATACAGTGCTGTGCATTTACCAAATCTCAAATGGTGATAATTGCATGGTGATTATTTGTGTACTTATCCAATCTCCCCCACCAATATTTCAAAATCTGAGGGCAAGATTCACTTCTGATTTATTTCTGTATCTACCAATGCTGAGTCTGGAGCTTCCTACATGGTGATTCAATGTTGGAAAGTCAAGGAAACTTAGTATACAGGTTTCTCTGAAGTGCCTCTCATCCCAGATTCTCTCTGACTCCACCTGTTTTCAAGGCACTCAGAAACATTACTATCACAATAGTGACAGAAATGGTAGCACCATTTTGCATTTACCAGTGTTTTAGATATCCTCTCATTTTGTTCTCTCCAAATCTTTGAAATAGTATTATTTTTGCAGATGTGTGAATGCTGGGATAAAAAAGACAGAAAGGACCAAGGAGCAGAGGGATGTAGAGGAAAAGGCATACACTTTGGAATCCAACAACTTAGACCCAAATCCCAATACTTACTACTTGTGAGACCTAAAGCAGAATGTTTCATGATTCAGATTCTTCTTTTGTAAAACAAGGGGGCTTGAATGAATCAGGGATCTGTGATCTTTTTCTGTCTGTCAACAAACATTTATTAAGCATCCACTACCTGCCAGACACTATGCTAAGCCCTGGGGATACAAAGAAAAACAAAAAAAGCATGACTTCAAGGAACTCACAGTTTATAGAAAGAGACAGCATAACTAGAGACAGGATAAATGGAAGTCATTGACAAAAGAAAGGGACTAAAATGAAGGGTTAGGAAAGTCCTTTGGCAGATTGGGGAAACCCAAAGACCCCTTCTCAGAATAATGTTTTTATGGAATAAGAATTACAGAGAAAGCCAATTATGTTAAAAATACAATCATCAAATTATATTTACTACAGATCTAGATTAAAAACCCCAGGACTAAGAGACCTTCTAGCTGGAAATCCAGCACCCAACATGCTTTTCCCTGATTCTGAAGCTAAATAATCTAAATTAAATATATAGCAGTTTTCAACATATTTTGCTTATAACAACGCAGTGAGATAAGAACAAGAACCCAAGCCCATTTTACAAGGAGGAAGCTGAGTCTTAAAGATGAGAGGTGATTTGTCTGCAGTCCCACATCTAGGAAGTGATGCAGATAGGACTTGAACCCAGATTGCCCAACCTCAAGTACAGTGCTCTGCTGATCAGAATACCCCACCTCAAAAAAAAAAACTATTTAGCACCCACTGTATGCTAGGCACTATGCTTAACATTGGGAATACCAAAGAAGGTAAAAGACAGTCCCTGTTCCTACCCTCAAGGAGTTCATAATTTGATCAAGGAGCTCACTGTCTTCTTGCCATGCTAGTCTGAAGCCCTCACTACCAGCTCAAACAAAACAGACTTTGAGGCCAGTAACTGAATTCCCCTGAAATCAGTATGGCACGCTAGTTAGAACACTAAATTAAGAGTCAAGAAGATCTAGCTTCAGCCTCTGACACTTTCTAGCTCTAGTCTCTTAGTCTCCATTTCCTCAGTCAAAAAATTAGCATCTTATTATATTTAAGCACTTATTTCACAAGGTGATAAGAATCAAATAAGATGATGAACCTTTTTTTTTCCTATCACCAGCACTTAGCAGTACAGTACCTGATATACAGTAGGTTTGTTTCTTTCTTTCTTTCTTTTTTTTTTTTTTTGCTGTCATTGCTATTGAGTTTTTTCAATCCCCATCTGAGGCTTTCTTGGGGAAAAAAAAATAGGTGCTTAATAAATGTCTATTGACTGACCAAAGCATTTCCTATCAAATTCGAACTATCAAAATAGTGGCTATTAATAGAGTTGGGGGAGGGGGAAAGTATGCCTTATCCTGGCAAAGTCTTTGGGTATTTTGATATTAAGAGCCTAGATTTTTAATCATCCCAGGGTCTAAGATGCAAAGAAAATAAAAGCAAAGTTGGATTCTTGTTTATCTTTCACATTGTTTTCCTTTACCTAAAGCAAAGGCAGAAAATCTTTTTCCCCTACTGAGAGCCATTGATATGCAGAAAGAAAAATATCAAGGACCATGTAACTTAAATAAAAAGCAATTCAATTTATTTTTGAAAGAGAAAAATATAAAATGTTCCATTCACCAGTTTATTATATTGAGAGGAAATATAAAAATCTATTCAGTGAGTACAAAAAATATTATATGCATATACATAAAAAGTGCATGTTTGTATATATATACATTTACATTATATATATATATGTGAATCTATACATATTCAACAAATAATCAATTCAGCAAACATCTATTAAATACCTGCTACATGAAGAGTACTGTTTCAAAAAGATACAACAACAAATAAGACCAAGTCCTTGACTGCAAGGAGATAACAGTCTACCAGATTAAAATTATTTATAATAACCTATGCATTCCTTTCCACCCTCCCCAAGAGATTTCCTGAAATGTCCTTTGGGAATACAAACAGAATTTCTTATTTATTTGTATCTCTGCTTTATTTCTAAATTATTGGCTATAAAGAGAAAGTGAGGAGCAGGAGAAAATGAAGTAGAAAGGAAGGAAGTAGAAGATCATGAAATCACTGACCATCCAGTTCAGAGGAACCATGTAGTCTCTTTGCCTTCAGGCAGGGAAAGGATTGTTGCTTCCACTTTTAAAGATGATCCAGTTTACATTTAAACGAGGGAAGTTACTTCCCCAAGATTACTTAGTAGAGGAGTAAGGAAGAGAGTTTAGGTCTCCTGTCTTCTTGTGTCTTAACCTTTCAACTGAAACAAGAAATGACAAGGAACTTCAAGGAGGTCAGAGAACCAAAAATAAGAGCATAGAAGA
>JAJPUD010000744.1:83264-147046 GCA_023553655.1 Myrmecobius fasciatus | reverse complement strand
AAGGAACTTCAAGGAGGTCAGAGAACCAAAAATAAGAGCATAGAAGAAGAGACATGTTGATGGAGAAAGAGTCACCACAAAGACACAAATAGAAAACCCAGCTCCCAGAACTTCTGTTCAGTTGGTTTTCCAATCATCCGACTCTTTGTTTCCCCATTTGGGGTTTTCTTGGCAAAGATATTGCAATTTCCTTCTCCAGTTCATTTTACAAAGATTTGCCATTTCCTTCTCCTGCTCATTTTAGAGGAGAGGAAACTGAGACAAAACTGGACTAAGTGACATGCCCAGAATCACAGTTAGTAAATGTCTAAACTTGGATTTGAACTCCTGATTCTGGGATTGCTGCTCAATTCACTGCACTACCCACATCCCCCTTTATACAGACGAGGAAACTGAGGACCAAAGAAATTAATCTTTGTCCAAAGTCACATAGGATTTGAGTTCAGGTCCCATCTGATTCCAAGTTTAAGCCATTATGGAGTATGCCATCTAGCTGCCTTATTAGATCTTTACAACTAAAGGTTTTTAAAGCCGTGGTCTATTTTTGTAACTATAAGAATATCTCCATTAACATCCATTACCATAACACAAATTCTTTCAGAAATTTAATACTAATGATAAAACTAATATAGGAGCCATGGCATATACGTTCTTGGACTCCAGCTGCAACCATAATTAGGCAAACTAGATAGACACTTCAGGCATAACAAGTATTATATAGCAACTCCCAGATTATGTTTATAATGAGAACAAAAATAACTTCTATTGCAAGCTTTTGGTGACAAAGTTATCCTTTTCATCACTATTTTTGCAGAGGACATGATCTAACTTTCAGCATAATCAATCATTTCATTATAGTTCCAGAATCTATATAGTTGGTGTTCATCTAATAATTATGTTTGAAAGAAGTTCCTCTTCTAACATAAATAGAAATGGTAGACCATCATCTCTAATTCCTCTCCCCAACCAAAGAGGGGAACGATCAGCATAGGAGACAATTGGGAGATAACAGCAGACCTAATTCTTGGTCTAGTAATTCTTGGGCAACTAGGGGACTCAGCAAATAGAGCACCTTGCTTGGAATCATGAAGACTCATCCTCACAAGTTCAAATCCAGCCTCAAACACTTATTAGCTGTTTCACCCTGGCCAAGTCATTTAGCTCCATTTCTTCATCTATAAAATGAAGTGGAGAAGGAAATGGTAAACCACTCCAGTGTCTTTGCCAAGAAAACCCCAAATGGGTCACAAAGAATCATGCAACTGAAATGACTCAAAAACAACAGTTCTTGGTCACTGATTTCCCTTGAATCTTGATCTTCCATGATCAGTAGTCCAAATCATCCCCAGAATTGAGGCCAGTCCACAGGAGAAAGGAAGATTTTTTTTAAAGGAGGGAGGGATGAAATTGTAAATGTTGCTGCTACTAAGACTCTTTTGCCTTCAACTGGATACTTTTGGATGCTTCCAGCTTGTTTGGTCCTTCTTCTCTAAATTCACTTCTACATCATCAATGATCATCTACCAAGTTCTTATTCCCCAGGGCAAGAAGAACTCTTCAGGATCAGGAGACTGTAGTAGAGATGTGCAAAGCAGGCAGCACAGAGCTATTCGGGGACTGTCTTATCAAGGTCCACCCACCCCTTTTACCTTCTAATCACACCATTCTAGGTCTGAAAGATTATTCTGCTACAGAGCAATTAAAGATGGGAAGAAGGTATTGTGGGTGCAGAGGGAAGAGTGTGGAAATTTCCTTCTAAACTTAGAATCTCGGGAGCTGAACTCAAATCCAAATTCTTCTGCTTACTACCAGTATTACCTTAAACAAGTTTCTAATCTCTCAGGACATCCTTTTCCTCAACTAATGAGACATTTGGACTAAATGACCTCTGAAGTCCTTTTCAATTCCAGATCCCAGGTCCTATTACCTTTACTACATAGGGAACAAATTGAGCACTGGGGGGAAGTGGTGTAGGAAAGGCTGTGTGACATAATGAAAAGGAAATCTGGGTCTGGCCTCAGTATGTCACTTAGCAGAGAGGTTAATCTCTTACTTTGGTTTTCCTCATCTATAAAACAGAGATAATCAAGTACCATATTACTGTGAAAATTAGATGATATAATATACATGAAAGCACTTTGTAAATTATAGCACACTATATAAATGTAAGCTATTGTTATTACTGAAAGTTTTTTTTTCTTCTGATATCCACACTTTCCCTATAGACTTTTAGGGATGAAAAGGATCTGAAAGACCAGCTGATCCAAGCCCTCATTTAACAGATAAAGAAGATAATCAAGAAAGTCAGAATGGCATGTCCATAATCATACAACAAGTTAAGAAGAGAGCCAGGACTAGAAACCAAATCTTCTGCCTCCCAACTCAGAGCTTGACACTATTCCTGCAGCTATCTTTGAACACTACCTCACACATATGATGCTCTATCCAGAAGCAGCTAAGGCTTGGTGACTAGTAACTGGGCCCAGAGCCAGGTTGAACCCTAGCCCAATCACTTAATACCTGCATGAACCTGGACAAACCACTTAAATTCTGTCTGCCTCAGCTGTGTACTGCTATCAAATGGGAATAATTATGTGGGCATCAACTGAGATTTCTAAAGGCATTAGATGGTTATTTGTTGTCTATCAAGGTCCCTCTTCTTTTTTCACTTCAGACATGCACACATAAATATATTAACTCACTTCCAGTCTTACAATCATCACTGAAATGAGATGTTTGTGATCTAATGGTCCATTTGATAACTAAGGGGGGGGGGGAAGAAGAGGCTGGAGGGAATGGATTCACTTGAAAAGAAAAGTGAACTTATGGTCTATGCCTATAGACTTAGGACTGGAAGGGCCATCAATTCAAATCCCTCATTGTACAAGTAAGGAAATGGGGATCCGTGGAGGCTCAAGGACTTTCCCAGAACCATGAAGATATGTGTGCTTTCCAATTTTTGGTGTCACACATACTTCATTACTCAAATGAGATGGTCCCCCAGACTAAAAGCTAGACTTAAAGACTCCAGAATCAGCAGTCTCAGCTTCTTCCTGGCTATGGCCTAGATTTTACACCAGACTTTGGAAGACCTAATGGTGTTACATACAATCTTGGATTACCTAGATTCTATGGATTTAGACTTTAGTCTAGGACTTCAGATGCTAGGCTATGTTCTAGACTCTGGGCTATGTTCTAGATTCCAGTCTGAGCAAACCAAGGGGTAAAATAGATTTTTTCATCAAGTAAGGAATTATGGTTCAAGGAAGCCTAAATTCACTATTTTATCATCCTGAATGCCTTTGGCAATCAAGGAAGAAATAGGAACAGATAGAGTTAGAGGACTCAAAAGTCAAAATCTCCGGTTTACAAATAAGGAAATTGAAAAACTAGAACCTATGTATCTCACAGCTGGTCCAGAGTGCCGGGAATAGATAAAAGGGCAGAAAGTTCATTTTCATTTGGATCAAGAACCAGATAAACTCTCCCCAATTAATGATTCCTATAGCACCTTCTTGAGATATGCTTGGTCTCAATTTGCCATCTAATCACTAACCCTGAATCCAAAGCTCCAGATATGCTTGACTATCATTTGGCTTGCCCACCAATGAATGGTACTATGACCCTCCCTCCCGATTCTACTAAAACATCCATCTTTAAATATGCACATGGATGGGAAAGGCAGTGAATTTCCCTGGAATGAGATATATATCTTAGCCTTAACTAATCTGCCTTAATCTGTGAATAAATTGGGTTTTCATTCTACCTCAGGCTCACTTTTTCCTCTATTCCTTTACTTCTTTCTTTTCACTCACCCTCTTTCTTTTTCTTCTTCTCTTTCCTCCCTATAGAGAATGGTGGTAAGGTATGTGGCTTAGGAGATGTCCAGAAACCAGCCCAATTCTTCATCATTGTGACAAAAAAAAGACCCATTGTATATCACACTACCATCAATATGCCATACAAAAGACAGCTTTTTTTTCCCAGAAAAGGGTTTCTTGGGAACCCTAGACTCATAAATTCCAAAAGAAGGAATGAATAGGGTTGGGAATAACTTCATGTAAATCTTCATCCATTTTCCCCCCTGAGCTCCAAGGTAGGGAATTGGATTTTTGATGAGAAAGAGGGATTTTAGAAGATAAGGAAAAGAAACTCATAAAATTAAAAGGGTTTAAAAGATTTTTTTTGTTGGAACCTGTTTTCAAATGGAACCTGGAGATAAGATAAACATTTAAGATATGAGTTAAAGAGATATGGGTCCAGAAGGGAAGATGCTCTTGAATGAATGAATCATCCAAATAATAATCAGACCAAATGCAAGAAATGTTCCCCTTGTCCACAGAAAACTATGCTGAAAGAAAGGGAAAACTTAGATACAGAAGAGAGCATGCAGGATAGAATTACATGAATGTATACTATCAGTATAAGGAGAAAGGCAGCACAGTATAGTAGTTAGAGAGAGTTCATCTCTGAGCAAGGAAGAACTGGATTCAGATCCTGTTTCTGGTTCATAATGTCTGTGTGACCCTAAAGAAATCACTTGGCTTTTCGGCCCTAATGCAACTTTCTAGGCCTATTAATTAGTTCCAAGAAGATGCCACCTATTTTGTTAAAGGGATTTTGCTCTGGGAGTTTGCCATATCAGTGAAATGACAGGGCCAGTCATGGAATGGAAATGAATTAGAGAGTCAGTAACTGAGACCAAGTGTCAGGAGCCCAAGACAGTTTTGCTAAGTTTGCCTTACAGAGACATACCCCAAACTTAATATTCCAGAATAGCCTCTTCCCATCTCAATTACACAAATCAGACTTCAGAGTCATAAAATCAACTTCCAGTGACATTATTTGTCACATAAATTGTCTAGATCTCTGGACACTTGAACAGCTGCTTAGATCATCCATCTGCTAGAAAAAAAAAAAAAAACCCAGCCTGACTAGGAGAATAATGGTACTGCAAAACAGAGGACAACAGAGCAGATTCAGGCAGAGAGCAAAGGGCATCCTTTCCTCTTGACCCTTCCAGATGATTTCAACACAACTCTCACTGACCAGCAACTGTCTAATACTTCCCTACAAGTTTTTAGGGGTGGAGTGTGGGAAGAGGAAAAGAGGAAGGGAGATAAAGGGACTGATTTTCATGTTTTACATGAGTAATTCCTTTCTGTTTCCTAACACTTAACCAATAAGTTTTCCCTGGTGTGTAACCTAACTCCTTTACAATTTAAACCCATTTTTCTCTTGTTCTAATCTCAGTGGAAGCAAAAAAGAGTTGTTTTCTCTTTAAATATAAGAAATTGCCTTCCCTTTGAGAAAAGACAGCTCTCAGGTCACACACACAGACACTAATCATTATCTCCTTTATTTTAAATCATACTGGATCCTTCAATCTTTCCTCTTGTACCAGAAGAGCAAAGGTCAATATACCTACATGGAATAAAGTCTAAAGAAGGAATTCTGGGAATCAAATTTATATTGCACTCTTTAATTCTCCAGATTACTTTCATCCATTTAACCAAAACCTACCTGCCATATGTTGGACAGAGCTATGGATTAAACAAACAGGAAGGATTTCCTTCCAAGGCATGTGGCCAAAGTGAAACTCAAGGACCCATTAAAAGCATCATCCCCAGAGGGTTTACTGATAGGCTTTGCCATCATCTCCAAAGCACAGGTGACAAAGTAAGAGAGTCAGGTGTTAAAGAAGAAAGGGAATTTGATGTTCTGTTGAAGTGGATAGAAGAGCTAAAACCCTCATCTAGGCAACATTGAAGCCCCTTAGATAATAAAGTTACATCCATTAATCAAAGCTGGCTGAGCTCAGAATACCATTTCCACCTACTCCTCTTAGCCCCTTCTCCCATTCCCAATTTCCTTCAGCTTGTCATTCCATTTAAGACCACTTTGTCCCTCATGGCAAAAGCCTCAGCATTTTCTGTCTCAGTCAACTCCAGAAACAGAAAATTCACTGAGTACAGACATTACAGAAGGCTGAGTTATTATAATAGCCAAAAGCAAAGCCTTCTAAAGCCGGTATTTAGGGGATGGAGAGCTCCTCAGGTGCCACTGGACTTTCCCTCAAATCAAGTTCCCCATAAACTTCCCAACATTCTTCTTATGTCTTAAGGAGAGCTGAGAAGGGAAAAGAGATTACTTAAAAGAGAAAGGAAGGCAGTGAGATGGAGAAATTTGAGAAAGGCACATGTCATACAGCACCTGTTTCAATTCTATTCCCCAGTGCAGTCTCCCTCTCAATATGGTTTATGGAAAAGCAGAAACATTAAGATCGCTGAGCATCCTGACAAGGTACTGGTGTGTACACACACACACACACACACACACACACACACACACACACAAGCCTCTTCAAAATGCCAAACAGCTTTGGAAAAATTTCCATATTAGATGAAATTGCTAAGGAAGTTACAAAGAGAACAAACATATTCATAAAGAAAGGGATCCTCGGAAAGGAAAGGCTGATTTAAGGAAGGGTTTGGGGAAACTCCGAAAGGGATTCAGATCTCAAAGATCTATTCTTTCCCAACAGGTAGCACTCCAGAGTCTAAAGCTTCTCCGGAAAGAATTCTTATTCTAGACAGGCAAAAAAAAAAAAAAAAAAAAAAAGCGGAGCCCCAAGATGGGGCAGAGGCAGGGGGAGAGATCTACTGTGAGCAATATCACACCACCATCTCTACCAGAGCAAGTAAAACAGTGGCTTACCTTGAATTAATGCAGGGTCCCGCACTCAGGTGTATGAGGGTGTGCTATTATTCCATAGACATTATTTGAATTATTTAAAAAAGAAAAAGAAAAGCGAGCAATATGGAGGAGGGGGAGCAGGAAAGGAAAGGAAGTAAGTGAGGAGGGGGAAGGGGAGGCAGATATCGAAGGGGGAAGGAAGCGGAACGAGAGAAAGGAAGAAGTGGGAAAGGAGGTGGAGGAGGAGGAAAAGGAGAGAAACAGAGAAAGTAAAATAAATAGAGGGGAGACAGTTAAAAATCTGTCTCCTACCCACACAGTGGAAAAGAAATTTCTGACAATCAGAACTCACACGTACCAGAGGGGGCAGACGGGGGAATAACAAAGAAAAAGAGGAGCTAAATCCAAACGGAAAAAGAACTGTCCAGGCATATAAAATAATACAAGGGAGAGGCAGCAAGGGAAAGAAGAGAGTGAGAGAGGGTGGGGAGAGAGCCTACTCATGTGCGATGTGCGCGCAGGCACACACATGTGTGTGCTTGGGGAGGAGGGAAAGGAGCAGGAGAAGGGCATCTGGGAAGCTTGATCTATTGGGTATAATTACTGTAGTAAACAGTAGAGCAGCTGGAAATTTAGGTGAGGATTTCTGTAAAAAGTTCAATAATCTAAAACTTCATCAGGTGATTCTGGCCGAATTACTCACCCCCATTTCAGGTACACAACCACTCCCACTCAAACCAGAATCCTGGGGTCCAATCTTACCCTTTCCTTTAATGGGACACAAGCCAAGAAATAAGGGGCATGAATCTAGGGGAGAAGGGAAGGGAAAAACCAGAATTTAATGGAAAGCCTACAGGGGGTGAGCATGTCTTAAAGAAAAAAGAAGTGAGCATTGTGGAAGGATTCCACTCTGCAGGCAGGACATTGAAGGCGCTGAAAATACTCCACAACTATTCTGTTGGGTCTAACACTCCCTTAAGTGAAGTGGTTCGAGACTCTCACCACTTTCTCTTGGGGCAGCCAAGAAGATAAAGGAAGCAAATTAGAGCATTCCCAAAGCTCCCAAACCAGAATTTTCCTTAGCTAACTGTAAAGACACTTGCCCCCAACCACAAAAGATCCTTTCTCAAGCCTGAGGGAGCCTGGAAAATTCAGCAGTTTCTTTGACTCTGCAATAATTCCCTATTCCCTATATTTATTATAGATTTTTTTATCTATCTTCCAGCTCCTCTTCAGTGATTTTCACTTCTCTTCCTCCTCACTTCAGAACATTTTCATTGTCATCCCTCAGCTAACTCTCAGCCTAGAACTTTCTTCTTAAGAGTCCTCAACTTGGGGCAGCTAGTTGGTGTAATAGAGCACCAGCCCTAAAGTCAGGAAGACCTGAGTTCAAATTTGACTTCAAACACTTAATACTTCCTTGCTGTGTGTCTCTGGGCAAATCACTTAATCTCAATTGCCTTAGCAAAAAAAAAAAAAAAAAAAAAGTCCTCAACGGAACCCCTATCCTTGGGCATGGAAATGAAAAGAAATTCCTTCTTTCCTTTACTAAGCTGGGACATGAACCCATTGTGAAATAATGGCCTCTGAGGTGTGGAGCAGGATTCTATTTCTTGAAGTAGTTGCTTCATTCCAAGGTTTGGAGAAGGGGCAAGATTTTGTAAGATTGCCAAATTCTCATTGACCCAATGCTCTTTATTAAGACCTTTGCCCTTTGAGTCTGGGAATGAAAGCATACATCCTGGGAGAACCTCAGACACGGAAAGAAGGTAGGAATAAGATCAAAAGGATAATCAATCAAAAAGAATTCATTAATTTCCCTGTGTGTCAGTGCAATAATTACTGAGACATCTTTAACCAATAACAAGAAGACAGCATCATATGGAAGAAAAAGCAACAGATTTAACGTTAGAGGATTTGGGTTTGGAATCTCTCTCTGACATTACTGTGTCCCATAAGGCAAAGTCACAACTTCTCTAGATCTCAATTTCCTCTGTGAAATGAGGGAATTGGACTAAAGTCAAGAGCAATGAGTCAACAAGCATTTGAGTGCCTACTATGCACTCCACACTGAGAAAAAAAAAAAAGAAATAAACTGTGTGTCCTCAAGGAGCTCACAACCTAATGGGGTTGGCACATTTAGCAACAACTATGTGCAAACAAGGTAGATATGGGATAAACTGGGAATAACCATAGAGGTGAGGGATGACGAAGTAAAGAAGAAAATCTCACAGAAAAGGTACAGTTTTGGTTGAAATTTGGGGGAAGTCAGGAGACAAATAGAGCTGAAATTCTAGACATGGACAACAACCAATGAAAATGCACAGAATAGTGAGACAGAATGTAAGGAACAGCAAGGGGGCAGAGTCATTGAATCCTGGGTAGACTTGAGTAGAAGGGAATAAGGTATATGAAGACTCCAAAGGTAGGAAGGGGACATGTTTAAAAGGGTTAGATGCCAACTAAAAATTTATGAGCCTTTGATTAAATGATCTAGGGACAGGTCCCAATAGGGAGCAGCAATTAAATGATGGGTTAGAATCCTTGCTTTGGAGAAATAAAATTTTGTTTCTTCCTTTTCCACTTTTACAGGGATCACTTCAGGATCATGGAATAGCAGAGGAGAAAAATATCACAATTCCAAAGACAGAACCACCCCGAACTCACCAAATTCTGTGTTTCCATCAGAAATAATTACATTTTCATAGAATGACAAAATGTTAGGGCTGCTGAGTTAGCAAAAACATGTCATCATACAGAGAGCTGAATGATTTGTCCAAGGTCACTTAGCTGTAGAGTGACAGGGCTAGAACTAAAGCCAATTCTTCTGTCTGTTGTCTTTTCACTACATTGTTTTCTGTGGAGGTGGTATATGCCTGGTATGCCTACTGGTGGCAAAAATCAACTCCATCTTCCTTCTTAATTAGGATAATGTTCCAAGAGTGACATGGGGGCTATGGTCCCTCAAGGGCAATGATATGTATACTACTTGCTTCCTCCAGGCCCAAAGACATTCTCTTTTATGCTAACATGACATTATACAGCATGGCCAGATGGGAAAAGAAAAAATATGGGGAAGGCTCAGATAATGTCTACTCGACCCATTCCTTGCCAAGTTCACAAACACTTCATGTTGTCCAGATCATCCAAAATGGACTTCCTGGCAGGAGCCTTTTGATCCCAGTGTTCTCATTCTTTGTAGCACCTAAATGGTACAGCAGATATAGTGTTAGATTTGGAATGAGGAAGATCTGAGTTCAAACCCTACCCCAAACACTACATTGGATGTGGCTCCTAACCTCTCTTGGTATTGCTTTCTTCATCTGAAAAAATGGGAATAATAATAATAGGACTTACCTCACATGATTATTTTGAGGATCTTATGAGATACTGAGTGTTATATAAAAGTTAATTATTAATAAGAATAAGAATAGTTGTTGTTGTTATTGTTTGAGAAGAAAAAAAATATATTAAAAATCTGGGACAACAGAAGGCTGGGTTTTTTCCCTGGCTTGGACTCTTCCAAAAGAAGAACATCTATTCTTCCCCCTTTGCACTGAAACAAACAGCATTCATATGCACAAACAATACTCTCTCCTTCCCTGCCCATTCATACTTTTAAGGCAGGACCATATGAGTCAACTGGATGACCCTTTGGTGAATGTGAGAAGATGAGCTAAAACTGACTGAGAAGGCCAAGGGATCACTGCCCACATTCATGCCCAAGGGCCCTTTAGACACACCTGCCATTTGATTTCCTGCCACATTGACTGAAAATACTAACTAATTAGAACAATATGGAGTATGTCCAAATATAACAACAAAAATATTGGTTTTGGTCCTCATCCCAGTGTTTTTTTCTTCAGGCAAGAATTTGAAGGAAAGCAATTCAGGATGCCATGAGTTCATTCCATCCCATGAAGCCCCACCTGCCCCAACCTACCACCATCACCACATCTAGGTCATTTCCCTGCTCTCTTGCCTTTTTTATGCCCGGCTGTTGAACAAAGGCATTTGAAGCAATGTTAGTCCCTATATCCTCCACTCCAGCCATTGGAACATAGTCCTTCTCCTCACTGTATAGAGCCAGGCTAACCAGGAATCATTCGGCAGGACTCTGATCCAAACCAGGTTCCCAAACTTTAACAGGGAAAAGTGACTTCTGCAGCGGGCTGTGGCTTTGAAGAAAAGACCCTCATTTTATAATTCAGCTGGCATGGATTCCAGTTAGTAGCCATGGCAACCACTTCCCTGTCATCCAGTTGTAGACAGGATATGGTTAGAAGGGGGAAGAGGGAGGACATGAGGAAAAAGGTGAAAGGGAAAAAAGAAAAGAAAAAAATTAAATGAGCCAAGCTCAGACTTCATATGAAGTATTTCTGCTTTCACTCTGCACTGCCAAGTTTGCCAGTCTGACAATAAGATGAATATTGCTCAGATATTCATACCCCTCTTCTTTTTCCTCTCCCTTTTTTCCCTCTCCTTTTCCCTATTCTCTATATCACTTTTCTCTTCTCTTCTTTACTCCTCCTTTTCTCCCCCACTATTTACCCTGTTACTAACATCACTAGAATCCTATTAAAGTTCAACCAATATAGCATTCTTTCTTAAACCTGATTTATTTGTACTTTTCTCCCCAATGACCTGGAATATTCTCATACTCATGAGGGCCCACAGAGTGCAATACTTCCTTTCACTTGAAGATACCCCTGTCCCACCACAGACTAGCCATATTTCAGGAGGGAAAAAAGGAGGATCACAAAAAGTATGGGTTAGGTCCCCCAAAATCTCTGCATCTTAGGAGAAGCAAAAGGTGAGGGAGGGCTTTTCCCTCACGAGAACTCTATTTATTTTGCAGTTTAAGTCAGTTTTGGTTTGGGAGTCCCAGAATAAAACTAAAGGACTGAAGACCAGATCTTGAAGCCCAGCAGTGAGCAGTAATGTTTTTACCTACATCCAATAAGTGCAAATCATGTGGCTACCTGCAGCTCACTCCAGGCATGTACTCTGACCCCTGTGCTTTGCAAAGCACATGCATATGTGTGCACACATGAGCAAACACAGATTCAGGATGCTGTCAAATCCCACCCAGCCTTTCACTGCCATGTCAGCTGTCTAAGAGATGGTGGGGCTTTAAGTGATGGCTTAATACTGAACTATCTATCAGCCTTTGTCAATCTCTCAATCTAAATCCTCCCTGCTCACAGGAGCACATCCAGAGAGGAGAACAGATGGAAGGGCGGATGGTACAGTCTGAAAGCATATAAGCAGCCTGACTGAGCTGTTGGAAATTTTTTTGGACAATGTTTCAGGCCCCTGTTGGAAGGGCTTGGTGTACATTTCTGTTATTGAGAAGGGTGTTGTTTAAAAAGGAGAGAAGAAAAAGCACCCTGATCCAGAGGGAAACACTGATACACCCCATCGATCAAAACACCATCTCGTAAATCTGAATGAAACTCAACCAAGAATTTAGTAGACAACCATTTCATCACTCCAAATGGATTCTGTTTTCATTTAAAGCTCACACTGAATGGGCAGGGGAGGGGAGAAATTTCACGTATATATATATATATATATATATATATATATATATATATATATATATACACACACACACATACTCACAGCTCATCTCTATTTAAGGCAGCTCCAAAGACAAGGCCAATTTATGAACAGAGAGGTCTTCATTCATAAACTACAGTACCAACTATAGCATATCCATACTTCACACATACTGCTCCTACCACCCTTCCCCCACCCCAATTAATCCCAAAGTCCAGATGGAGCAGCTTTGCATCTCAAAGATCTGTCAAGTGACATGCAAACTTTTCATCATCAGACCAATCCCCAGATTGTATAAGTCTCTCTGAAGACTTCTAAGAAGATCTCAAAAATTTCCCTATTTACCACATCAAAAAGTAAGGCAAGTTCTGAGATTCCAACATAGGAAGGACTAGTTCTCAAGGTAACAACAATAAGGAGAAAGTGGAAAGAGTAGCATATCCACCTAAAAATAGCATCCTCAAGTTGGCAAATTGGCCCATGGACCAAATCTGCCTTCTGCATGTTTTGGTATGGTCTATGAGCTAAGAACAGAATCTGTGGATTTGGCTTAGGAACCACGGTTTATCAACTCCTGATCTAGACTATAAGCTGTTTGAGAACAAGAATCTATCTTGTTTACCTTTGCATTTATTATGACATCTTGCACAGTATTTGACATATACTGGGTACCTAATAAATGTCAGTTGAATGATTTGTTGGTGCTGTTCATTCTTAATCCTCGAAGAGGACCAATGACATCAGGAGGGTAGTCTTCAATTGCATTTAAATTAATTTACCTTTTAATAAATTAATTAATTAATTAAATGAGGCAGAACAGTGCAGTCGTCAGCCTCACTCTCTCCCCCAGAGCTGTCAGAGTCTAATGGCAAGACATAGGTTAAGATAAATGGTTCTGCCCCTCCAGTTAAATGAATCCATGGAATGAATGAATGAAATAAACAGCTTTACAAAATATCTATAAAATCTGATATTTTGCCTAGTTTGAACTATCACCACAATTATATTATGTATTAAAACTAAGCCACTTGTTTAATCAACAAATGCTTATTAACCTCCTGTGGTGTGCCAGCCTCTGTTCCCCCGGTTCTAAGGTCACAAATACAAAAAAAAGTAAAACAATAAAACAATCCCTGCTCTCAAGAATCTTGCATTTTGTTGAAAGAGACAACATGGACATATATGAATATATACAAAATAAATATGAGAAATCAATAATGTGAATAAAAATAAAAGGCAACATGGCATGGCAGATGGAAGATCAGCCTTAATACCAAGAAGACTTGGATTTAGGTCTTATCTCTGCTATATTCTAGCTACGTGAACCTGGGCAAGCCTCTCAATGCTCCATGTAAATCTCTGAGTCTACAAGTTTAAATGAGTACCTATCTATATTGATATTTTGATAAAGTTTTCATAGGGTCATCTTCCAACACAGATAAAATCCCATCTGTACCAACAATATGTTAACTCTTTGAGGAATCTGTGATTTCATTGATTTGGGTACTTTCTCCAGTGACACGAATTGCAATGCAACCATGAATGCCCATTCTCTGTAATCTTTAAGCATTTCCTACTATTAAATCCTACAGGGAAGGTCTAGTGGTATTCAGAGGAGCTTCCTCTCCCCTCTTTTTCCATTACACAGACACCAATGGAGGACAAGAATTCTGCAGTGGTTATCACTTACTCTGGATTCAATTCATGAGCAGCTTTTTGTAGTGACAAATTGAGTGGATACTCATCAACTGGGGAATGGCTAAATAAATTGTGGTAAATGAATATAATGGGATATGATTGTTCTATAAGAAATGATGAACAATTAGATTTCAGAAAAACCTGGAACGACATATGAATTGATGCTGACTGAAGTGAGCAGAATCAGGAGAACATTGTACACAGTAGCAGCAACTCTGGGCAATGATAACTAAGACAGACTTTCAGCAATACAGTGATCCAAGACAATTCCAAAAGACTTGCAATGGGAAATGCTATCCACATCCAGAGAAAGAACTATGGAGACTGAATACAGATCAAAGTAAATGATTTTCACTTTTTTAATTTTTTGTTTGTTTGTTTTTTCTTTCTCGTGTTTTCCCCTTTTGTTCAAATTCTTCTTTTACAGCAGCATAAGTAATATGGAAATATGTTTAACATGATTGTACATGTATAACCTATATCAGATTGCTTGCTGTCTTGGGAAGGGGGAAGGAGGGAGGGAAGGAGAAACTAAAAATTTTACAAAAATGAATGTTGAAAACTATCTTTATATGTAATTGGAAAAAATTAAATACTATGAAGTGGAAGGGGAAATTTAAAAAATTCATGAGCAGGCTGCTTTCTTTTTCACTCAGATAACTCTTTGATAATGTCTATTACATTGCTATCAAAGTGACCTGGTCAAGCCACTTACCCCTCTCTGCCTCATTTTTCCTCATCTATAAAACAAGTTGGAGAAGGAATGGCAAACTACTCCAGTATTTTTGCCAAGAAAGCCTCAAATGGGGTCAAGACGAGAAAGAAAATGACTGAACAACAATAACAAAATTGGACAGACACTGGGAATTTTCAAATACAAAGATAAAACACAGTTCCAACCCTCAAAGAATTCATCAATTTTTAATGAGGGAAGTGACAATTACATATGAAGATGTACACAAAACAGACCCTCAAAACTGGAGTAACTCAGAAAGGCCACATGCAGAGGATGACACTTGAGATGAATCATAAAATAAATCAGGAATTCCAAGAGAAAGAGATATCTATGGAGCATATTCCAGGTATGGGGAAGAGCCAGTAAAAAGGCATAAAGATGGAAAAAGGTTTGTCAAGTGTGAGAAACAGCCAGGGAGACAGGTGTCTCCCACACACAGATGGAGAGGAGAGTGGTATATACAAAGGTAGGTTGTTGGGGCCAACCTATAGAAAGCTTTAAATAGCTGTCAGAAATAAAACCAGGTGTCCATATTCCCATTGCCATGTTCTTTCCCAGCAGAGTACTGAGTTTAACAAGCAAAGAAGTCAAGTCACAAAATGTACTCCCAAAATTATTGCTGGTACAAGTGGGAAGAAGAAACCACCTTGATGTCTAAATCATTCCACTTCATCCCCCACCACTAAAAGAAAAAGGAAAACCTTCACTCCCATATTACAATAACCAGCTATCAATGCAGCACCCAAATATTAGGACAAGCCCACGCTCATTCACCACCCTAGAGAACAGAAGTGGAAAGCAGAAGGCACAAAGCATTGGTACATACCCATACTTATTACATTTGACACATCCATACACAAACTATTGATACAGCCCACAAACACACCCCACATGTAAAGAAAGTAAAAACCCAGCCCATTCTCACTGTGTGTGTGTGTGAAAATACACATTCCACTCTAGACAAACTTGTTTGAGTTTTTCTATTGGGGTGTGTGTGTGAACATGTGTGCATATGTTGTATGTGTGTCTTTTACGCAGAGACTGGTGATGCTTTGGTTTCCATGGTTACCCTCCATGGAGGGATCTGGGGTAATTGAACTCTTGGGGTTCACCATTCAACAGATGCTGCCTGCTCATGCCTGCTCAGCCCTTTCCTCTTTCTCTCATTCTATGTTTGGCCACAGATCATTTCTTGTAATTTCCATCATAGTAAGTTTTTCTTTCTGGGGTACTCTATTATCATAATGGAAAGAAGAGGTTGAAATTTCCAGATTCCTATATCTGAAGCACATTGACAAAACTCCACCATAGTTCCTGAAGGGAGCCATCCAAGATCCTATATTCCCATCTTCCCCCACCACCCTCACCTCAAGCAAAAAGACATTCACACTGGAATGGAAGAAAATTCCCACTCCTGTTAATCCATCAAAAGAACCTAAAAGAACAGAATAGTCAGTACTATAGAGACTCACAACCTACTCTGAGTCATTTAATGAAGTCTTGGGGACAGTGTGCAAAGAGTTGCATTCCCACCATTCTACAATCTAAATTCTAACAATAGAAATAATAATAACTTGCTATGTTGTGTATAACACTTAATTTCCAAAGCACATACACATAATCAAATTGGATTCTTATGAGAAATCTGTGCAGCAAGTAGTGCAAGTAGTATTAACCTCATCTTATGGAGGAAGAAAGTAAGACTTGAAAAAGATTCAGTAATCTATCAGTCAAACAATCAATAAGTATTTACTAAGCACTTACCAAGCTGGGTATTAGGGACACAAGACAAAAATGAAACAGTCTTTGCACTCAAAATGTTTACATTCTATGGAATGAACTGGAAATGCATTTAATAAGCACTTATTATTTTCAAACATTGTGCTAAGCCTTGGGAATACAAAGAGAATAGCATGATAGTCTATGTTCTCAAGGAACTCACATTCTATTTAGGTGAAAGAAGGAAGGAAGGAAGAAAACAACCTACTATGTGCTTGGTAAGCACTCTACAAATATCTCATTTAATCCTCACAACAACTTTGGGAGGTAGGTGCTATTATTATCTCCATTTTAGAGATGAGAAATGTGAAATAGTCAAAACATAAGGGACTTGCCTAGAGTTACCACAGCTAATAAATGTCTGAAGACATATTGTAACTTGGGTCTTCCTGCCCCCTGATTCAATGCTCTATTCACTGCGACATCTCTAAGATTCACAATGCCTATAGAAGGATTTACTTTCAGAATAGATGGCAAAGTGCAGTGTACAATAGCAAATTAGGGAGCAATGCCCTGGGATCTGAAGGGCAGATGGGAGAGTCTGTTGGATATTTCCTTAGCTGTAGTAAGGCCAACAGGGTGGCTGAACCATGGAAGGGAATGGGGGAAAGAGAAGCTTTGTGCAATAACTTTAAAGAAATCTTTTTTCACTTGAGTTTCTACTTCTCCATCAACAGGAGATAGTATACAAGGAATACAAAATTGGGGCAGTTTGGTGGCTTAAAGTGCTGAGCTTGGAGTCAGGAGGACTTAATTTCAAGTCCAGCCTCAAACACTTACTAGCTGTGTGACTCTAGACAAGTCACTTAACTATTGTCTACCTCAGTTTCCTCATCTATAAAATGAGCTAGAGAGGGAAATGACAAATCATTCCAGAATTTTTGCCAAGAAAACCCCAAAATGGGGTCATAAAGAGTCAGACACAACTGAAAAACTATTGAACAACAACATATGTGAAATAGATAAAAGATATTTTGATAGGGAAGATCGCAAGCAAGATCAGTATCCTCTGATTCTTAATTGCCAGATCTGACAGTTTGTCTTAATCCTCATCCTCCCTGACCTTTTTGCAGCAAATGATATAATTGAGAGTTTTTTCCTCTTAAAAATTTTCTCTTCTCTGGGTTTTCATAAGCCAGAGAGTTTTCTTTTAGTTCTCCTAACAGCTTTGATCTTATAATCATGCTTGTCTCCCATGTTTTTACAACCTTGGCTTTACCACACTTCTCACTCATCCTCAACTCAATGTCTAGTCAGTTGTAACTTACTTCTACTTCTACAAGTAAAGTTTCTACTCTACTTTATCCCTTGCATCTGTCTGATTCTAACTACTCACACAACCACCACTTTAGTTCAAGACCTTATCACCTCTCACCTAAACAATTGCGGCACCCTCCTAATTGATTTCTCTTCTTCAAATCTCTTCCCATCCCAATCCATCCTCAAATTCAAATAGAAATGGAAATCAATAAACTGAACATAAGGATTCCTGTGGCATGCATATTAACTTAAAAACCACAAATTAACTATGTATGTTTTCTTATTTTTTTATTTTGTGAAGTATTTCCCAATTCCATTTTAATTTGCTGCATTAGGCAATATTGTAGACTCTATACATCCGTCATATTTGTCATCTTTGCCCTATTCAGTCGCCGAAGGGATTTTCCTTAAATTTGAACAACTCACCATCCATTGGTTCCAGAATCAAAAATAAATTGTTCTGTTTAGTATTCCATGCTCTTCACAATCTGGCCCCAATCTATCTTCCATTCCTCCCCTGGTATTCTTGCTGTTCCTCATGCAACTACTCCATCTCTTTCCCCATGCCTTTACACTGGCCATTCCTTTAGTGTAGAACGTTTTCTAGCATCATCTCCATTTCATAGAATCCCTCATTTCTTTCAAAACTCAGCAAAGACTATCATTCATATGCAAACATAGTAGATAGAAGCTAGATTTTGAACCAAGAAGACCTGAATTCAAATGTCACACACTAGCTGTATGACCTTGAGTAAGTCAATTAACCTTGCTCAGCCTCAGTTTCCTCATCTGTAAAATTGGTATCACCTCTTAGATTAAGGTACTTCTAAACAACCCCACCACTTTTACCAAACTATTTTTTATTTTATTTTATTTTATTTTTATTATATTATATTTTATTATATTATTTTTATTATATTATATTTTATTTTATATTTTATTATAGATCTATATTTTATTTTATTTTTTTATTTTATTATATATCTATATATGTATACATACATACATATATATATACATACACACACATATACGTGTGTGTACTTGTCACTCCTCTCAGGGTGGATCATGACAGTTGAATAGCTACCATTTATATAGTGCCTTAAACTCTGCAAAGTACTGCATGTGTATGATCTCACTTGATCTTTCTAAAAAATTGATATTATTATGATTCTCATTTTAGAAATGAGGGTAGTAAAAATAAAAAGTTAGTCGACTTGCCCAGGATCACTGACAATTAATAAATGTATGAGGCTATATTTGAACTCAGATCTTCCTAACTCCAGGCCTGGTGATCTATCCATTCATTGTGCATCCTACCATATTTTACAGATGAAAAATGGAGACCCTGAGTTTCACAAAGGGAGTTAGCAGTTTGCAGAGCTTGGATCTTAACCAAAACCATTAATTCCAAAATGAAGTCTCTTTCCATTATACCAGTTGTCCTTCAGTGGGAGTCTTATACTTACATGGAGGGGCCAGGATCATATACTTATTTTCACTAGCCTCTAATTGAAAATGAGCTTTTACTTCAATTATAAAAGTAGGCAATGAGCATCATTCTTAGGAGGTATCTATAGGCTTGAGCAGACTGCTAAAGGGATCCATGACATGGACAATATTTACAAACCTTTATACTGCATTATGATACTGTCAAGGAAGGCAAAATCCAAATCTGGTCCAAATCCACTTGGGTGTGTGTCTTTTAGTAAAAGAAAGAAAAAATAAGTCACTGTAAGAGCAATCCTTACACACTGTGAGTAAAGATTGGTGTGTAACATGGTGGGAGAGTTTATGTAGCAAGTCTCAACTAGGACTTGACAAAGTTAATTCTTGTTAATGAGGTTAACAGAATAAAGCCAGGGTTCTGGTGAGGTATAGAAATTCTCTTAAGGAAGATAATCCTCTTAAAGGGTTTTAATTGGTATTATTGTTCAGTTCCCACACTATGAGGTTTAAACGATTTTTAACATTTGGGTTATTTTTTAAGTTTTGAGTTCCAAACATTCTCTCTCCCTATTCTCCTCCCTACCTAGGCAACCAGATAGATTAGACAAGTGCAATCAAGTAAAACATTTCCATATCAATCATTTTGTTCAAAAAGACTCAAATAATAAAAGAAAAAGAATGAAACTAGAAAAATAGCCTGCTTCAGTCTGTATTCAAACAATATAAATTCTTTCTCTGGAGATGAATAGTATGCCTCATTGTTAGTTCTTTGGGATTGCTTTGGATCATTGTATTGCTGAGAATAACCAAATCATTCACAGCTTTCATTGTACAATATTGCTGTTATTCTGTACAATATTTTTCCGGTTCTACTCACTTCACTTTTTATCAGTTCATGTAAGTCTTTCCAGGTTTTTCTGAAATTATCCTGCTTGTCATTTCTTATAGCACAATAATATTCCAACACAATCATATACCCAGTTTATTTAACCATTCCCCAATTAACAGGCACAGATTCATTTGAGGGAGGCATTTTTGATCAGATTTTGGTGCCTCAATACAAAATGGATGGCATCTGAAGTCATTTCTGAATCTGAAGATACATGATTCTGTTATTCTAGGTTAAATACAAAGAAGATGATGAAGAAATTAGAATAAAAAAACTAGAAAGAAAGATTAAAAGAGTTGGAGGAGAAAGAGCTTCATTCATCCTACAGAAAAGAAAGCTACAAGACTATTGAAAAATATTTAAGCACATGACAGTTTGGTGACCACCATTTTCCTTTCTCCAAGGGATCAAATTATATTATGAAAAAATAGCTCAAAGTTCAAAAATGTTCTGACAGTGAAAAGGCAAGTATCAAGGAAAATTATCTATTTTTTTCCTGAATATTTTGAAAAATAATATTTTAGTCTTTCAGAATAGTTCTGGGTTTAGGGCTTTTTGGAGGAGAGAGAGGTAGGAAGAAAGGCTTTGTTATTTCATTGACATAGAGAATTCCCTGTGCAAAAGGGCCTTCTACCAGTGCATGTCAATTATGATCTTTAAAAGTTATCTGGATAACAGGAATTCTCACTGTGAATAAGTTTGGGCAAGTTACCAAAAATATCTTTGTGCTTCAGTTTCCCCATCTGAAAATGGGGGCTAACTCTTACCATTAGAGCAGAGGCTTCAGCATTCCACATTCAGGTAGAGAGGAAAGAATTAGTTCTGAACTCAGGCAGAGACCCATTTTTCTGACTCTTTTGTAGTTTAATTGTCTTGAGAGAGTTTCGTGTCTGTTCCAAGTGCTTTTTGAGTCCTTTCGATGTGTCAAATGATGGCTCTTGGAAGCCTCTAAACAGTGCTAGAGGGGAAAGCAAAAAGACAGGCCATCAATCTCAGGGCAGACCCAGTTTAGCTTCAGGGATGAGAAGAAGATCCCTTTATATTATATTATATATAATGAATATCTAATAATTAATAAATATAACATATTTAATGAAATATAATCTGATAAGTAGAATTTAGCAAAAATATGATATGTAATGAAAAAACTTTAAAGGGAGTAGATTTAAAATCCATAGGTCCTGTGCCCAATTTCACGCCAAGTACAGTAGCAAGGGCTGGCTGCTCTGAAGCTCCCTGCTCCTCCCTCACTGCCATCTGCAGCCCAATCAGGCCTATAGGGGCATTAGATGGTCTCCATAAAGGGTGTTGCAGAAGACAAGCAGCAGATCAGTTCAGCTTGGAGTCCCTTCCCAAAAGATATTTATCACATCCTTCACCAACTGTGGCATCTCCCTTAACTCCATCTCAAAGAAAGTCTTATTTTTTGGTGATTGTTTATTTCTACCTTTGCAAAGAAATATTCTGGGGAATCCTCAGAGTTATATCATATTAAATATTCTCATCCATGGCTAACCAACAGATGAAGATCATGGGTTTATATCCAATTTAAGGAGGATAGGGAAGGAAGAAAAGGAGGAGGGAGAAAAGGAACTTGGAGACAGTCCTCTTGGGAAGTAGGCTTTCTACTGATCTGGACTGGACTGGGGCATTCCTTGAGTAGGCTAGAACTAGACTGAATGTACTGGACCACACATTCCAGACTATGAGAAAAGAAATTTGGACTTGACTTGTTTGCTTGGGCTTTAGTGGGAATGGCATGATGAAAAGAAGGTCCTAATGAAAAGAAACAAAATTAAAATTTTAGTCACATAACTGAGGTCTTCCTCATTTCAAGACTAGTTCTTCAAGATGTTCTCTCTCCTACCTGGGATGGTAAGAAGGTAATAATAATTCATATTTTAGTAGTTTCTTAGAGCTTACACATGAGGAATCTCCCTATCTTAATTCAAGGAAATCTGTGGCTTATAACAAGAGAGTCATCTACAAAGCTAAGAGCCCAAGTGGTCTTTCCAGCCTGTGGTAGAGATGGGACTTGAATCATGGTCTTACTAGTTTCAAGGCCAGCTCTCTATCCAATATAACACACTGCCTCTCATGGAATATGGTCACTAATCAGAGTAAATTAAGGTAATTAGACAGTTGAGATTTTTTAAAAAGATAATTTAGAGTTGTGGAATAGTGCTTTAGAGTCTATTAAGTGCTTTTCTTCTACCTTTGTGGGGAAGGTTTTAGAACTATCAACTTCATTTTACAAATGAAGAAGCAGGCTCAGTGGAATGAGTTAGCCCAAAGTCACAAAGCTGCATTAGAGTTCCCCATTTCCAAACATCATTCTAGCTGTATGCACTTTGCCCCAGACAAACTTCGACCTGGGAAAGACCATAGTTTAAGACTCAGATCACCCATTGCATCCTGGACTATCACCAATCATTTTGATTTTTATCCAATGACTGGAGGAAAGAGTGAGGCCGATGTCTTTGTACAGCTCTGCCTCACTTAAATCAAATTCACATAAAAGTCAAGACATCATCCTCACAATTTCATTGGCCCTCTTGGACAATGAAGGATGAAGAACAATCACTCTACTTAAGCTCTCATCACTTTTAACCTAAACTATTA
Source organism: Myrmecobius fasciatus (assembly GCA_023553655.1). Taxonomy (NCBI): domain Eukaryota; kingdom Metazoa; phylum Chordata; class Mammalia; order Dasyuromorphia; family Myrmecobiidae; genus Myrmecobius; species Myrmecobius fasciatus. The sequence goes on along the minus strand of JAJPUD010000744.1, from coordinate 124,355 downwards.
TAATTACCTCCTAATTGGTCTCCCTGCCTTAAGTTCTTCCCATCCAAATCCATCTTGCACACAGCTACCAAGTGATTTTTCCAAAGCATAAATGTGACCAAGTTACTCCCCTGTTCAATAAACTCCAATTCTTCATTGCCTTTAGGTTCAAATGCAAACTCCTTTCTTTGACATTTAAAATCCTTTATAATCTTTCTCCCATGTGCCTTTTGAAGTTTGCTGTGTATTACTCCCCTTTACACACTGTATGGTTCAGCCAAATTAGGTTTTTTTTGCTGTTGCTCACACACCATATTCTGCTGTCATTTCTGTGTCTGCTGTTCAATTCCTAGTTTCCCTCTAAACTCAACTGACCTCCATTGAGTCTCACTCTCCTCCTCTACTTCAAGCCTCTAGTACTCCCCAAAATTTCCTAATTTCTTTTATATATATTTATTTTGCCCTAGTGATTAACACCAAGAAAATATAGGTGCTCTACTAGCCAGCACACCATCTATATGTAGAACCATCAGCTACAGCAAAAGGAGAAGTTTTGACTGTCGAGGATAAGTTCACTTACCTTGGCAGTATACTTTGTAGGAAGGTGCACATTGCAATGCATTGCCAGAGTTAGCTCAGTGTTTGGGAGTCTGAAGGAAAATATGGGAGAGAAGAGGTACTAAAGTGCCTACCAAATTGAAGGTCTAAAAAATCACTGTGCTGATTTCTTTGTCATATCACGTCGGGAAACTGAATTGCTTCCATTTGAATTATCTTAGGAGGATTCTGAAGATCACCAGACAAGGTAAGATACTGCCACTGAGGTCCTTTTTCCAAGTAAACTGCCAAGTATTCAAACTCTACTGCAGATAGCACAGCTCTGTTGGGCTGGCCATTTTGTTCAAACGTCAAACATATGCTTGCCTAAAAGACCATTTTATGAACTCACATAAAGAAAGCACTTATAAGATGGTCAGAAGAAGCAATACGAGAAAACTCTCAAGGTCTCTCTGAAGAACTTTGGAATTGATTGCATGACATGGGAGACACTGGCATCGGACTGTCCGTGATGGTGTACTCTCATCAAAAACAGATGCTATTCATGGCAACAACAGTACTATATGACGATCAATTCTGATGGACATGGCTCTCTTCAACAATGAAATGTTTCAAACCACCTCCAATTGTTCACTGAAGAAAGCCATATACACCCAGAGAGAGGGATGCGAAATGTGGACCACAACATAACATTCTCATACTCCTTGATTGATGTTTGCTTACATTGTGTTTCCTTTATCTGATATATCCTTTGTGTAGACAAGATTTTTCTTGCACAACAATGACAAGTTTGGAAATATGTATACATATATTCGATTTGCCAATATTTTAACATAATTAACATGTGGTGGATATCCTGCCATCTAGGGGAGGGGTGGGGAGTTGGGGGGAAAATTTGTAACGGAAAGCTATGTAAGGGTTATTGTTGAAGAATTACCCACACATGTTATGCAAATAAAATAAAAAAATAAAATTTAAAAAAAACAGGTGCTATTTCTCTATCAACAAAGCAGAATTAAAGTAGCTCAAAAGGAACTCTATGATCCACCCCAAATGTTCACATGGACTACTTATGCCTGGCCTGTAGTAGAATATTCTAAACTCATACTGGTCTGATAAGCCAAAGTTGGACACATCATAGCCTAGTGATATCATTTTTGTCCTCTTCCAGAAGGAAGGACAACAAACAACCAACCAAGCATTTATGTATACTCATTGTTGTCTCTTCCAATAAAATGGAAGCTTCATGTGGGCAAAGGATCCTTTCTTTTTTCTGTCTTTATGTACTCAGTGTATGGCACAGGAAGCACTTAAAAATGCTTGTTGATTGATTAATAGCAAATGGCAGATCTCAAATTTAAATGCAAGTGCTAGTTCAAGTGCAGTATTCTTTGTCCTATATTCCTTGACCATTACTGTGGGGCTGGTCCTGAGTAAAGTTGGGGAGTCAGTCAACAAGCATTTAGAAACCTTAGAAAATCGTGCTAAGTTTTAGGGGCATAAATACAAATAAAAAAGAATGCCAATCCCTGGCCTCAAGGAAATTACATTCTAAAGGAGGAAGAGAACACATCAAACAGAACAGAAAAGTTGGAAGGGAGAAGAAAGAATCCTGGCAAAACTAACACTGGGAGAAGAATGAAGGACAGGTGATCTGAGCTCCTTCCTGGAATGGAAACCCCAGGAGGAATTTATCTATAGAAAAAGGGGGCTGCAAGGCTAGAAGGAGTAGATTTAACTTAATTTCAAAACACCTTTATTAAGTGCCTGCTCTATTCAAAGCATGATGGTTTTGTGTAGGTTTGATTATTACCCTACTACATTTAAACCAAAGCTGACAACTTCAGGTCTTAAAACCACTACATGTTTTTCAGTTGACTTGAAGGGAAAAAAAGAATACCCCAGAATCTATATAATATTAACTGAAAAACTCCCCTCCTACCTTCCCCCATTTCATCCCTCCAACCTCAACTTCATAAGCCTATCTGGTGACTTCCCCACCCCTAAGTATTCCATGGAAATGCATCAATAAACAGATCTTTGAAGGAAACTCTTCCCCCACCCAGGTCTCTCCATTCATCAGCCAGATACTTCATTTCCAAGGACAGCTGGTCTGATTCATTTTCCATTCTGTTGATGTAGAGTCTTGAGAGCAAAAGGTAGGGGAAACGGGGGAGTTAATCTAATGGAAGCAGAATCGAACAAATACAAATTCATTTCCATTGATTGAGGGATAGAAGTTGTCCTTGCTGAGATCTCTGGAAGCCACAGACACAGGAAGAACAGGTAATGTATTCATCAGCCCTGTGGAAGCTCAACTTGAAATTATCCCAGTTAGATGTTAGGGCTAGTCTGATACATAACCAGTCAATGGGATCATAGATTCTAAGACTTTGGGATTCAGAGCTGGAAGGGCTCATAGAGAGCATCTAACTCATCTCCCTTATTTTCCATGAGAGGAAAATAAGACCCCAAGAGGCAAAGGGTATTGTCATACTCAGTCAGAAATCAATTGGCAAGCATTTATTCAGTATATGCTATGTACTAGATCTTATGTTGAGCACAGAGTGCAAAAAGAAAATTCAAACTCAGATATTCTAATTCTAAACCCACTGCCCTACACACTATACCATATTTCTATTGCCCTGGGATTATGAGGAGTCCATTCAATTGTTCTTTTCTCCTCCGTTCTTCCCCCATCCCCAATTTCAATTAGTATGCCACAATTGCTGCATCTGTCCTTTCAGGATTAGGAAATGAAGTAGAGAACTACCAACAGTAAGCCCTTTCTGTAGACATATCTACATTTTCTAAAAGGTTATTTGTCTGAAAAATCAAGACTGAGGAAACCCCTAGGGCTAAAGAAAAAGACAAAATTCTTAGTGCCAGCTCTCCAGAGAAGACAGAATATGGAAACCTGAGTCCAGTTCAAGTTTCAGATTGATTAAATCAAAGAGTGAGACAATTTTGGAAGGATTAAATATCCTCTTCCTTTTTACCATCAGACAAGTTGTCTTTAGAACTTAAAACTCTGAGAGAGGTTTCAATTAATTAGTAAAATGAAGGAACACTTTCTTCCAGAGATGTGAGTCTCTATCCATCCTCCTTAAGCCCATGAAACACTGCTATGATGGAATTCAATAGGCATGGACTCTCCTGTAACATTGTTTGTGGAGTAGGGGGCAATCAGAGTGTAAATGACAGGAAGAAAAAAAGAACACTTCCTCAGTCATCACTATGAGTCACAAATACCACCTGGTTGATGCCCTTTTTAGATGCTTTAGATGTCAATGTGTCATGGCATAGTGACAATGAGCTTTCTTTTGAAGAAAGGAGTAAAAGAAAACTGTGAAAGGTAAATCTAATTCCCTACCTACAAGAGCCCCACATTTCCTGAACCATTCATGGGTTTATCAAATGCAATCTCTTTCTCTCCTCCCCTCCCCCCCACACACACATTAAGCTGCTGTCTCCTCCTCAACCAGGGCCAAGCACATTACTAGGAATATTACTGGGAGAGGTAGGATGCTGTAAGGAGGCGAATGAGGAAATAGATAGGATTACCTTGATGGAAAATACTTTGGATGAAACAGGGATTTTTCAGGGATAGTGAAGGAAAGAAAACAAAAGAGTCATTGGAAAGTAGGGAGACTATTACTAATCATCTTCTCAGGTATAAGATCACATGAAGAAAATATAATAGCACAATATGCATACTCTGACCCCACCATCTCAGAGTCATAACAATTATATTTCCCTCTCATTATTCTTTTTCAGGGTGGGGATGTCTCTTTTCTCAGCTATCAGCTTGAACCCCCACCAACTTGTGTTCTCCCTATTTGTTAGGCACCAGTATCTGGCATCCTAGTTCCACTCAACCACTTAACATCAACTGGCTTTTACCAAGATATTTTTACTTCAAAAATATAGTAAGCACAAATATATAAATACCTAAGGTATAATTTTCTCATACCACTCCAGTCTTTTACGTCATTCAAGGAGAGAAAATTAAGTTAAAAACTTAGCTCACTTTCTACATAGCATTGGTTCCACCTATTTCATGCCCAAGTTTGGACACAATTGCAGGATGAATCCTTCTAATGAACTGGAGTTCCAATGATTGAGCCTTGTTCCCTGTAGCTCAGAACCTCAATAAGCACTAATTTTAACACATAGCCTGGATTCCCCCTCTTGGATTTCTATAATTTGTGTTCTTGACCTAGATGAGAAAGTCTACCCTTTGCACCTGGAACATAAAAGTATAAGTTAAAAGGCCAAAGATACCCTGTTTCTGGGGCTATTATATGGTCCCCCAGACCATTCCACTTATTTGAACACAAGTCCTCCTGAGTCCAAACCTACTGCTCTATTTATTATATCATCTAGCTGTTCATTATAACATAGATGTATAACACATTATTATTAATTAAAAAATTAAAGGAGTAGCCAGAACAAAACATCCAGTGGTGGGAAAAGAGTATCATCCAGGTTAAAATACAATGATTGAACTAGATGAGTGGAGGACTCTGAACAATCCTTAAAGAGTTTGATTCTACAAAACATGAATTAGTGGGCTGGCTTGTCTATTAATAAAAATGAGTCTGGAATTAGGAAAACTGAACTTTTGGCCCAATGAAAAGGTTTTTTTAAAGGGAAGTTTTATTGCTTTGTATTTTGTGACTATAAGGAGAGAACTACATACAAGTATGCCATGTGATGGATTCTATAATACCATGATTCTTTGTGACTAAATTCCATTAGAATATAGCAAGGAAGGGGAAAAGGCAAAGTTTTTCTCAGTGAGGGAAGATGCCAGACATAATATTATGAATAAATAAATAAATAGCATAAATAAATAAACCCAACGTCCAAATTGTCATGAATCCTGCCACCCACAAAATGGGTTAGGACTAGACGATAAACATTCCCAACCTTTCTAAGAACCACAGAGATCTTTGTTTTCCCATTTCCCCCAAGGGTGCCTCCTGATGTTTGGGCAAAACACTTAATCATTCAGATCATCCATTCCAAATGTAATTTGTCTGGGACTATTGACTTGAACTCATGTAACTAGATATTGTGTTATTATTTCCTTACATAGCATAAGTTTCAGCCTTCTATTGAAGATTCTATTTTTCCCTGCCCTCTCCAAACCAAAAATCATTCTCCCTGGAAGAAAAAAATAAAAAAGAAATCAAAATAACTTGAGTAGTTTTGCCTTTTCTCCATAATCTATTATGATCATTCTAATATCCCAATCTACCTATACGGCTATCCTTTCCATGAAAATCCTCTTTTACACAAACTGCCTAAACAATTCCTTTTATTGTATTTAGCATTCCTTGAAAATTTCAGCACATTGTCCAGTCTAGAGCTACTGACAGTATTCTTTCTTTTATTAATGAAGCTTTTTATTTTTAAAACATATGCAAGAATAATTTTTCAACACTGACCCTTGAAAAAACCTTGTGTTCCAATTTTCCCTTCTTTCCCTAAAACCTCCCCTAGATGACAAGTAATCCAATATATATTAAACATGGTAAAAATATATGTAAAATCCAGTATATGCCTACATATTTATATAATTATCTTGCTGCACAAGAAAAATCAGATCAAAAAGTAAAAAAGTAAAAAGTAAAAGAAAATAAAATGCAAGCAAACAACAACAAAAAAAAAAGTAAAAATGCTATGTTGTGACCCACACTCAGTTCCCATAGTCTTCTCTCTGGGTGTAGATGGCTCTTTTCATCACAAGATCATTGGGACAGGCTTGTATCATCTCATTGTTGAGGGAGCCATGTCCTGACAATATTCTTACAAGACTGTGTTATGCTTTTGTATTCATGTTCCATTACTTGTCTTTCCTTTCACTTACATCTTCTGTTATATGTCTTCTTAAAATGTAATTTAGCCACTGAGTTCTCTGCATGTTAGGCTTTTAATTCCCCATTTTTACTTTCAATGAAATTATTTTTTCTTTGTGTTGTCAGAATTTTCTTTTTAAGAGCTTCTTGTTCCTCTTGGGATTAATTCTCCTACATAATTTTAGGCCATTACAATTTATCTATCCTTCCTCAGAACATCTTGAAATCTATTATACAATAGTCTATACTACCCAGTATTTCTCTCTCCTGTCATAAATATAAGATGGAGTCAAGATTAGGAGGGAAGCAATAAATTGGGAAATCATCTTTACATTTAAGGGTTCTGATAAAGGTCTCATCTCTAAAATATATAGAGAATTGTCTCATATTTATAAAAATTCAAGCCATTCTCCAATCGATTAAATGGTCAAAGGATATAAACAGACAATTTTCAGAGGATGAAATTAAAACTATTTATAGTCATATGAAAAGGTGCTCCAAATCACTATTGATCAGAGAAATGCAAATCAAGACAACCCTGAGGTACCACTTCACACCTGTCAGATTGGCTAAAATGACAGGAAAAGTTAATGATGAATGTTGGAGGGGATGTGGGAGGTCTGGGACACTGATGCATTGTTGGTGGAGCTGTGAACGGATACAGCCATTCTGGAGAGCAATTTGTAGCTATGCTTAAAAAGTTATCAAACTGTGCATACCCTTTGACCCAGCAGCATTTCTATTGAGCCTATATCCCAAAGAAACCATAAAGGAAGGAAAGGGCCCTAACGAGCAAGAATGTTGAGATGTTTCAAACCACTTCCAATTGTTCACTGAAGAAAACCATATACACCCAGAGAGAGGGATGTGAAATGTGGACCACAACATAACATTCTCATACTCTTGATTGTTTTTTGCTTACATTGTATTTCCTTTATCTGATATGTCTTTTGTGTAGATACGATTTTTCTTGACAACAATAAGTATGGAAATATGTATACATATATTTGCTTTGTCAAGTATTTTAACATAATTAACATGTAGTGGATATCCTGCCATCTAGGGGAGGGGTGGGGAGTAGGGGGGAAAAATTCGTAACAGAAAGCTATGTAAGGGTTAATGTTGAAGAATTACCCACACATATGTTATGCAAATAAAATAAAATTTTCAAAAAAAAAATCTAATATACTATAAGCAAAAAAAAAGGAATATTCTTCATTTTAAAAAAAATTTGAACTATCCTAAAGGAGTAATAAGGAACCACATTTCTCCTAAGTCAAATAATAGCATAAGAACATAAGAAATACCATGTTGAGTTAGTCCATCTCCTCTGGGATATTCTGTCCCTGACAGGGACAATGAATAAAGTGTGTCATGACATGAAAAATAAATAAATAAATAAATGTAAGATGGAACAATCATTTTCCCCCTCAAAGTTTCCCCAATTTTCACCACAGCAACCAAATCTGATCCAAAATAGCAAGACTTTTGCTGTTTCAAAAAACTTTTGTGAATAGAAACCTTTTCCCACTCCTGGGGAAGGTGGAATAGTGATCTTCTAACACTTTCACTTTAATGAAAAAAAAAAAAAAACAGCACACTATGCAGATCACTACATGAGAAAAAAGTTCTGGTCCTCCACATTTAGCGGAAAAGAATTTCTTTCTGATAAGTCTCTGGTCACTTTTGTTGATATTTCTTACAGATAATTAGTAAGGCGACCTTCTTGTACAAACCACCTGTTGATCACATTAGGCTCCCTGATCAAGGTGTGTGAGTGTATGGATTAAAGTGTGTGTATGTGTGTATATATACCAGTCTTCCTATATAATTTTTTTCTGAGGCTATTGGAATTAAGTGACTTGCACAGGGTCACACAACTAGGAAATGTTAAGTGTCTGAGACCAGATTTGAACTCAGGTCCTCCTGACTTCAGGGCTGGCAGTTTATCCACTACACCAGCTAGCTGTCCCTTCTATATTATTTTTTAATGATATGAAGCTACCTTGGTTATTAGCAGCTTTTTACCAGCTAACAAAATATCCAGACACTTCTTCCCAGAATTATGGTCCTCCATAATCTGGTTCTAACCTTCCTTTTTACTATTATTGTCCACTAGCTTTAATATGCCCTGCATTCCAGTCAGTTTGGTCTCCTGCCTTTCCTTCGTGTATTCCTTACATTTTTTCTCTTGTTGTTCTGCTACCTAGAACGTTCTCTTCTGTCCCCTCTATTTTGTTCAAAATCCTACCCACCAATCAGGGTTCAACTTAAATGAATTCTTCCCAAATTATTCTAGATTCTAATGATTTCTCCTTTCTCTAAAGTCAGCCTAGTCTTTGTGCTAGACATTTGACACAAGGTAGCACATGATTAAATGCCGTATCAGTTATAGTTACTTTCTATAATTCTCTGAGCAGCAGAATGGTGGATAAAGTAGTGGGCCTGGAGTCAGGAAGACTCCTCTTCCAGGGACCAAATCCAGTCTTAAACACTTATTAACCATGTGTCCCTGGAAAAGTCACTTAATTCAGTTTGCTCAGTTTCCTCATCTGTAAAATGAACCGGAGAAGGAAATGGCAAGCCACTTTATCTTACCCCTAGTCAAACACAAAGAAGGGGACGGGGAAAAGACAGAGAATGTGTAATGAAGTTACATATTATTTAAAATAATATAATAAAGTATATTTTTACTTTTAATAAATAGTAACTCTCACCTAGTCTCCAAGTAAATGCAATCTAACAAGCATCTACTAAACTATCACTCTATATAAGTATACTGTGTCAGCTACTGAGAATACAAAGACACAAATGAAATAGTCCTTGCTTTCTTGGAGTTTATATTCTACTACTTCTCTTTGCTGAAGAATGAAGCCTTAAAATCCTTGTGAAGTTAAATATACCACAAGACAGTAGTATAAGAGATAGCACAAGACTTCACAGGCTAAGTAAGTTCTCTGACATACATTTCAAAAGAGAAAGCACAAATGAGCTGACCACAGTGAAAAGTGGGAGAGAATGGGCATGGGTTTCAGTCAATTCATCTCCACTATTAGGAAAAAAAATAATTGAGAGCCTTCTGTCCTAATGTACCACATTAGGGTTCTTCCAAACAAAATAAAAATATGAACTTAGACTGAAAGAATCATCACAGATAACAATGAAGTTAAAATAGTTGTCTCTCCCAAAGCTCCTATACAGGAAATTTCTGAGGCTCTAGAGTTATCAGAAGAAAAGAGCCAGGTTGATGGCTAATATGTGAATAGAATGCTATGCTTATTCAGAGTTGTGTTCTTGCTTTATCAATGTTAAAATTTAACTTCAATTAAAAAACTGGGATCAAGCCCCAGGGTTTAACATTGTTAAATCCCTAAACTGTCTTAATAGCCCTGTCACTTCCTCATATTCTCCTTTTGGCCTGCAGTCTCTCATTATGATACTTACAAGCCTAGAAGTTCATTATTCATTTATTTATATTACCCTCTCAGTTCCCAACTCACAATCTGCAAACTTTAAGCCTCAGGCTATTTAAAAAGCCCTGTCACTTCCATAAGCAATCTTATCCTGACTTCAAATCAGAACTCTGAGATCTGTACATATAATTCATTTACTATTGAAAATTCAGTTCCCTGAATAATCATAGCTAACAAATTGACTAAAATCTGAGCCAAGAATTTTTGGGTGCTAATTCTATGTTTGTTACCATTTTGGTAATCCAGCTACTTGGACCTTTGCTCCTTCTAGGTGCCATAATGGCCAGAGACACCCCCAAAATAAATATAAAAAGGAAGTAGGTAGCTTCTGGGTTAATGACCAATAAAATTAAGGACTGGATCAGGAATGTGCTGAGGATATCTCTAAATAGTTGGCTAAAATTTCAATGCAAGCATTTTCACCTCAGAAATTGGAAGTTACTAAAAATCAAAGCTTGATTTATTATGTAATTGGTTTCTAAATTTTAAAAAAGCATTAATGATGAAGATTAAATTTAAAAGTATGTATGTAGACAATTTTTGTAGTGTCTGGGTATCAAAATTTTACCACCATATCCCATTATTTTTCTATAAACATTAAGTTCAACAGAAGTGCAGAAGGGTCAGGGAACGAAGTCATCACCACACTGGAATGGTACCACCTAGTGGATGTAGGTTCATAATAAAAATAGAAATAAAAACAACAATAACAATAACTGACACTTATATAGCACTTCAAGCTTTGCAAATAGCTTTGCATGTTATCTCAATTACCTTCAGAAGACACTTACTAATATCATTTTCTGATTTTCCTAATCTCTCAAGCCTCTCTAAAACAAGACATACATGAGAGGAAGCAATTTTAACTATGTTTATGGTATAAGACATCAAAAATCATAAGGATGCAGCAATCCAATAAATTAATAAAGAAGGCTAATTCCTAATTCTTATTATGCTCACCTTGTACCCCTTCCATGATGGTTATCATATGCTGATAGGGTTGTACAAACTGACCCATAGGGTTGTGATAGAATACCATTCTCCCTTTTCTTTCCTGTATCATGGAAAATCAAAAGGCAGAAGTTTGTTTTAGCTGGGACAGTAACACAATAGCAATCTATGTGGCAACAGTGATCAATCAGAGAAATAATAGACAAAGGGAACTGGGGCAGGGATCCTGCATGGGGGGATTTAGAAATGGGGATTTATATCTAGCTAGGACCAGTTCTATCTTTCCAGGAGTCACTTAGGAACAAAGACGAAGGCTAGTAAACCATAAATTGCTCAGCATGGAAGGAGCCTAAGGAAGCTTTCAGATCTGACCTCAATGGAAATCACAATTTAAAAAAAGATTGAAATTACCAGGATATCAGAAGGAAGAAAACTCAAAGACATTGAGCATAAAAAGACAAACCAACAGAAAAGATATTAATAACAGAAGGGAATATGACCATCAGATCAGACAAATGAATACAGAATTCTATGAATGATAGAGGGCAGCTAGGTGGCATCATAGGGCATAGAACTCCAGGACTAAAGTCAGGAAGACATCTTTCTAAGTTCAAATCTGACCTCAGACACTTAATAGCTGTGTGACCTATTGGCCTCAGTTTCCTAACTTGCAAAAGGAACTGGAGAAAACAATGATAAACTGCTCCAGTATCTTTACTAAGAAAATCCCAAATGGGTAGAGAAGAGTTAAAGACAATTATAAAGATTGAAAAACAATAATAATGAATAATATCATAAGACAACAAATATAAACACTAGATAAGGCAGAAGAAGATCTAAAAAAGAGCATGCATGGCATAGAGATAATTTGGGAGTTTTATATTTCCCAGAAGAACATGACAATTTAAAAAACATGATATTAAAAGAAATTGTAAAAGAAAATATCCAAGTCTCCTGGAATCAGGGGGCAAAGTAGAAATACAGCACACTGCTTACATAATTCCAAAATTAAAAATTCCAAGATTACAGCAAAATCCAGAACTTCCAGGCCAATGAAAGAACACTACAAGCAATCAGAAAGAAAGTTGTAAAGTACTAGTCAGTCATGATCAGACATGATTTAGCAGCCATACCAATAAAGAAGCAGAGATCTTGGAATATGATATGCCAGAAAGCTTACCCCCAAAAAAGCTAAGTATAACCCCATAGAAGTCGAGGGTGGGAAGGCATGGACCTTTAAAAAAAATAGAACTTTTTTAGAAAACAGCTGAATAGGAATTTTGAATTGTAAACACAGAAGTCAAGAGAAACGTAAAAAATTAATGAAAGAACAATCATAAAAGACTAAAGAAATATCAAATCTGTGTTCTAATATGGAGAGATTATATAGTTGTCCTTCTCAAAGCCCTGTCATCAGAAGTTAAGGCAATGCAAGTCAACAATCATTTATTAAGTACTTACTATGTGCCAGAAATTATACTAAACCCAGTGAATATAAATGCAAGTAGAAAGGTGGTCTCTGCCCTTAAGGAGTTCACATACTAATAAGGAAAGGAAAGAGAACAGGGAAAGGGAATGATGTCAGAAGAACGCAGCCTGTAGAGGAATGAAGACATGGTTTGCCTGGACCTACTTCTTTAAAATGGAGGGTCTAAGAGGAGCCAGTCAATCCAAGAGAGGCCAAATGAATGGGAAGGTACTTGCAATGTGAGAATTGTCTAATTAGACGAATAGAATGGGAATGAATCCGTTATATTTTGTTGCTCTTAAATGAAGAATAGGAAGGGAGAAAGGAAGAATATACTGAACAAGGAGAAGGAAGAGAAAAGATATAGGAAATTTTTTCACATAACTGAGGTTCATAATAGTAAAAGTCTACCCAAACAAGGAGGAAAGAGTAGAGGGAATGGGCAACACTTAAACTTTTCTCTCATCTCTACTGGTCAAATAAAGGAAGGAAGATACACACATAACTGGGTATAGAAATATATTTCATTCAACAGGCAAAGAGTAAAGAAAGGGGAGAAGAAGAGAATAGGTAGATTAAGGGAGGAATTAGTGTAAAACCAAACTAAAATAAGAATGCATCTCCTCCTCATCCTAGCTTTTAAACTTCCTTTTTGTGTTTTGTCTTGCCACTTTGATCATAAGTTTGAGTACCACTACTCTTTCTTTTCTTATATTTGAATCCCCAGCACTTAGCACAGTTCCTGACACATAGTAGACACTTAGTATACCCTTACAAAGCTATTAATTCTCTTTCTCTCTGTGTTGATCCTAGCCCAAATGTTTTCCACCATGGAGTCTTCCCCTGGTTCCTGGCTTTCTTAATGTTAGCATATGTTCTTTATATGCAATTCTGTTGTATCACCCCCTTTTGTCAGTTCTGTTCATTTTGAATAAAGAATTCCTTTCTATGACTATAATTAAGTCACAAGTTCTAAAAATTTCCCAATGTGTTGTCTCTCTTAATAGAATGTGAATGCTTTGAAACCATATAGTTCTTGTTTTACAGTTCTTACACATGGTGAGAGCTTAATAAATGCTTCTTCATTTCAGTCAGCAAGGGTCAATAATACCTCTGAAGTCCAACATATCTCTTTAGATGAAATCCCTAATTTATCTTGTTAGCTATGCTTTCTTTATTTGTTTATAGGCATCTGAAGCTCTGAGAGTCTTTTCTCTTTCACTGCATATTATGTTCAAGAATTATTAGTCACACCTATCCATTATTAGCTCTCTTTAGGTGTTGGACCCATTACTTTTTCGTGGCTACTCGCATGAAGAAGAAGACAACCATTTGCACCAACTGATGACCAACTACTATTGAATGTTATCTTGACTCAATAAACTTTTTTGTTTGGGGGACCCTCTGTTGGGGAAGGAGACCTGTCTTGTACATAGTAAGTATTTAATTAATGCTTTTCATTAATTTATTCATTCTGTTTGAAATTGCTTTTTTTCCTTTCTATTCCCATGGTGATTCACTTCTGACTTCTTTCCTCAAGAAAGTCTCAAACCGTTGCATTCTCTATGCTTGATAGAAGACATTGCTGACACTGAGCAAAGTACAGAATTCATGAAGAGCTTAGGATCCAGGCTATCAGACAGCAGTGAGGAATTAAAAAACTCAATTTCTCTCCTGGGACTACTTTTTATTTTCTAAAATTCAAAGGTGAATTAAAAGTCATGGAATGTAGTGTATCACAATGGGAAAGCCTACTAGACTAAGAACAACTGGGGTTTCAGCAAACTGGGATTCAAGTTTTGATTATAATAACAAAGTATGTATAGCTATGGGTTAGTCAGTTAACCTTCAAGAAGGTCATTTTCCAATAAGTAGAATGACAGGGCTGAGAAAGTTAGATGGAATAATCTTTAAGATCTCAGTCAAGATTCCATAAAATTAAAGAATCAGTGATGACAGGAAAAGAAATGATGAATTTTGGAGGGGATGTAGGAAAACTGGGACACTAATACATTGTTGGTGGAGTTGTGAACTGATCCAACCAATTTGGAGAGTAATTTGGAACTATGCCCAAAAAAACTTAAAATGTGCATACCCTTTGATCTACTAGTGTTTCTACTGGGTTCATATCCCAAAAAGATCATAAAGGAGGAAAAGGGACTTACATGTACAAAAATGTTTGTGGCAGCCCATTTTGTAGTGGCAAGAAAGTGGAAACTGAGTGGAAGCCCATCAATTGGAGAATGGCTGAATAAGTAATAATATATGAATGTTTTGGAATATTATTATTCTATAAGAAACAATCAGCAAGATGATTTCAGAAAGACCTGGAGAGACTTACATGATCTGATGCTGAGGAAAATGAGCAGAACCAAGAGATTGTTATACACGGCAACAACAAGATTATACAATGATCAATTCTGATGGACATGGCTCTTTTCAACAATGAAATGGCTAAGGTTAGTTCCAATGATCTTGTGATGAAAAGAGCCATCTATATCCGGAGAGAGGACTGTGAGAACTGATTGTGAATCACAACATAGCATTTTAACTATTTTTGTTGTTGTTTGCTTGCATTTTGTTTTCTTTCTCATTTTTTTTCCTTTTTGATCTGATTTTTCTTGTGCAGCAAGATAATTGTATAAATATGTATACATATATAGGATTTAACATATTTTAACACGTTTAACATATATTGGATTACTAGCCATGTAGGGGAGGGGGTGAGGGAAGAGGGGAAAATTTGAAAAACAAGATTTTGCAAGGGTCAAAACATATGTTTTGAAAATAAAAAGAATCAATGTAAAGATAGCACACCATGCAATTTGGATTCTTTCACTTCTTCCTTGTTTACCAGTAGCACCAGATTATAGAACTTAAAGAGTCTAAAATGTAATATAGGAAGAAAATTGTAAAAAAAAATGGAACTTTAGTTTTGAGATCATTCTTTGATAGAGAATTGTCATAAACATTTTTGTACCATATTCTAATTTGTTTTCATGTAATTCAAATTTTGGATGATCTCAGAAGTCATATAGATTGATGTGTCCCTGAACAGACATCACTGTCAAGTGATCATCCAACCTCTCCTTGAAGTTCTCTATCTCTTAAGGCAACCCACTCTTCTTTGGAACACTTCTATTTTCTCTACCATACAACAAGATTTCAGATACTTTAGGATAGCTATCATATATCTGAAATATAGTGTTCTTTCTAATGTTTCCATTTCTCTCTGGACTCATTCCTGACCTCTATTTCTTTCTTCACCATTATCCAGCAGCCTTCTCATCTTGGAAGATCACTCTGTTCTTGTGGCCCTTTTTTCCTGATGGATCAGTTCTTCCTGGAACCTTCATTTTAAGGAAAATGTCCTTTTCAACTATGTTCATTCTTTCATAATTCTCTAAGCTGTACTCCTGATTCTTCGAAATCCTTCCATAATGCTCCTGCTTGGGAACTCTCTGCCCTTTCCCTTTTCAGTTTCCTTTTATGTATTATCTTACCTGATAGAAGGAACTTTCTTTTTGCTTATATTCCTATACCCAGGACTTAGCATTGTGTCTGACACATAATAAACACTTACTAATACTTACTGACTACTTAAATTCAGATATGATATGACAAGGGGAAAATATATGGGAACTATGACCTCCCTTGCTCTGGATCAAATATAGCCTAAGATCATATTTGCTATTTTGGCTACCATATCAACTATTGACTTACATCAAACTTGCATACCGTGGATCTATTTCTTATAAAATTTGCTGAACTTATGCAGTTGATTTCTCTGAGCCAAAGGGTAATGTAGTTTTGTGATGTCATTCTTATTTAATTTAATCTCATTGAATTTAAACCAATTTTCTAACCAATTAAAATATTTGTGAATCTTGATTCCACTAACAAGTTAAATGTCCTTTCCATCTAATCAATCTATCACAATCATTACCAAGCAACTATAATGTTCCAGGCACTAAACCGGGAAATGGAACTAAAAAGACAAAAGCAAGATACTGCTAAGGAACTTAACTTGTTATTGGAGAAGACATGTGAATAAATAAGTATATAAAAATATACATTAGGAGAAATAAAAGATAAATTGGATAGAGGGCACTAACAACTGGGTAGTTCAGGAAACATTTGACATAGAATATGATTTGAGGCAAGTTTTAAAGGGAAAAAGGATTCTTTTTTTGGCTTTAATACTTTGGGGTTTTAATTACATATAAAAACAATTTTTAACATTTTTTTAAAATTGAGTTCCTTTTCTTGTAGATAGGATCTTTCTTGCACAACTTGTCAAGTATTTTAACATTATTAACATGTAGTGGACTTCCTGCCATCTAGGGGAGGGGAGAGGACTGGGGGTAAAATTTGTAACGGAAAGCTTTGTAAAGATCAATGCTGAGGAACTACCCATACATATGTTATACAAATAAAAAGCTTTAATAAAAAAATAAATAAAAAATTGAGTCCCAAATTCTTCCTTTCCCCTATCATTGAGAAGGCAAGCAATTTGATAGAGGTTATACAGTTGTGTGGTCATATAAAACAATTCCATATTAGTCATGTTGTAAAAGAAAACAGACAAAACAAACAAGAAATATTAAGAAAGCTTTTTTAAAAGGATGCTTAACTTGCATTCAGTTTCTACCAATTCTTTCTTTGGAGGTGGATAGTATTTTTCATCTTCAGTCCTTCAGAATCATTTTGGATCATTCTATTGCTAAGCCTATCATTCACAGTTGAGCATCATACAATGCTCTTATTGTATATAATGTTCTCCTGATTCTGCTCACTTCACCGTACATCAGTTCATGTAAGTCTTTCCAGGTTTTTCTGAAAGCATTCTGCTTATCATTTTTACAGTAAAATAGAATTCTATTACAATCATATACCACAACCACATATACGATGCCATTTCCAAAATAGTGGGCATCTCCTCAATTTTTAATTCTTTGTCAACACAAAAAGAACTACTATAAATGCTTTTGCACATATGGGTCCTTTTACTTTCATTAAAAAAATTGGGGCAACACAGATCTAGTGGTATTGTTGAGTCAAAAGGCATCCATAATTTTATAGTCCTTTGGGCAAAGTTTTAAAATGCTCTCCAAAACACTTAGATCAGTTTACAACTCTACCAAGAGTGCTTCAGTGTCCTAATTTTTCCACATCCCCTCCAGTGTTTGTCACTTCTTTTTTGTCATATTAGCCAATAGGAGAGGTGTGAAGTGGTACTTCAGACTTGTTTTAACTTGTATTTCTCTAATCAATAGTGATTTATAACATTTTATACACAACTTTTTTCATCTTCCTCTTGCCTCAAATATAACCATAAAAGCAACCCATTCTGTTACAGTTAGCCTTCATTACCAGATCACTCCAATCAGTAATGAACCCTCCAATTCTTGTTAATATATGATATTAACAAACTGAAGCATGTCCAAAGGAAAATGACTAGAACAATTGGGGTTACACTGTGCCATATGTGGCCAATTTGAAGACCATGGAAATGTTCATTCTGGAGAAAAATATACTCAGTAGGGATATGATTGTGCTCTTCATGTATTTAAAGGATTATCATATGAAGGAGAAATTAGACTTTGTTTACCTTGGCACTGGATGATAGAACTAAAACAAATGAGGTGTAGTTATAGGAAGAGAGTTTGACCCAAAGCTTCCTAATATGTTGTCTAGGGAAGTAATGAATTCTCTGTTACTGTAAGTATTTAAGTTGAAGCTCAAGTTGCAGAGGGGATTTATGTCTTTGTAAAGGCTAGATTGGATGACATCTGAAATCCAATCCACTTGGGATTCTATAGATTCACAAAGAGATCAAAATGAAAGGTGAGAGAACCAGGAGAGGAAAGAGGGAAGGTAGAATACTTCCTTGCCACAGAACTCAAGGGAATATCCAGCAAATCCCATTTGTTTTCTACAAATCCACCTTAATCTTGAGAACTAGCTTACAAGTTGCTTGCTTATTAAATTCTGTGGGTGGCTGCTCAGCAATCAGAAGCAGGTGTTTATGTCTGTATGGTTCTGGTAAATTTAGAAATGCATGCTCAGTGTTTTCATTATTCTCTACTGCAGACCAAACAGGTTCCTTTCTCCTAGTTGGGGGAAGAGAACCAACCATAAGGAAATTCTAGGTCCAGTAACATCTCATTATAGACCTCAGTGAAACAGATCCAAGGCTTCTCATTAACATCTTCTTTAAAAGAATCACTCTTACAAAACATTGAACAGACACCACTCCTTCAGAGCCCCAGGGGGATTAAAAACCTTGCCTTGCAGTCAGAATTATTTCCATGTACAAGAATCATTCACAAGCAAGACACGCAGTTGCCACTTAAGCACATTCACATGTGGAAGAAAACTGATTGGGACTCTATTTCAGTCCTTTCCACTTTGCGGTTGTCTGCTGCTTTATATAAACTCACATGGCAAAGAGGATAGCATTCTGGACTTGGAATCAGGAAGACCTGAGTTCAGATCCAACCCCAGACATTAGCAATATCACCCTGATTAGTTGATTAACCTCCTTTAGCCATTTTTTCTCATCTATTTTTTTCAGTGGGTTTGGGGAAAGAAATGGACTAGATCTCCTCTGAAATTCCTTCTGATACTAAATCTATGATCTATGACCTAACCATAATTTATTTCAGTTTAGTTCAACAAGCAATTTATTAAGCTATCTACTGTTTGTCAGGCACTAGATTTTGTCTTGGGAATAGATACCCTGACATAAATGAAAAAGTCCCTGACATCAAAGAGCTGACATTCTATTGAGAGGCTACAATGTGTATGTAAGATAAATACCAAGTGCATACAAAGTAATGAAAAGTTATTTCAAGAGAAGGAAAAAGTATTTAAAAAAAACAGAAGGGACAGGCAGTTCTGTAATAGCAGATGACATCTGAGCTATGTGTGGAAGGAACTTGAGCATTCACTAAGGTTGAAGTAAAGAGACATTTCATCCAAACATGAGGGGATGTCCTGTTCCAAGGCCCAGAGATTGGAGATAGAATGCTTATAGAGGGAACAGCTAGCAGGTCAGTTTGACTAAAAAGGAGATTGCAGGAAGGAGACTAATATGAAACAAAACTGGGAAAAAAATCCTTTTTTTCAGCTAGGCAGGAGCCAGATGGGCAGCTAGGTGTTGCAAGGATAGAGCTAAGTTCTCTGGGAATAGAGCACATGGTCTGGAATCAGGAAGATTCACCTTCCTGAGTTCAAATTTGATCTCACTTACTAGCTATGTGATCTTGTACAAGTCACTTCACCCTGTTTGCTTCAGTTTCATCTGCAAAATCAGATAGACAAGGAAATAATAAATCACTCAAATTTTTTTCAAAGTCATGAATAGATATACATGATTGAACAACAAAAGCAGCCAGATACTAGGGTCATGAAGAGTTACACAACATTGAACAATCACAAATTGTAAGATACTGGAGGACCTTAAATATCAAGTTTAGAATTTTTATATTTTATCCTTGCTGTGATGAATGTGTGAATTTTCAGGAATTATCTTTCCCCTTTTCTTAATACCATCATATTCCAAAGTAAGAGATTCAGGTGCCTCACTTCTGCCTGTCAAATAGTCAGTCATTCAGTAGGCATTTATAAGCATCTACTATGTACTGGGAAGTATACTAAGCACTGGAATTGCAAAAAAAGATAAAAGAAAAAAAAAACTTCCTGTTCTCCAGTAGCTCATAGTCTAATGGAAGAAATGGCATGCAAACACCTATATCCAGACATGATATATACAGCACTAAAAAAAAAGACATATTTGGGAGAAATTAAAGATAATCAACAGAGAGAATGCACTAGTATTAACGGTGATCAAGAAAGGCTTCTACTAGAAGGTGGGCCTTTAGCTGAGACCTGAAGGAAGCCAGATACAAAAGGAAAAATTTCCATCATGATTTCATTATTATTTGACTACAGTGGTTCTTCCTTCTGAAAGTATCTATATTTATCCCCATTGCCTTCTTATTCAAACATTCAAGAAATATTTAAGTGCTGACTCAGAACACTATGCTAGGCTTCTGGGGAATACATGAAATTTAGATATAACACAATCCTAGTTCAAAGCACTGTGATTTGGTCCTTCCACTTTCACTAAAGCTTATCTACTTTTGTACTCAGTACTCCAAACGATGGACATGATTTCCACAATTTCTCCTTCACTTGTTTTGTTCCCCTCCCTTATAATGGCTTCTTCTCTCCCTTTTGTTGCTCACTTCTCTTATAAAGTCTTCCTCCCCCTCTCCACTAATCCCAGATCCTTTCCCCAGAATATCTGCCACAGTGAGCCCATTTCTATCAGCATCCCAACATACATATATACAAAGCCAGAACTCTCTCTGCATCTACAATTCTCAATTGTATTTTTTCTTTGGATGCATTCACTTTGGGTTTTTTTATGTACTTTTCCTCTTTCCTTATTATTTAAATTCAACAGGTTTTTGTGAAGTGCCTACTACTGATAAGTCATATTTTTATAACTCTGAGTCACAAGCACTCTATGTTCCCTCTCCTCTATTAAGCACAATGAGGTAAATGCAAGGAATAGAAGATAAAACCCTGTCCTTATAATCTAATTGGAAGATCAAACTTGCATCCATAAAAACACAGTTAAGCAATATGAACACAGGACATAATAATAGCAGGCAATGAATGTCAAAATCACTCAATTTGTGGTAGAGAAAGATCCTGATGATCATAAGCAACTGGATTTTAGTTTAATTAAAAGAACTGGAAGGCAATATGGTGTCAGTAGAGAGAGAGCTAGTTTGGGATCCAGAAAGACCAGGACTCCCTGATCTGTAGTAGCTGTGTGAATATGGGCAAGTCACTTAACCCCTCAGTTTCAGAATGGTTGCTGATCTGCATCAATAAAGGTAACTGTCACATCAATCACAATTTTCTATACCAATGAAATCCCAAGACTGAATCCCAACCACAGTTAGGAAGTCCTTGCTAAAACTTTGAACTATCCCCAAATGGGGTGAACTGCTTTGTAAAGTAGTATATTTCTGTGGCTAGATGTGTTCCTAATAGTGTCTATATCACTACTGAACAATGATACCAAAGAGTTTCCTACAATGAGTGAATTCTAAGGTTCTTTCCAACTCTAACATTCTATGATTCTAAGTGAAAAAAAAAATGAAGGAGATCCTTTAAAAGCCAGTAGAGGGATGTGGAGTTATAGAAGAAATAAGATTGGGTTTGCCAGAGATTCACAGAAACTCAAGGCAAAAAAAAAGACCTCAGAGGCCAAATAATTAAATCTATACATGACTGAGAATCCCATCTCTAATGACTCAATAAGTGGCCACTTAGCCTTTGACTGAAGATCTGGAATGATAAGAAACTCACTAACTCCCAAGACTCCTCCTTTAGACAGTTAATTCAAAATAGTCCAGAACTTCAGTACCCCAAATAGAACTCTAGGTTCTATGTCCAGGTTCATCTCCTGAATCACAGTAACAACAAAGACTTTGATGCTACATAGAATGTATAATATGAGCCTGGAATCTTATATGGGCTGAAATATAAGGTGCTATGTTTCAGGGACGTAGGGAAGATTTAGAGAAAAACTATATGATCTGACTGCTTGGAATAAAAAAAAAAAGATCTCATGGGCAGATTGTCATAGGCCACACCAAAAAAATGAGCTGAAAATAAGTTACAAGAAAATTGTTATGAAATCTTTTTGCTTTCTATCCCTTTCTCATTGATCTTCCTCTCACATCATTACCTCACTAGGTTTCTTTCTCTTCATTGTTCAAATGAGAATGAGAAATTCATGAGTAGACAATCATAAGGTATGATACAGGAATATCTCAGTGTCATGAGAAAACCTAGATTTTCCCTGATAAAGAAAGGAAGCATGCACAGTGGGTTGCCTAAACACATATATTTACTATGCTTATCATTATACTTAACACATTTTTCTAAACTTACTATACTTCCCTCTATTAAACTGCAAGTTCCTTGAAGGCAGGGACTGCCTTTTGTTTGTTTTTGTATCTCCAGAACTTAGCATAGTGCCCAGAACATAATAGGTACTTAATAAATGTTTATCAGCATTCAAATGGTAAGATAGCATTGGTAGCTAGAGGTCTCAGAGATTGATCCCCCTCATCTTCAAATATAGTCTCTCCAGTACCCCATTCTTGATTGGGGAGGGAGGAAATATGTGTTATCTAGTCACAAATCTCATAGAGACTATCAGTAGGAATGGGATTGAGCTCTTGAGCGATCCACACAACCAAGAAGCCCCCTTTTTATACCATAGAGCAAAGAACTTCACAAGGAGAACCCAGAGTCCTGATTAGTCAGCTTCCCAAAAAACATTTGCCATCAGAGATCTTTGGAAAAGATTCAGGACTGTGTGGTCTACAGAATTAAAAGCAGTCCTGTCCATCTTATATACATCAAACCAATCAATACTCCCCATTTCACCTTCTGTTATCATGATACATCTTCATAGGCCAAGTTCAGTACCTTTATGCTACAACCCAAATAAAACAAGACCCAAGTTCCAAAAGCTAAACAGTGGGTAAAATAAGTCTCTAATCTTAAACCACTGAAATCATATTTTGAGCCTAAAAAGCAAATGAAGAATTAGATCACAGATTATTTATTCAGGAGATTTATATATCTCCTTTCCTTTAAAAAAATGCTCAGAGCACTGAGAACTCCTAATCAATAGATATCTATAATCCAGGACTTTTTTGCTAAAAACTCATATATGCAGAATTCAAAACTCCTTCCCCTATAATGCAGTCACTTCCTAGACTATAGCCACAAAGACCAAAAATACAGAGCAGACTCAGGTCCACCTAACCCTAGCAGGATTCTAGGACTATGAAATTTAAGCACTTGAAATTACCTTGGACTGCATCTAATCTGGTCCTTTCATTTTATAGCTAAGGCTATATAGCTATAGGCCCCCAGAGGGAAAATGATTTGTCTGGTAATGTTCAACTAATAAGGTAAAGGATAGAACCCAGGCTTTCTCATTCTTATCATAGAGCTCTTTCCCATATATTACAATATTTCTCTTGTTAGAATGGAAAAAGTATTCTGAGTTACTCAGGACACCAACCACACATAGGGATGCGAAGAGGAAGATATTTCTTCATGTCTATTACCAGTACCATAAACAAAAGATCCAAAATATCACTGAGGTTACAGCCATGCCCATTATTTTCAAAATTATCAGCTCCTCTCTATCTGCCACAGGTAAGAGGATAAAAAGCAAAGAAAAAGAAAGCAACCTGAATCAGCACCATCATAGAGGACAGCAACAAGCCAGTTGAGCCTCAAAGTAAAGCTGATCTGCTTTGGATCCTAAAAGACAAATGGAACTGGATTTGGTAAGTGAGGAAATATAGGATCATAGATCTAAAATTATAAGAAACCTCAGAAGTCATCCAGCACAACTCCCTCATTCTTTAGATTAGGAAACTGCAACCCAGGAATTTAAATAAATTGATCAATCGCATAGATAGCAAAAAATCAAAGGAGGGATTTGAACTCAGGTTGTCTAAAGGATTTTTTTCTACGTACCTGACTATATCGTGAGTTGCCAAAAAATGTCTGCTGTTGTGGAAATTTATTATTGTGTTGCTTTGAGAATCAACACAATATAGTGGAAAAGGTACTGGAAATGGAATAGCCTGTAACCTGGGGTTTAAACCCAAACTTCTCGTGACATAGCAACTGTGTCACCATAGGCAAGTTACTAATATTTCTAAACCTCAGCTTTTTCTCATCTTAGAGATGATCTTGTCCATAAGACCTCTCTCACAGGGTTGCCATGAGAATTAAGTGAGTTGACATGTATAAAGCTTATGTTGAATAAATGAAGATCATATTTTATTGTTGTAGTTCTTACTATTTGGTTTCTTATGAAGAGCAGTTCAGATCTAGGAGAGGCTTTAGGATTCAGTAAGGGTATGACTGCATTGCTGGGATTCCCAGAAGCTTCCCCTTGAGTATGTTAACCCTTGGCAGGAAACTAGAAGAGTTTCATGAGGGTCTCTCATACTGGGGCTTTGCTTGATATCACCTCACTGACTGGAAATCAATCTTATAGCATAAATAAATCTATGATAATAAGGTCTTACTTAAAATTCTTCTGCTGCAGCTCTGATGCAGCAACTGTCTGTCTGAGAATCTGCACATCAAAACTGAATGACATTGAGATATCCAAACATAATACTTATTTTGGATCTATTCAATATTTTTTATAAATTACTTTGATGAATGCATAGATGGCATACTGATTAAATGCCTAAATGATACAAAGTTAGAAAGCATAATTATCATGTTATATAATAAACTGGAACAATGGAACAAGTCTGAGATTCAATTAAATTTGACAAACATTTTTTAATCTCCTACTCTGTGCCAAGAATGGTCCTATGTTCTGAGAATATGAAAACAGAAATAAAACAGTTCCTGCATAAAAGGGGCTTATATTCTATAGGGGAGAAAGCAATATTTACACAGATAAATTAATATAAAACATATGCAAAATAACTATGAAATAATTCAGGGGGTGACAATTAACAGCTGTTGTGATCCATTAAGGCTCCATATAGGTGGCATTTGTTTTGAGTTTTGAATGAAGCAAAGAAATTCAAGCCTAACCTTACAGTAAAAACACCATTTCATGGTAGACAGAGAGCTGACCTTGAAGACTGAAAAAACAACAGGGTTCAAGTTTTGCCTCCGATACTTGGTGACTGAGCAAGTCACTTAAACTCACTATCTTCTAGACCAGTGGAGTCACACACAGATATAAATCAATGTGTGCTTCATATTGACTTAGAAAATCTATATTCTATTGTGTTTTGTATTTTATTAAATATTTCCCAATTACATTTTAATTTCATTTAGGATTCACAAGTTTGACACTTTTATTCTAGACAATTCTCTAAAATGCTGAAGTTGCTTTGCATTTGTAGAGTCTCCTCATCTTTCTTGTTCACTTGTTTCGCTCCTGTCCAATTCTTTGTAACCCCATTTGAGAATTTCTTGGCAGAGATAATGGAGTTGTTTGCCATTTCCTTCTACAGTTTATTTTACAAAATGAGGAAACTGAGGCAAACATCTGGAGTTGTATTTGATCTCAGGTCTTCCTGACTCCAGCCCGAGTACTCCATTCACTTTACCACTTAGTTGCCCTTTTCTCATCTAGGGCTTCCCTATATTAAAAAAAAAACAACCCCAAAAAGCAGGTTCTGCCCCTATCCCTTATCGATTCAGTTCAGTAATATGTTTTAAACACCTGTTGTGTACAGCATAACATTTGGGATTAAAAATCAAAAGCACAAGTATAATATGAAGGAGATGTGACATAAGAGTAATTCATTCAGAAAAGAAAAAGACAAAAATTAATGGATTATAAACTCAGTGTGAGTTAACAGTATAGAAAATAGTAGTCAAAAATTCTAATCTTTTTTAGTCTGGAGTCATTATTCACTAGCATAGGAAAGTTCTAGTGATGAAATACTCTCTGCCAATGCAGTATAGTAGCTATGCAATCTATAGGCTGAAAGTTTTTTGAGAACAATGAGAGGTTAAGTAATTTGGGCACAATCACATAGCGAGCAAGCATCAGAAGCAGAATTCAAAACCAAATTTCCCTGACTTCAAGTCTAAATCACTCTCCATTTCCTCATATCTAGCCTCCTTATATGTCATATGTACTAATAGAAAAATTAGCAAAACAAAAGGAGAGAGTCCCGATTTACTCTGTATTGGCCATATCACACATGAAATATTCTGCCCAATTCTGGGCTCTATATCTTTTAAGAAAGTTATTAGCCAGCTAAAGTGGTACTAGAAGAGAGAAAACTCACAATAAATGATGAAGAGGAAATTTGAAGTCATTAGATCCAGGGACTAATTGAAGGAAGGATGGAGATGGCCTGAAGAAGAGAGGACTAGAGGGAAGACATGGTAGTTATCCTTGAAGTTAAGAAGCTATTGTGAGGTTCATAATGATGCTGTTTGAGCTCCATGCACAGAACTAGACAATGTGTAAAAAGTAGAGTGAGCAAAATTTCAGCTCAATATGAAAATTTTCTAACCACTCGAATGGACCAAAGCAGAACAGGAGACCTCGTGAGGAAGAAATAGTGAGAACCTCCCATCAACAAAGGCATTTAAGGGAAACATGATTAGTTATTAGAAATGTAGAAAGGATTCATATTTTATGTGAGAGTTAAATTAGATTAGTGCTAACATTCCTTCCAACCCTTAAGTTTTCTAATTCTCTTAGAGATTTTGCATCTGAAAAACAGTCATGTTTGAGATGTTACAAAGCTGTGAAGTCAGTATAGGCTGAATAGGAATGGCCTGAGACAAGTAAGACAGAGGCAGAGGTGTTCTGGAACTAACTCAACAGCTTGGAGAAAGCTGATAGTTAAATTTTCATTGTGAGAATTTATATTTCAGAAATCATAAACACTATATGTCAGGGTTTATTTTATTAGTTTTTTTTAATTCTATACTTAATAAAGTGATGAAGAAACTATTAGTTCAAATTAAGCTTAAAGTGTATAATGCTTTTTTTTTTTCAGAGAACTGGTTCTTAAACATTTACCAGCATATTCCCTGGGCATAAATAACAGAACTACAAATAATAAAACAAAAATAATTTGAGTAACATGAGATAATTGGGCAACTGAGATTAGTTAGCTGAAATTAAAACAGAAAAAATGGAGATTGAGCGTCAGGAAAATACCACCTGGCAGGAAAATGCTGGAAGATTTATTGCCGAGCAATCCTGCGTTGGCAGGGAAATGAACTAAAAAATCTTATTCTTCAATTTTTATGATGCTTACAGTCTATATATACAGATATATGTTTAAACACTCCTACAGAAAGACAAAAATCCACCCTTAAAGCCTGTTCTACCCATTTTTAATTAATACCAAAAGCAATTAAAACATGGTGTGCTTTTATCACCTGCCAAATTTCATTATTTTTTTAAAACAGTTAACATGCTTTGAGATCTATTTATTTACCCACATATAGCCTTTCAAAGGTGGTTTCCTTGGTTTCTTCAAGTTTTGACCCTCAGCCAGGTGGTAGAAAATAAATTCATTAGCCCAAGATTTCAGGTACCTTGAAATTGTTTTCTACTCCTGTTGAAATTGTTCAAACTTCAAATCATATTTGTCCAAACCTCCTGCCTCTCATTCCCAGCTTTGAAACTTTATACATGCTCATGTTTGGCCTCAAATTCTGTTTTAGATATTTACTTGGTATGTGACCCTGGGCTTAAAATTAACTTCTGTCTGCCTCAGCTTCTTCATTTGCAAAATGAGGACAATAATAGCATCTACCTCCCAAGGTTGAATTTTGCAAAACTTAAATCATTATACAAATATTACCATTATTATTATCAATAAAAGGAACTGAAGATGTCTACTATGGAGAAAAAAAAGATAAATACTGTTAAGAAGCTTATCCTTAATAGAGAAGACAAGACAAGATACAAAAGGCAAAAGGAAGTTGGAAAGTAGGAGGACAGAGAAACTATTCAACATAGGAGTAGGTTGGAAAAGTTAGAGAAATCTCAAAGTAGAACAGGCAGGTAGAAATAATATGTTTTGAGATGAGCGAGCTACCTCCTTAAATGAAGATTTTGGAATTTGTGACTCCATTTACCAGTTAAAGGGAGAGAAGATGGTGATAAGGTAGAGTATCAGAACTGACAGGATCTTTCAGCATCAGGTTTTCCTGATAATGAGCTTCTTGGGGCATGTTGGAAAAGTCATATAAGTATCAAAAAGAATAGTCAGATGAGAACTGAGAATTTGATTCATTCTGTTAAGCCCAGAAGACAGAATTGGGGGCAATGTGTGGAAGTTGCCAAAAGGTACAAGTGACTTAACCTAAGGATAAATGTCTTAATGATTGTAGCTGTTCCAAAATAGGACCACTTTGGGATATAATGGGTTTCCTTCTCACCAGTGGTCTTTAAGCAGAAAGTTAATCATTACTTATTGGGGATGTTTTAGTAAGAATTCTTGTAAAGAGACTGATTGAACTAGTTGATCTCTGAGACCCTTTCATCTCTGAGATCCATCACAGTTGCCACCTGTTAGCATTTCCTGGTTCTGGAAGAAATTTCATTTGAGTTACTTCAAGGTAAAAGATCTCCTCCTCATTCTCACATTACACCCCTGTTAGATACTGCTGACTCTATTACTGAATATATTAGGACAAACTCCTCAATCTCAATATTAAACTGCAGAGAACATTAGAAAGCTACATTGATTGGTTCACAATAGTCTGAATTCAAACCATCCAAAAGATATCTTAATCCAGATCACTAACAGAGCTAATTTCTTATATTATTCCAGAGACTTTACATATAATTACAACCTCCCTTCTAAGTTTTTTCCTTGGAGACTAGAATACAGGTATTAAATATGTGAAATTTCAGTGTAAAATTCCTTCATAATCATACTGGGTACCATCAAGAAGGAAGACTGCTAAGTGGTACAGTGCATAGATCTCCTAGCCTGAAGTCAGAAAGTTTGATCTTCCTGGTTTCAAACCAGGCTCAGACACTTACTAACTGTGTGATTCTGGACAAGTTATTTCACCCTATTTACCTTAGTATCCTCATCTGTAAAATGAGCTAGAAAAGGAAATGAATGGAAAAACCACTCTAGTAGCTTTGCCAAGAAAACTCCAAGTGGAGTCAAGAAGACTTGTATATGACTGAACAACACCAAATTGCCAATTATCTTTTCCTGACCACAAGGCTTGATTTTCCTCTCTCACTTCCACCTACCATTGGCTCTGCCCCTTAGAAAGCCTAAGCAGAGCAAGGCTTCTATATGCAAGAAGAGATGCTTTGATAAATAGAGAGTCCTCTAAGGCTCAAGAATACTACTGGTAGTAGAGTTGCTTGTGACCAAAACAAGTTGAGAGTCCCTGCTCTCTTTTCTCAAGGTTAGAAAGAATTAACCTTCTTTACTCTTCTCTTTCAGGTCTCTTAAGTTCCATGGGTGGCAATTTAATTGTCACCCTCATCTTGCCTGTTTTCTTTTGGGCCATGCATGGCTGCCTAGAATCTAAATAAAACTGTCAGCAAAATATAATAATTTGCATAGTATTTGTGTGTGTGAATAGCTCCATGATAGATGTTACTAAGAGTTCATCTGAAAGATTTAGTTTCTCCCCTGAGAGAACAATACTATTCTGTTTTCAGGAAAGACAATCATCAGGAAATCTTGGTTATCTCCTATTATATCAATGTACAGAGCCCTCACCTTTGTTACGTCCCCTCCCTTCACAAAACAGTGACAATTGGGATCTCCAAGAATAAAGTATTCCTTCAATTGTAAAGGCAGAATCTATGATCTCTTTTTTTAATGCATTTTATTAAAGCTTTTTATTTGCAAAACATATGCATGGGTAATTCTTCAACAATGACCCTTCCAAACCTTTTTGTTACAAATTTTCCCCCCTAGTCCCCACCCCTCCCCTAGATGGCAGGAAGTCCACTACATGTTAATTATGTTAATGACAAATCGAATATATGTATACCTATTTCCACACTTATCTTGCTGTGGAAGAAAAATCGTATCTACAAGAAAAAAATCTGAGAAAGGAAACATAATGCAAGCAAACATCAATTGAGGGCATGAAAATGTTATGTTGTGGTCCACATTTCACATCCCTCTCTCTGGGTGTATATGGCCTTCTTCACTGAACAATTGGAACTAGTTTGAAGCATTTCATTGTTGAAGAGACCTATGTCCATTAGAATTGATCATCATATAGTCTTGTTGCCATGTATAATGATCTCCTGGTTCTGCTCACTTCACTCAGCATCAGTTCATGCAGATCTCTCCAGGCCTCTCTGAAATTGTCCTGCTGGTCATTTCTTATAGAACAATAATAGAATCTATGCTCTCAATCACATATGGAAGAGACAGACAAAAGGGGAGACTTTAGAAGAAAGAAAAGGAAGGAGTAGGATGAAAGATAAGCCAGAGTGCCCGGTTACTAAGTAGAGGCACTTGTACTGAAACACAGATTTTTTTTACTCTAAGAAAATCCTTCTTTTCTTCCTTCCTTCTTTCCTTCCCTCCCTCCTTCTTCCTTTTCCCCCATTCCTCCTTTACTCCTTCCTTTCTCTCCTTCCTTCCCTTTCTCCTTTCCTTCCTTCCTTTCCTCCTTTCTTCTTTTTTCCCTCCCTCCCTCCTTTCCTTCCTGACTCACACTAGCTACATGGAAATAAACATTTAATTTCTTCAACTTTTATTTAGCTCTGAAACTATTGAACTTTCTGCTGTTTGTTCAATTTGCAAGTTATACCATTGCATCATACCACACTGTTTATGTGGGTGCTGGAAGGATCTACCATAGGCCAAAACCAAAGAGGGTAAAAATGACTCCATCCAGTAATAGATGAGTTACTGACTCTGGGGTCACATTATTCGAGGATATTGGAAGGTGGCTATTCAAGGATATTGGAGTAAATGGGAGAGAATTCTAAATGAGTGTGGTGGCTCTTAGAAGTGATAGGAAAGAGGACAGTCTAGAAACTACTAATTTATATATTCATGAACAGAAATGGCATGGATAACAGCTGCAATGTAAAAAGAATAGCAATAGAAACACCCAGAATTTCACAGGAGACAAAATACAATCAATCAAGAGATGAAGGGAGGCAATTAAAAAACCCATGTCTTGAGCTGCCTACATGCAAATATAACAATTATAATCCTAAATGGGAATGGATTAAAATCAATATTAAGATCTTTGAGATCTATAGGAGATGGGTAAATAGTACAGAGGATAGAGTATGGAACCTGAAATCAGGAAGATGAGTTTAAATTTGGTGTCAGACATTACTATATGTTTGACCTTTAGCAAGCCATTCAATTTCTGTCTCAGTTTCCTCAGCTGAATGATATGGATAATAATAATAGTATCTACCTCAGGTATAAATAAGGAAGGAAGGAAGGAAGGAAGGAAGGAAGGAAGGAAGGAAGGAAGGAAGGAAGGAAGGAAGGAAGGAAGGAAGGTACTTTGGGGGAGTTAGATGGTACAGTAGATAAAGTAATAATCCTAAAGTCAGGAGGACTTGAGTTCAAATATAGCTTTAGACACTTGATATTTCAAACTGTGTGACCCTGGGCAAGTCACTTAACTCAGCCTCTTTAAAATAAATAGAGATTCCTTGAAGGAGTACAGAATAAGGAAGGAGGTAGAAGGAAATTAAACATTCTTAGCAATATATATAATAAATTAATGTAACCGAATGAGGTGGAAGAATGGAGGCAGAGAGTATTAAGTAGCACATCCTGCATTTAGAAAGGAAAAGGTTAAACAAACCAAAAAAAAGAGAATAATAAAGGAGTTTGAGATTGAGGAGAGTAATAAGGGAGAATTGGAGAGAAGAAAATCAGTTTTACACTTGTACAAGCACAATAACAGAGGCTAAATGCTGAATTTTGCTTCTTAAAAGAAAAAAACAACTATATAAGTAGATTTTTTAATAAAAGTAATCTGCATGATGAAATTAAAACTATTTCTAGTCATATGAAAAAGTGCTCCAAATCACTATTGATCAGAGAAATGAAAATTAAGGCATCTCTGAGATACCATTACACACCTGTCAGATTGGCTAAAATGACAGGAAAAGATAATGATGAATGTTGGAGGGGATGTGGGAAAACTGGAACCCTAATACATTGTTGGTGGAACTGTGAATGGATCCAACCATTCTGGAGAGCAATTTGGAGCTATGCTCAAAAAGTTATCAAACTGTGCATACCATTTGACCCAGCAGTGTTTCTACTGGGCCTATATCCCAAAGAGATCTTAAAGGAAGGAAAGGACCAACTTGTGCAAAAATGTTTGTGGCAGCCCTCTTTGTAGTGGCTAGAAACTGGAAACTGAATGGATGCCCATCATTTGGAGAATTGATGAATAAATTATGGTATATGAATGTTATGGAATATTATTGTTCTGTAAGAAATGACAAGCAAGATGATTTCAGAGAGGCCTGGAGAGACTTGCGTGAACTGATGCTGAGTGAAATGAGCAGAACCAGGAGATCATTATACACGGCAACAAGAAGACTGACTATATGATGATCAGTTCTGATGGACATGGTTCTCTTCAACAATGAAATGTTTCAAACCAGTTCGAATTGTTCAGTGATGAAGAAAGCCATATACACACAGAGAAAGGCCTGTGGAATCTGAGTGTAGACCACAACATAGCATCTTCACTCTCTCTGTTGTTTGCTTGCATTTTGTTTTCCTTCTTAGGTTGTTTTTTTTTTCCTAGATCTAATTTTTCTTGTGTAGCAAGATAGCTGTATAAATGTGTATATATATATATATATATATATATATATATATATATATATATATATACACACATATATATATATGTATGTATGTATATGTATATATATACATATGTTGGATTTGTCATATATTTTAACATAGTTAACATGTACTGGATTTTTTTGAGGGTGAGGGGGAAGGAGGAAAAAATTTGGAACAGAAAGTTTTGCAAGGGTCAATGTTAAAAAATTACCCATGCATGTGTTTTGCAAATAAAAAGCTTTAATTTAAAAAATCAATAAATAAACATAATCTATAGATGAAAATACAAATATAACAATTATAACCCTCAATGTTCTCAGATTAAAATCAATAATAAGAAAAATCTAGAAGAATAGGTATGAAAACAAACCCAACAATATCTTGCATTCAAGAAACTTTTAAAACATAGAAATACAGAAGAAAAGAAGATGATAGAATTAAATATATTCTGTTTCAAATTCTTTTCTAGAAGCAGTAATTGCAATTGTGACTTCAGATAAGGCAAAAATTAAAAATTAGCAAAGCCCAAGGAAACAAACAAGGAACTCATATTTAAATTAATGCAAAATAGAAGAATTAAAAAATATGCAACAAAGTATACATGGACTAAATTTTTAGAAGAAAAGAGTGAATTACAAAAAAAAAAAACACCAAGAGTAAAAAAAAAAGTAGAATTTATTTCCCCTCTCAGAGACCAAAATATAAGCCAAAAAAAAAACCTATAGAAAAGGAAGAATTTCTGAAAAAAATAGATTTTACTCATGCATGAAAACTTTTGAATGAGAATACACATTTCTCAGCATCTTATAGCATCTTTACAAAAATTAGTCCTCAACTAGAACATAAAGGAAATATAAAACAGATGTGATAAATACATACTTTATAGATCATAAACAATAAAATTTTTAATGAATAAAAAAACATGAACAAAAGATATAGATCCAAATGGAAACTAATTAATGGCATGCTGAATGATAAAAATAAAATAAATCACAGAAACAATAGATTATATGAAAGATTGTTATGAAATAATATACCCAAAATGTTTATGATAAACCTAAAATCTTCAAGGAAATGTGTGTCTATATAGACATATACATAAATATACAAACATACACATCAATTTAAATCTATATATTATAAATATATGTTAACACTTACATTGACAAAATAGAAATAATTGAGAAATTGGGCATGCACCTAAAAGATTGGGAATAGATAAAAGAAACAAGCATTTATACAGGATTTACTAAATTCCAGGCACTGTTCTGTTTTAGAAATATTATCTCATTTGATCCTCATAACCTTGCAAGTTAAGAACTATTATTATTCCTATTTTAGTTGGGCAAACTGAGACAAGCAGAGTTAAAGTAACTTGCCCAGGATCACACAGCTAGTAAATATGTTTTAAGGCTGTAGTTAAACTCAGATCTTCCTAATTCTCCTATGGATGGTATCCAGAAAAGAGGAAGGATAATTCCTATTTCTCTTCATCACAGTTAGGATAAAATATAAAAATTTTAAACTTGAAAGCTAAATTCCTTCAGTATCTGGCTCCTTTTGTGGTTGCTCTATTTTGTGCTATTCTTCATGATCCTGGTATCTGGCTGCTTTTGTTGTTGTTCAGTCATGTCTGTATCTTCATGACCTTGGTAATGATACTGGAATGGTTTGTCATTTCCTTGTCTATCTCATTTTACAGAAAAAAATTGAGAAAAATAAGGTAAAGTAAGTTGCCCAGGATCACACAACTAGTAATCTCTGTAATTCCAAATACAGTGCTCTACCTACTACATCGCCTGGCTACTTTAATTAATCAGCAACTTTAACATGAATACAAAAGAAGAAATCATTAAAATTAAAAGAGAAAGAGAGAAACTTTAAAATTAAAAATATATATCTTTACCATTTTATCTGCTGTTGAACCTTCCAGATACCAACCTTCAAAGGCCATGCATGTCCAAGGAGAATTAATTGACAAATTTAGAGCTCTTGCTTTGGGGCAGAGCTATTCTGATTGGTAATTAAATGAGCACAAACTCATTTGTTGTTTTGTTGTTTCAATCCTGTCCAACTCTTCTTGGAATTTTTTGGGGGGTTTTGTTTGCTTGTTTGTTTTTGTCAAAGATACCAAAGATTCCAATATAATCTTTACAATTAGACTACAGAAATATATACAGAAAATATTTTGCTGCAAGCAAATTGGATTCATACCAGAGATTAAAAGATGGTTCAACATTAGGAAAATAATTAGCATAATTAAGTATAAAGCAGCAAAGGTAACAAAAACATATGATTTTTAACTGATACAAAAAAAGCAATCTCCATCAAAATACAATACTCATTAATGTTTAAAATGCCAAAAAAGTATATGCATACTTGAAACTCTCTTTAATATGATCAAACCATATACTTAACATAGAGTTTGCATTGATAAAAGCTTCCCCAATACAAAAAGGAATAAATATCCCGTGTATTTAATCTGACAAAATTATAAATATAATTCGCTATCACACAAGAGAACAAAATCAAACTTTGCAAACATGTAAATGTTGGAAAATATAAAATAAAATTGTCCCCATTTGCAAATAACATGAGAGTAGACTCTAAAATAAATAGAAAATCCTCAAAAAAAATTAATCAAGATGATTAATAGCTATAGCAATGTTACAGAAAAATAAATATATGAAATCATTTCATTTCAAAATAAAGACAAAATACATAAGATATATATGAGTTAATTGATCAGGACATATAAAATATTTTGATAAACATTATAACAAAACACACAACAGAAATAAAGGGAAAGTATTCATAGTTCATGGCAGGGCCATGTTAATATAACAATAATAACAATATTAATCTAATTTGCAGATTTAATTGTATACTAATCAAATTATTTAGGGAATAATTTTTAAAACTAGGCCAAAAAGTCATTTAGAAAAACAAAAGATCTATAATTTCAAGAAGAAATGTATAAGCAAATAGTACCTAGTATTATTAGATTTAAAATGTTGTAAAGATAGATTCATCAAAACTCTCTAATTCCTTGTTAGATCAATGAAGTAGACTAGCTTAACAAAAAACAGAAACAAGTATTTGAGAAACTCAATTGTATTGATAAACTTAATTATAAATTACTGGAGAAAATACTGCTTTTTGATAAGAACTACAAAAAAATTGAAAAGTAATTAGAAATTAGGATTGCAGCAACATATTACACCACTTAAGCTTTAAAATAATTATAAAAGATCACACTATTTTTAATAGAAAAAAATACTGCACTATGAGTAGAGAGAAAATTCTTAAACAAGGGATAAGAAAGATCATAAAGAATAAAATATAAAAATTTGACTGAATAAATTTTAAAAGCTTTTACAAGAATAAACTCAATAAGGACAAAATCAGAAGATAAATAGTAAAGTAGGAAAAAAACATTTGCATCAAATATCATTGATAAAGATCCAACATATAAAATATATAGGGATTTGGCACAAATATATGATTAGAGCCATTCTCCAATAGACAATTTATTCAAAAGGGTAAACAGTTATATAAAGATTTTCAAAATATAAATGATATTATGTTTCAAATTACTAATAATAGGAGAAACGCATATTGATAACAATTCTGAGGTGTGTCTTCACTCCATGTTAACTGGCAAAGTAGGAAAAAATAGGACATTTAATGCTGGATGAGTGGCTGTGGAAAGCTAGGAAGATAAATGTGTTATTGACCAAATTATCAATACCCTTTATTCTAATAATATCATTATTATAGATATATCCCAAGAAAGTCAAAGAAAGAGACAAAGTTTCAATCTATGCCAAGATATTCACTGTAGCATGCTTTAGGATAGTCAAATCAGATGTTAATGTACTGGAGAATGGCTAAAAATAATGTTATATAAATGGCATGGAATATAATTTTACAATAAGAAATTTTTTTTATTAGGAATAAGAGAGAGATATTTAGAAATGAAAATAATATAAAAACAAAACATTTAATGAAATATTGAAATAAATGAAGATTATGAACAATTCTGAAGAATAAAGATTTATAAGATAAATGCAAACCAAATTAAGCATAACCAAAGGAACAATTTACAGATTGACTTCCACAATGTACATGAAAAGATATAAAGGAAGTTCACTAAAAGCCAACTGAACTCTGAATAATGGGGGGAAATGAAGATCTTGGGGAATAACAAATAATAAAATATACTTTATTCAAAACAGAAGCATGTGAGACTAGTAGTATGGAATATTACATGCAATGTCAAAAATGTGATCTATCATGTTTTTGCTTATTAGTTTTTCTTTGTCTCAAGGATATATATAAGGGTAGAGAATGGTAACTATAACAAAAGACAAAAACACTAATACAATGTTTTTAAATATAGGAGCTAATATGGGGAATTCCTATTACAGCTTTATTCCTTATCAGACAGAATAAACTCTTTGCTAGGGTAAAAACTTTATGAACATGGTGACCATTCTTTATTAGAATTCATGATAGAAAAAGAAAGGTAGCCATTCTGGCATTTGGAGAAAGAATACAAGGGATTCAAAGAAAGAATACATAGAATCCTATGGCCCAAAATTTTAGAAGAAATCATACACTTTCTAACAAGATCAGTTTGGATTCAAAGGAAACTAAATCAACTAACTTCAATGTTTAAAAGACATGCATAGAAGATAAAAATAAGGTGATAAAGGAGAATAAATATAAAATTCTTATAGTGGGAAGAAGGGCAAGAATATGAAAACTAAGAATAATTTGAGTCTAGAAAGGAATGCCAAGAATAACAAAAAGTGGAGTACAGTATTAGAGAAATAAGGAGTGTCAAATATAGAATAGGAACAATTCTCTTTTTTATTAAAGCTTTTTTATTTTCAAAACATATGCATAGATAATTTTCAACATTCACCCTTGAAAAACCTAGTGTTTCAAATTTTTCCCTCCCTTCCCTCAACCCCCTCCCTGGATGGTAAGTAATCCAATATATATTAAACATGTGCAATTCTTTTATACCTATTTCCACAATTATCATGCTGCACAAGAAAAATCAGATCAAAAAAGAAAAAATAAGAAAGAAAATTAAATGCAAGCAAACAACAAAAAGTAAAAATATTATACTGTGATCCATATTCAATCCCCACTATCCTCTTTCTAGTTGCAGATGGCTCTCTTCATCACAAAACCAATGGTACTGGTCTAAATCCCTTTGCTGTTGAAAAGAGCTATATCTATCAGAATTGATCATTGTATAATCTTGCTATTGCTGTGTAGAGTGTTCTCTGTGTACAATGCTGTACAAGGTTCATTTATCATCAGTTCCTGTGTCTCCAGGCCTTTCTGAAATCATCCTGCTTATCATTTCTTGTAGAATAATAATGTTTTGTAACATTCATATACCATAATTTATTCAACCATTTTCCAACTGATGGGCATCCACTCAGTTTCCAGTTCCTTGCCACTACAAAAAAGGCTGCTATAAACATTTTTGAACATGTGGATCCTTTTCCCTTTTTGGATTTCTTTGGAATACAGGCCCAGTGAAGACACTGCCAGATCAAAGGGTATGCACAGTCTGATAGCCCTTTGGGCATAAAGGAACAATTCTTAAAGAAGCTGGGGTGATGAAAATGGATGATAGAAAGAAGGCCATTATTCAAACCTTATTCTATTTCTATATTTTCAGTACAGAAAAAATCATCTTTGGATGGGAAAGGACAAAACAAAAATTATTAATGAAGTTGAAAACTAACATTTTGTTATTAAAGCTTTTTATTTGTATAACATATGTATGGGTAGTTCCCCAGCATTGATCTTTACAAAGCTTTCCATTACAAATTTTACCCCCAGTCCCCTCCCCTCCCCTAGATGGCAAGAAGTCCACTACATGTTAATAATGTTGAAATGCTTGACAAGTTATGCAAGGAAAATCCTATCTACAAGAAAAAAGAAAAAAGAAAATCAGAGAAAGGCAACACAATGCAAGCAAATGTCAATAGAGATCATGAAAATGTTACGTTGTGGCCCATATTTCATATCCCTCTCTCTGGGTGTATATGGTTTTCTTCA
This sequence comes from Myrmecobius fasciatus, assembly GCA_023553655.1. Lineage (NCBI taxonomy): Eukaryota > Metazoa > Chordata > Mammalia > Dasyuromorphia > Myrmecobiidae > Myrmecobius > Myrmecobius fasciatus. The sequence goes on along the minus strand of JAJPUD010000744.1, from coordinate 85,576 downwards.
GTGAACAATTGGAACTGGTTTGAGACAATTCTTTGTTGCAAAGAGCCATGTCCATCAGAATTGATCATCATGTAATGCTGTTGTTGCTGTGTATGATGATATCCTGGTTCTGCTCGTTTCACTCAGCATCAGTTCATGCAAGTCCCTCCAGGCCTCTCTGAAATCATCCTGCTGGTTGTTTCTTACAGAACAATAATATTTCATAACATTCATGTACCATAATTTATTCAGCCATTCTCCAATTGATGGGCATCCCTTCAGTTTCCAGTTTCTAGCCACTACAAAAAGGGCTGCACAAACATTCTTGCACATGTGGGTCCCTTTCCCTCCTCTAAGATCTCTTTGGGATATAGGCCCAATAGAAACACTGCTGAGTCAAAGGGTATGCACAGTTTGATAACTTTTTGAGCATAGCTCCAAATTGCTCTCCAGAATGGTTGGATCCATTCACAGTTCCACCAACAATGTATTAGTGTCCCAGTTTTCCCACATCCCCTCCAACAGCTATCATTATCATTTCCTGTCATTTTAGCCAATCTGACAGGTGTGTAGAGGTACCTCAGAGTTGTCCTAATTTGCAATTCTCTGATCAATAGTGATTTGGAGCAACTTTTCATATGACTAGAGATGGTTTTAATTTCATCATCTGAAAATTGTCTGTTCATATCCCTTGACCACTTATCTATTGAAGAGTGGCTTGAATTCTTATATATATGAGATAATTCTCTATATATTTTAGAAATGAGGCCTTTATCAGAACCATTAAATGTAAAGATGGTTTCCCAATTTGATGCTTCCCTCCTAATCTTGTCTGCATTTCTTTTATTTGTACAGAAACTTTTTAATTTAATATAATCAAAATTATCCATCTGGTGTTCAATTAGGAGTTCCAGATCTTCTTTGGACATAAATTTATTCCATCTCCACAGGTCTGAGAGATAAACTACATTACGTTCCTCTAACTTGCTTACAAAGTCCCTCTTTATGTCTAGATCATGAACCCATTTAGATCTTATCTTGGTATGTGGTGTTAGGTATGGGTCAAGCCCTAATTTCTTCCACACTAGTTTCCAATTTTCCCAGCAGTTTTTGCCGAATAGTGAGTATTTATCCCCAAAGCTGGGGTCTTTGGGTTTATCGAACACTAGATTGTTAAGGTTATTGCCTAGGTTGTCCTGATAACCTATCCTATGCCACTGATCCACTGCTCTATTTCTTAGCCAATACCAAATGGTTTTGATGACCGCTGCTTTATAATATAGTTTTAGGTCTGGTACAGCGAGGCCACCTTCATCTGTCTTTTTTTTCATTAATCCCCTTGAAATCCTTGACCTTTTGTTCTTCCAAATGAACTTTGCTACTATTTTTTCTAGATCTGTAAAATAATTTCTTGGGAGTTTGATTGGTATGGCACTAAATAAGTAGATAAGTTTGGGTAGTATTGTCATTTTTATTATGTTCGCTCTGCCTACCCATGAGCACTTAATATTTTTCCAATTGATTAGGTCTGATTTTATTTGTGTGGAAAGTGTTTTGTAGTTTAGTTCGTATAGTTTCTGACTTTTCCTTAGCAGATAGATTCCCAAATATTTTATCCTATTATCTGCTATTTGGAATGGAATTTCTTTTTGTATCTCTTGCTGCTGAACTTTGTTGGTAATATATAAAAATGCTGATGATTTATGTGGATTAATTTTGAATCCTGCCACTTTGCTAAAGTTGTGAATTGTTTCTAGTAGTTTTTTAGTTGAGTCTCTAGGGTTCTCTAAGTATACCATCATGTCATCTGCAAAGAGTGATAATTTGGTTTCTTCATTACTTACTCTGATTCCTTTTATCTCTTTTTCTTCTCTTATTGCTAAAGCTAACATTTCTAATACAATATTAAATAGTAATGGTGACAGTGGGCAGCCTTGTTTCACTCCTGATCTTATTGGGAAAGGTTTTAGTTTGTCTCCATTACATATGATGCTTGCTGATGGTTTTAAATAGATGCTACTGATCATTTTAAGGAAAAGCCCATTTATTCCTATACTCTCTAGTGTTTTTAATAGGAAAGGGTGTTGGATTTTATCAAAGGCTTTTTCTGCATCTATTGAGATAATCATATGGTTTTTGTTAGTTTGGTTATTAATATAATTAATTATGCTGATAGTTTTCCTAATATTGAACCAGCCCTGCATCCCTGGTATAAATCCTACTTGGTCATAGTGTACTATCCTGGGCATGACTTTCTGTAATCTCATTGCTAATATCTTATTTAAAATTTTTGCATCAATATTCATTAGGGAAATTGGTCTATAGTTTTCTTT
>JAJPUD010000744.1:47551-77835 GCA_023553655.1 Myrmecobius fasciatus | reverse complement strand
CTCCTAGATTTATTTTCCAAGTCAGTTGTTTTTCCTAGGAGATATTTCCTATTCCCTTCTAATTTTTCATTTTTTTGTTTTTGTTTGACTGATTCTTGAAGTCTTATTGAGTCATTCACTTGCATTTGTTCAATTCTTATTTTTAAAGTGTTGTTTTCTTCAGTTACCTTTTTAAGCTCCTTTTGTAACTGGCCAATTTTTTCATTGCACTCTTTTTCCACTTCACTAATTTTATTTTTTAATAAATTGGTGTCTTTTTCATATCTCTTTTGCAGGGCATCATATCCTTTTTGCAAGATATTGTATCCTTCTTGCACTGATTTCAGTTTATTTTCCCATTTATCCTCCAGCTCTCTTTTGACGTTCTTTATGCAATCTTCCAGAAAGGCCTTTTGAAAAAGTGACCAGTGATGGTCTTTAATATCTTCTTCTGGTATTTTGTCTAAAGGAACCTCAAGGTCTGGGGTCATCACTTCCTTGCCTTGATAAAAGCTGTCTATGGTGAGAGCTCTCTTTTGCTTCTTCATTTTTTAAGACAGCGTGTATATTTCTTTAAGGTTTGGAAAAGCCGCGGCTAAAGCTCTTTTGCCCTGGGGCACTTCGGCAAATTAACTTAAGGTGCTGGGCCAGTGGGGGCTAGGACTAAATCTGAATTACTCCTTAAACAAGGCAAGTCTGCCAGAACACCTGCCCCCAATCAGGGCAGAGTGTCCCAAGTGCCTCAGATAAACTCCAGGTGTTTGGAATTTGGAGTTTGGAGTTTGGAATTTCTGCCATGATGAGCTGAGCTGAGTCCCACCCTCACTTCTGGCCTACACAGGAGTCGTCTATTTATCTCTCTGTCTGAGTTAGACAAACCTGATATGAAGTTCTTCAAAAAGCAGTGCCCAAATAGTTCTGAGTTCGTTGACTTGAAGATCAGTTCAGAGGCTTATTTTATTGTTGATTTGAGAGAAGATCGGAGGAGAGGCAGAGAGTCACCTTTTCACTCCGCCATCTTGGCTCTGCCCAGAAAACTAACATTTTTAAAAAGGTCCACTCTACCTGCCTTCAATAAGGTCAGGTCACCAGGTACAAATAAATTATATACTCAGATATTAACTGAATTGGTTGATATGCTTATTGAGTCACTCACTATCAATCATATCTGAAAGATCATGGAAAGTTGGAAAGATATCAGGAATTTAGAAAATGACAAATGTTTTCATAATTTTTGAAATGGAAGAAAACAGTCTGTAAAACTACTTGTGTAATTCAATTTAATCTTAGCAGAATTCTAGGATGTATTATTAAAGGGGAAGCAAAGTCTAGAAATGGACACAATCCTCAAAAGAAAGATGATTTCATTAAGACCTTTGATGCTGGAAAAAAAATTCTTTTTTTTTTTACAAAACTGCTAGATAGGTAGGTGAGACAAATATAGTTTTACAAAGGTTTTAGTAAAACACAAATTGAAAAATCCTAAATGGTATTTTTCCTAGACAAGATGAAGAAATGTAAACTAAGCAATGGTTCAATTATGTATATTCAGAATTGATGGAGTGATATTACCCACACAATATTCAATAATGGTTCAATATCAATTTGGAATGAAGTTTCTAATGGAAGGACGCAGGTATCCAAGCCCTGACTTCTGCTATTTAACATTTTTATCAATGACTTGAGCAAAAGCATGGATTACATGCTTGTCAAAATTACAATGACACAAAACTTAGTGGAACAGATAACATACTGGATGACAGTTAGTTTCCCTCTTGGCAAGCTCACTATAAGATGAAATTGAATAGGCATAAATGTAAAAAGTCTTGCACTTTAAAAAATCAACTTAACAAGTATAACATAGTAGAGATGTGGTTATACAGCAGTTGGTGTGAAAAGCATCCAAGACTGCAAGCTCAATAGGAATCAAGAGTCACCCAGTGATAGGATAGCCAAAAAAAAAAAAAAAAAAGATTTGTCAATCTACCAATTCCATTACAAGAGGCAAAAATTCCAAAATGGTAACAATAGATACTTCCACAACACAAACCATAAATTGCTGTTATATTTTATTTTCGGTCCCATACTAGAGGGAGAATCTCAATAAGCTAGAGTCCAAAGAATAAAGAAAGTGGAAGCTTCAAGGTCATGCCATATAAGAATCAGTTGGTGGTAGCCTGGAAAAGTTAAGGTTTAAGAGTGAAATGACGGTGATTTAGTAGATTGTCATATAGAAGAGGGAATACATTTGTTCTCCTTAGCCCCAGAATAAGAACCAGGAACAATGGGTGAAAGTTTCACAGAAGCAAATTTAGACTTTATTTAAGGGAAAATTGGCATTCACAGCTGTACTTAGGAGATGGTAAGTTACACCTCAATTGAGGTCTTTAAATAAGGCTGAATGACTACTTGTTTTACGTATTTTAAAGATTATTGTTCAAAATGGGTTAGATTAGCTAGATAGATTTCTCTTCTACCTCTGAAATTCTGTGATTCTTGGAATAGAATTTTGATCTTAACTATGAAAGTCAATAAATTTTAAGGAACAAATGAATATTATGGAATGAGGGATGGGAGGAAGTGTTATAGGACTCGAATATATTAACAATGGCATTGAAAATAAATTCTGGGAAATTAAATGGTACATCCCACACACATGCATATATACACAGTCAGAATTTCTGTGTCTGGATAGCAAAAGAATACTTAGCACAGCTTGAGAACTTGTGTAAGCTCCATCCTTGATTGTTCACATGGTGATGAGACAAACTATGAAAGTAGGAGAGTGTACAAGTGGAGCCTACCAGGCATGTAGGATGCTGCCATAAAAGGTTTTTCCCATGAAATGGTCATGGAGAGTACTGAGTCAAAAAGCTGGCAGATTTTCTTGGCACATCCATCTTTGGTTTTAGTAGCAAGTATACAGAAGCTAGCATTGGGAAAGAAGCTGGTGTGTTTTTGAAGTAAAAATCACAATGTCTCTGTAGGCAGAGAGCAAGAAAGGAAACAGGGAATGTTTGAAGGCATGATTGAGAAGCTCTGGTTCTAGATTTATGATCCTTAGACACTTCCTTGGCATAGCTGTTGAACTTTTGCTTGCCTCTCTTTTGAAAAGTGGGGTCTGTGTTATCATCATTAGGTTCTGTGGTGCTAATTTAAGCTTCCTACGTTGAGAGAACAGGGAGTTAATTTTTTTTGTTAAGGGAAACTTTCAGTTTGATATACTCAAATTTCTAAGGATACATGGGAATATAATATATAATATAATTAATAATTAAATAATTATATTAATGTATCTGGAAGATAAGAACTATGTGGATAATTTGAGCCCACGGTTAATGGATTTTGAAGTACCAACTCTGAGCCATTACTAGAAAGGAGGGTTACACCAAATCAAGTAATGGTGTACCTGGCATACTAATAACAAAGAGCTAGTCTTTACCACATGTACCAAGGTATAGTCAGAATTGCCTCAAGTAAATGAAGAAAAAGTTTCTTTGTTTCTGAAAATGAAGATGGATACAAAAGTTGGTACACTGCTACAGTCACCTTCTATCTAGGCAGCTAGGTAATACAGTGGATGGAGAACTAGACCTGGAATCAAGAAGACCAGAGTTCAAATCTTACCTAAGACACTTACTGGTTGTGCAATCACGAGCAAGTCATTTAACTTCTTTCTGCCTCCGTTTCCTCATCTGTGGATTTAGAATGAAAATAATAGCATCTATCTCCCAGATTTGTTCTGAAGATGGTGCTATACGAATGCTAGCTATTATTATTTTTAAGGCATTGAGGTGTCCCGGTGGACACCTACACCATAGGATTGTTGTAAGGATCAAATGATTTAACATATATAAAGCATGATGCAAACCTTAAAGCACTAAATTTTGTTTCTGTTGTTCAGTCATTTTCAGTCATGTCAGACTCTTTGTAAGTCCATTAGGGTTTTTTCTTGACAAAGATACTGGAGTGATTTGCTATTTCCTTCCCCATCTCATTTTATAGATGAGGAAACTAGAATGACTTGCCCAGGGTCACACAGCTAGGAAGTGTGTAAGACCAGATTTAAACTCAAGAAGATGAGTCTTCCTGACTAATGCTGCCTAGTGCCCAAAATAATATATAATGACTAGTTTTATTCAAAAGCGTTCCTATACCTTGATACTGCCCATAATGTTGATCAAGAAGAAGCTTCCTGGGGCAGCTAGGTGGTACAGTGGATAGAGCACCAGGCCTGAAATCAGGAGGACCTGAGTTCAAATCTGGTCTCAGACACTTCCTGGCTGTGTGTCCCTGGGCAAGTCACTTAACCCCAATTGCCTCAGCAAAAAAAAAAAAGAAGAAGAAGAAGAAGAAGAAGAAGAAGAAGAAGAAGAAGAAGAAGAAGCTTCCCTTTATAAAGGAAGACAAAGTTGCCAATTGAGAAAATAATTTGAAGGCCAAGGGAACAAGAAGACAAGTTGGGCAGTATGTCAAGTAGAAACAGTTTCAATACAAGGAATCAGAAAAAGGTGAGGAAATGAGGTTAGCACCAAGGTCTAGAATGTAAGGGTTCAGTGCCAGACAAAAAGCAAGTGTAAGTCAGAAAATAAATCCAGGAATCAATGAATACTAGAAAAACAGGATTGGGAAAAGACTTTAGAGCCATATAGTGCAATTAATACTCTCCATAACATATCTTATTGGTATATTGTGATTTTTATAAAGGGAACAGGAGTAGCCTTTGCTTAAAGACCTCCCGTGAGGTCCTACTTTCTTCTTAGGGAGCCTGTTTTATTGCTAAACACTTAGAAATATTATAAAAAGTTTTATCTCATACTAAGCCTCAAGTTGCTTCCTGAATTTCTGCTCATTGACCTTATTTTGCCCTGAGAACCAAAAATGTACATGAAAAAGGATTGAATCCAGAATCAGTTCAAGACCCAAGTTGAGTACTACATGTACTACTGCTTTATCCCATCAGCCAACCAAGATTTAAGTATCCACAATGTGCAAGGTGATTTGGATACAAGAAGAAAAAAGAAATAGAGGATGACCACTATCTTGTCATCATGAGCAACATCTAGAGAGATAGCATGGTATAGCAAATAGAGCTAGATGTGGAATCAGGAAGCTCTGGCCTTGAATCCCATCTCACACATTTAATTAATGTGATATTAAGCAAGACACAATCTTTCTGGGCTTCAGTTTTCTTATCTGTTAAATAAGATAATTGTACTCAATGATTTTGAGTAGCTCTAAATCTATAATCCCATGATCCTATGACCTATATTCAAATCCCATCTGACCATTTAAATAAGCCTTACTGTCCATGTAACTTTGGTCAGATTGCTTCATTTCTCAGTTTCTTTTTTCTGCAAAATCAGGGGATTGATATTCAGAGCCTAAATTTGCTCTCTTCCAGCTCTAAATCTATGATCCTAGAATCCTATGACAGGGTCCAAAGCCCAAGACTTTTTATTGTACCACAACATGCCAACAAACTATGTTGCAGAGAAGATTTTTATTCAGGTAACCTTATGAGGTGTTTTCTAAATCTAGTTTTGTAGTGTTCAGGAATTCCAGATTCCTTTTAACATTCCTGCCTTTTAATATTTTATTATGTGATCTCACTCAAGTCATTTTGGCTCTCTGCTTGTTTCCTCACTTATAAAACGAAAGACAGACTCTGTGATCTCTAAGGTCCCTTCATGCTCTCAATATATTATTCTAAATTTTACTTGGTATATTTAACTTTTGTGCATTGATTGTCTTTTCACTCCTCAGATATGTTGACTGATTTACTATACATAACTGCCCATTTATAGGATGTTATTTAGTTAATCATTTCAATAATTTCTAACTCTGTGACCCTTTTCTTGGCAAAGGTACTGGAATGTTTGCCATTTCCTTCTCTATTCATTTTGCAGATGAGAAAACTGAAGCAAACTGAGTTAAGTAACTTGCCAAGGTTGAGCTCAGATCTTCCTGACTCCAATTCTGGCATTCTATCCACTGTGCCACCTAACTGCCCCACTTATATGATATTTCCTACTAAATGATAGGGAATAAACATGAGAAATTGTTCAACCTAAAATTTCTAGAGATTAGCCTCCTCTAACCCAGAATAATTAAAAATATATATTCTTTGATTACTACAAGTCACTAAGTCCAAATGAATCAGATCAGCTAAGGTTAGTCGAAAGGGTTGGCAGATATAATTATTGGATTAAGGCACTGTCAGTAATCTTTTGAAGACATAGGAAATAATGGAAGCTCTGAAGGACTAGATAAAAGCAAATATTGCACCAATTTTTTAAAAAGAAAAAAACAAACATTTCCAAATTATACATAAGTGACGGTTCAATTTATGGGGAGGAGAATTCTAGAATGTGTTAGAGAATCTGCACAAAAAGAAACAGTGATCATAAAGAGATAACATAGCTTCATCAAAAGCATGGAAAAGATGAGAGAGATGTGAGATAGGAGATAGTATAATTGGATGAATTCATAACTGGGTAGATGGGCAGATCTGAAGAGTAGTCATTAAAATTGAATGTTAACTTGTAAAATGGTCTCTAGCAGAGTGCCCGGGGTATCTCTGCTTGGCTCTTTAATATTTTTTTCAATGATTTTTAAAAAGCAAGGATGGTAGACATAAATTTGCTGGTGACACAAATAGGAGAATAGCATTTATAGAACATCTACTATATTCCAGGCATTGTACTAAGCTCGTAAACAAATATTCTCTCACTTGATCTTCACCAACCCTGCAAAGTAAATGCTGATATTATTCCCATTTTACGGTTGAGGTAACTGAGACATAGGTTAAATGATTTGCTCAGAGTCACACAGTCAAAAAGTATCTGAGGCTGGATTTGAATTTAGATCTTCTTGACTCCAGACCCATGTTCAATCCACAGCACTACCTAGATGCCCCAGTTTTTTTTTTCTTTTTTGTCAACTGCTTTTCTAAAGTCTAGGTAAGCTATCTACAACATTTTCCTGAATCTACCAGTTTAGTAACCCTTGTCAAAAATTCCTCTGCACCACCTAATTTCTTGAGACAGGAAAGGGGTTTCAGGAAAGGAAGTGAAACAAACAAAGCTAGGGGAAAAAATAGCCAATTCTTGGATTATAGAGTCCAGATCCAAAAATATCTCATCAGAGAACCAAAACTTACTCATAAAAAATAAAATGTAATAAATATATAAATATGAAACCCTATATATATATTATATGTATATGTCTCATTACAAGTGCAAGATAGCAAAAATATGCTAATATTTTAAAAAATAACATTTCATCCAAAAGGGATTCAGAAGTTTTAATGGCTCAAAAAATGAGTCAACAGTGTAATATGGCAGGGAAAAAACAAAAGATCAATTCCAATTTGTTCCGCATTAAGTTAGACATATTATATTCCTGGAATAGGGATATGGTCGTTCCTATATATTTTGATCTGGTCATACCATATCCAGAGTATTACATTCATTTCTGAAGCCCTTGTTTTTAGGAACAGCTTTGAGATTATGAAATTCAAGGATCAATTGAATAAATTGGAAATGTTTGGCCTGACTAAGGTAGGACAAAATTATAGCTATATTTAAACCTTTAAGAGGATGTCATGTGGGAGGAGGATTAGATTTGTTTTGGTTGGATCTAGAACAGAGCTTCTTAAACTTTTTCCTCTCAGGAACGCTTTGTGCCCAAGAAATTTTTATGTGACTCTAAGTATATAGGCATATAAAATAGGTACACAAATTAAATGTTTACTGATCATAAACCATAATTTCATGACCCCCACATTCAGTTACGAGACTCTATATGGGATTGTGAACCACAGTTTAAGAAACTGGGATCTAGAGGATCTAGAGTAAGAAGTAGGAAATGGATAGATTTAGTCTTGATGTAATGGGAAACTTCCTAACAATTGGAGCTATTCAATCAGGAAAGGAGAATGGGTTTCCCTTCACTGAAGCCCTTTAAGTAGTGATTGGATGATGACTTGTCATGTATGTTAGAGGGAAATCTTGTTCAGATATGGGTTAGACTATGATGGTCTCCAGGAGTCCTTTCCAACTTGGACTCAAGTCAACAAACACTATGCTAAGTGCTAGATATGTAAATGCAAGTAAAAATAAAAGCAATCCCTGCCCTCAATTATAGAGAAAGACAACATAAGAAAGAAAACTTAAACAAGAGGAAGAAAGAGAAAGTATCCAAAAGGTAGCATGGCAGAGAAAGAGGTATAGAGAGTCAGGAGCAGAGAAAGAAGTAAAAATGTATATGACTGATCTTAGCACTTCCTTAAGATGGAGATGTTAAAAGGACCTGAACAATTAAAGGAAGAGGTCGTAAGAGCAAAGAGATTTTCAAGAATGAGAAAGCCAAAGGGGTGGAGAAATCTTCCAAGTTGAAAAGGCTGCTGAGAAATGATAGAGATACAATATGGCTAATTGGGAAATATGTTTTGCATGGTGTTACATGGATAATTGATGTCTCCACAGTGGGGAAGGGACTAGAGGGAAAAATTTTTTTTTAATTTAATTAGTTTTAAAAAATAAATAATTTTTTAAAAAGAAAGAAATGATGGAAAAATAAATGCAAAGGGTCAGAAATATCAGCTGGAAAGAAATGGGGTCACGCTCTCTCTGATATTCTCGTATTCTGTGATTGTATGATCTCCTTGATCACACAATTCTGTAATTCTGTGAAAAGAATGTTTTCTGTTTTTCTCTCATTACATAGGGCATAAGAGAAAGCATTCAATAAATATCTGTTCATTGATCCATATTAATTACCTCAAATGCCACTAGGTAATCAATACATTTTTATGAAACACTCCCCTCAAAAATGCTACATTTATATTATATATACTAGACCTATTGATTATATAAATTCCTTTTGGGTTATTCTATCTCTGCTTCCAGTAAACTGCAGATTTACTGACAGGCCTATTGTATTGTCTTGCTTAAGCAGCTAAGTAGCATTGAAGATAGAGTGCTGGACTTGAAATCATGAATTCCTGAGCTCAGACCTTGCTTCAGACACTTACTAGTTGTGTGATCCTGGGCAAGTCATTTAACTTCTATTTACCTCCATTTAGTCAATTGTAAAATGGGGATAATAACAGCACCCAGTTCCCCGGTTGTTCTCCCAGAAATGATGTGAGGACCCTGGAACATAGCAAGAGCTTTCTTAACAACATTGCTATTATTAAATAATCCCCTCCTCATGGTTCTTCCATTAGATCAGCAAACACTGACTTGGACTCCAAACGAATTGAGCACATGTCAGTAATTTGCTGATTAAAATGGTATGAAAGTTGTCACAGGTGATGAGATATGATCAAATATCCTGAGTGCACTAATGCCATGAATTATTCTACTTTGTTACTTCCTCTTTCTCTTTCTTAGGGGCAAAAATATCTGGGTTTAGATCCCTCCACAGTGAGCAAATCAATTTCCTCAATTACAAAATAGGTCCCTTCAGAAGATTGTTCAAATCAAATTAGAGCATTTGTACAAAATGTCTTCAAACCTTTAGGTTCCGTATCAGTATCATTTTTTATTATCTCTTTTCTAAGGGCAATTCAGACATTTCAAATGTTGACTTTAAGTTCCTTCTGTTTCATTGTATGATTTTTCAATGTTGAAGAAAATAAGGGGCCTGTTCCCTTTAGGAAATGGGTGCATCAGCACACTAGTAGAAAGAACGCTGGAATTTGGCATCATAAGACTTGGTTCTCATTTCTGGCATTTATTAGAGATTTGATATTATTCACAAAGTTTGACTTATCTGAGCAAGTGTTCTCATCTATAAAAACTGATATAAAATACTTATATCACCTATCTTGTGAACTTTAAAGCTTTATATAAATATTAGGATTTTTGTAAAATTAGTTGTAGGACAAATACTGGATTAGAGAAGAAATTATGCTATTGTTAGAGTTTTTCCATTTGAAGAAAGACTGAAAAAGCAATCAACAAACATTTATTAAATACTTAGTATGTACCAGGTCCTATACTGGGCACTGGGGAGACATAGAGTAAATGAAAAACAGCCCTTGTCTTCAAGGGGCTTATATTTCATAGAAAAGAAACAATGCATATCCATATAATTATTAACACAAAGAAAATATAAGGTAATTTTGGAATGTCAAATTTTAGAAGAAATTGGAACAGGTGAGTGACACAATAAATTATATCCTGGGTCTGGAGACAGGAAGACCTGAAATAATAGCTGTATGATCTTAAGCAAGTCACTTTAACCCTATCTGCCTCAGTTTCCTTATCTGTAAAATGAACTGCAGAAAGAAATGAATAATTACTCCAATATCTTTTCCAAGAAAACTCCAAAATGTGGGACAGTTAGATGGTACAGTGGATAGAGCACCAGCCCTGAAGTCAGGAGGTCCTTAGTTCAAATCTGGCTTCAGATACTTAACATTCCCTAACTGTGTGACCCTAGGCAAGTCATTTGACCCCAAATGCCTCAGCAAAAAAAAAAAAAATTCCAAGAATCAAACTGAAAACAACTGAACAACAGCAGCTTTAGAAGGGAAAGCACTAGTAGCTGAAGGGATCAATAAAGGGCTCCAGTAAGAGGTGGTGACAGAATTAGATTTCCAACCAGCAACAACAAATACAAAGAGTACTGGAAAGTACTAATGAACCAGTTAGTACCTTTACCCTCAAGAGAAGCCGGGCACTCTATGGAAAATAGAATTAAAGATTTTCCCTGATAAAAAAGAAAATAGATGTTTATCTAAACTTATTATAATAGTTAAGGGGGGGCAGCTAGATGATGCAGTGGATAGAGCACCAGCCTTGAAGTCAGGAGGACCTGAGTTCAAATCTGGTCTCAGACACTTAACACCTCCTAGCTGTGTGACCCTGGGAAAGTCACTTAACCCCAATTATCTCAGCAAAAAAAAAAAAAAGTTAAGGAGATTAAAGTACTCAAAGTTGTATTTAAACTTAGTCAGTTTTGTTTTTAATGTTTATTTATCCTATTTTAGATAAGTAAACATACAAATGTTAGTTTTAAAAAAACATTTTTATATAGAAAAGTTCATTTGTAGATTACATGTTAATACTATTGTTCTTTTCTGCTACCTAACCCAGAAGTAACTCCAGCAACTGGGTCTTCTTCCCCAGATAGAAGGTACTCTAAGTCCAAACACACTAGATCTAGAAACACCTAGGGAATGAATTGTTCATAATGCCCTTCTACTGCCTCTTCCCCCATCTGTATGATCTTATCCTTCAAAACTAGTCTCAAGACTCCATATACAAACTAAATGAAAGCCAGCTCTGGCCCACAAGGGGATTGCAGTCTATAGAGAAGAAACATGTTTTCAATAGTTTTACATGAGAGCTATTGTATAAAGTATCCAAAACTGTGCTGAAAGCTACCACATAATTCTAATATTGGCTTTTGCATGACTGATTTTGTCTATTTGCCTCATGCAAAATTTTTTCCTTCTTCCCTTTGTTCCTAGTTTCCTTCACTCTTTCCCTAAGTTTCTGTCAGACTCATTAGTCAGGGCAAGTATTCCACAAATGCTCCAATTTGATTGACATCTCATCTTCATTTCTAAAGAACAGCAATACTAAGCTTAAATATGCACTAGGCTTTCTGTTCCAAAAAAAAAAAAATGTGGGAATCTGCCATCAACCTGTTCTGAGAACACTAAAAAGAATGGTCATTCACTTTATTGGGAGATGATCATATATTTAAATTGTAACAGGAAAGATAGCAGTGTGATACCAGGGGGAAAAAAATAGATCCAAAAACAGGAAGAATGGGATTCAAATGACACCTTTGACTCTCACTAGTTTATGACTCCAAGAAAAATACTTAAGCTCCTTTGAGGCTCAGTTTCACCATCTGTGAAATGGAGATAATAGCTAAAGTACCAAAGTTGTACCAGTTGTAAGAATCAAGCAAAATAGCATATGCAAAGTTCTTTACAAATCATAAAGCCCAACATAAATGTCAGCTATTATTATCTATCTAAGGATAATTCTTATATACTTCATCCCACAGACTAGTCATCTGGCACATGAATTCCCAAGGAGACCCTAACTAGAATCAGAAATTTACAGCTGGTAAAGGCTTCTACTCCAAATTTCTCACTTTACAGATAAGGAAACTTGCCCAAAATTACATAGGTAATAATGAGATTTGAACCCAAGTTCTCTGATGCCCAAGCCAGTGTCCTTTCCACTATACCACCTCCTCATATGCCCTTTATATCTAGAACTAGATGAAAGGCACGGACCCTGACTGAGATATTTTTAATAGTCATTTTTTATTCTTCTTTTTTTAAATAATCAACTATTTTTTATATTTGAATTTGCTTATTCCTCTCTGATTTTTCTTAATAATATTTTATTTTTCCAAATACATGTAAAGATAATTTTCAAGATTCATTTTTGTAAGATTTTGTGTTCCAAATTTTTCTCCCTCCCTTCCTCGCCTCCCCCCCAAGACAGCAAGCAATCTGATATAGATTAAATATATGCAATCTTTTTAAACATATTTCCATATTTGTCAAGCTGTGCAAGAAAAATCAGACCAAAAGGGGGAAAAGCATGAGAAAGAAAAAAAACAAACAAAAAAGGTGAAAATATTATGCTTCAATCCACATTCAGTCTCTATAATTCTCTCTCTGAATGAGGATGACATTTTCTAACCCAAGTCTTTTGCAATTACCTTGAATCATGAGATGATTTTTAACAAAGAGTTAAAGTGATGGTAAAACCGTGACTCTCAGGAAGAAAGCTAAGATCATAAATCCAATATCAACTGAGCAATAGACAACATTGTTATAGGAATTTTCTTTGGCCTCTACACCATCATGGCCACTGGAGACATGGAATTAATATCTTCCAACCCTGTTTTTATTCCAGTGCTCTGTCCCCATGTCTGACAGTTTTGTCTTTCTTGAGAAGTCTCAAGGAAGGAAGCAGCTATATAGCTCAGTGAATAGAGCACCAGAGGACCTGAGTTCAAACCCGGCCTTAAATACTTATCACTTCCTAGCTTATATGACTCTGGGCAAATCACTTAAGACCATTGCCTTACAAAAAAGAATTAATAAAATAAAATAGCTCCCAAGGAATATTTATGTGCCTACCAAAGAAGCTCCTTCCCTTTCCACAGCTCAGGAATCAGTCCTAATCCTAAGAAGGAAAAGAATTTCTTGAATAGTTATTAGAGAGTGGGAATTAAGAGTTTCTATGTGTCAGGGACCCTTTTTTTGAGAATAAGTTTGTGTTGACTCTAAGGCACCGCTACACACCTGTCAGATTGGCTAAGATGATAGGAAAAGACAATAACAAATGTTGGAGGAGATGTGGGAAAACTGGGACACTGATACATTGTTGGTGGAACTGTGAACGGATCCAACCATTCTGGAGAGCAATTTGGAACTATGCTCAAAAAGTTATCAAACTGTGCATACCCTTTGACCCAGCAGTGTTTCTATTGGGCTTATATCCCAAAGAGATTTTAAAGAAAGCAAAGGGACCCACATGTGCAAAATTGTTTGTGGCAGCCCTTTTTGTAGTGGCTAGAAACTGGAAACTGAATGGATGCCCATCAATTTGAGAGTGGCTGAATAAAAACTATGGTATATGAATGTCATGGAATATTATTGTTCTATAAGAAATGATCAGCAGGATGATTTCAGAGAGTCTGGAGAGGCTTACATGAACTGATGCTAAGTGAAATGAGCAGAACCAGGAGATCATTGTACACAACAACAACAAAAATTATATACGATGCTCAATTCTGATGGACATGGCTCTCTTCAACAATGAGCTGATTCAGGCCAGTCCCAATGATCTTGTGATGGAGAGCCATCTACACCCAGAGAGAGGACTGTGGGAACTGAGTGTGGATCACAACATAAAATTCTCAGTTCTTTAATTGTTGTTTACTTGAATGTTATTTTCTTTCTCAATTTTTTTTTCCTTTTAGATCTGATTTTTCTTGTGCAGCAAGATAATTGTATAAATATGTATGCCTTTATTGGATTTATACATATTTTACCATCTTTAACATATATTGGATTATTTGCCATCTAGGGGAGGGTGCAGAAGGAAGGGGGAAATTGGCACACAAGGTTTTACAAGAGTCAAGTTTGAAAAATTATTCTTACATATGTTTTGAAAATAAAAATCTTCAATAAAAAAATTAAAAATAAAAAGAGAATAAGTTCGTATTGGGAACATAGAGACTGTCTGCTTGTTAGTATGTTTATATTCTCATGTATTTTCCAAGTTATTAGGATATTTATATTTGTTTCTATATACTAAGTTATTATCATATTTGAGTTTTCCTCAGTATTCTGAATTAACATCTTATTAGCATGCTCATCTGTATTCCTACTTTTTAAATTTGTTTTGCCAGTTAATGTGTTTCTCTAGGCAATTTAAAATATAACTTTACTATCTATAGTATATAGCATATATGCCATATATGTTATATATATATACATATATATATATATAGGCATAGCAGGTGAAACAATAAAGATCTCTGTACCATTGGTGGGGACAATCTCTTCTCTCTGCCCACAAGATCATGCCCCCCCAGGGCAGACCATGATGGAATCCCACAGATCCTAGCATTACTGTTAAATCCCTGCCCCCTGACCTACAAAAAAATTTGCTCTTGCAACATAGGCCCTGATGGTAATGTGCTGGAAGGAGAAGCTCAGCTAGCTTCCAACCTCCAAAAGCAATTTCCTTTCCCCTGCAGACCTCTCACCTAAAAACTAGGAATATTTGGGGTCCACTCATTTTTTTATCAGGAGACTGATGAGAGAAAAGGAAAAGAGGGAGGGAAAAAGAGAGAAGAAAAAATTCTATGTGGAGCAGACAATCTGAAGGACTTTTACCAGTTCTCATAGCAGACTTATAGACATAAGAAGAACTAACCTTGAAACTTGAGTCTGAAACAGGGGTCTGAAACAGCCACTCCTCTCTTTACTTCTGACTTTCTTCCTCCTATTTAATTTTCCCCATCCTTACTTTCATCATTGAGTAAAGGGAAATTGATGAGATGTAACTAGTTCCACTAGTTACCCAGAGGGAAGACCATTTCCTGAACAAAAGGTCTAAAATTTACTAGGATTACATACCAAGAAATTCTTGAATGACCATATAAAATACCATGGAACCCATGTTTCATGAAAAAGGATGAAGAGATGAGTGGGATGGTAAGGGATACCTTTTGATTCTAAATATAATATTCTTTCAACTAGTTAGGATCACTGAGGCTAGATAGCCTCAGTGATCCTAACTAGTTGAAAGAATATTATATTTAGAATCAAAAGATTCTGGTCTTTGTTTATTCAAATACCAGATTTTGGAAAAGAGGACAACTAGGTGGTAATCTAGGTCATAGAGTTCTGGGTCTACACTCCAGAACACTTGTATTCAAATCTAGCTTCAGATACCTACTAGCTGTGTGACCCTGGGCAAGATGATCACTATCTGCCTCAGTTTCCTCAACTGTAAAAATGGGGATAGTAACAGCACCTATCTCCCAAGGTTGTTGTGAACATTAAATAAGCTACTACTTGTAAAAGTGCTTAGTATAATACCTAGAACATAGTAGGAACAATATAAATGTTGACTATTATTATTAACTCAGTTCCCTCCCTGGATCTTTTCCCTTAACTTATAAAATGAAAGAGTCAGATTAATTATTCTCTAAAGCTCCCTCTGATTTTTTTATAGTAATTTAGAGTCCTGTCTGCAAAATGATTCTGTCCATATTTCTTCCCAAGCCCTCTTTTCCACTCCAATGCAACCCCAATCATGTGGCCTCCAAAGGAGGAGCATCAAACAAAGAAAAGCAGAGAATAACATGAAACTTCCCAAAATAAGGGTAAGTCTTCTCTTCCCTCTATGGCAAGATTTTTAATGTCATGTGCACAAAGGGGAAGAGGGGATATATGGATTATATCTTCGTTTTCTCTAACTTCTAACTGAAATTTAGCATTTCTTTCAACTATTAATTCTGAAAAGGGGTAGAGTCTTCCCTAGGGGAACAAGGCAAAGAAGTATTCTTCCCCCATTTTCCTAAGTGTATATAAAAATGCCAGGTAATAGGGAGTGTCTCCCCTTTTAACCACCCCCACCCCCAGCTTCATTCCTCTTACTTTAAAGGTAGGTAATGCTTAGAGCATAATGAAAATTGATTCCACACCTTAGAAGCCAGAACTCAAGTTTTTAAGTCCCCAAGAAGCTCCAGTGAGTAGGGTTCTATCCCCCACAGAGAGTCAGTACTTAGACATTAAATCCATAAAGTACAGATATTCACTCAGAGATTTTTTCTGCAGAACTGTAACTGCAAGAAGAGATATTCTCCTTAGTCACCAGAGACCTCCCACTTTTTACCTAGATCCCTAAGTGGCACCAGTGGGCAAAATCAAGAAGGAAACAGAATCAGATCCTTGTGGGGAAAGTTGCTGAGGAAGGAAAGTAAAGATAAGAAAGATATACAGGAATACTTTCTTTTACTGTGTTTTGCTTTATTTCCCTTTGCAGATCTTTGCATTTTTTACAAATTAAATGTCTTTCCATGGCATTTTTTCAACAGCACGTGTTCATATCATATCTTGTGTCACATCTTGGCAATTCTCACAACATTTCTCAACCTTACATTATTATTATATCTGTCACGGTGATCTCTGATAAATTATCTTTGATATTATTATTGTAATTGTTTGGGGACACCACAAACCATGTCCATGTAAGAAGGTGAATTTCATCGATAAATGTTGTATATGTTCTGACTTCTCCTGCAATTAGCTATTTCCCAATCTCTCTCTTCCTCTCCTTAGACCTCCCTATTCCAAATCACAAGTGAATTGAAATTAGGTCAATTAATAATCTCACTAAGACCAGTAAGTTTCCAAGTGAAAGGAAGAATCAATCAAGGAAAACTTCAAAGTTGTCTTATTTTAAGAAATTGCCAGAGCCATCCCAACCTTCAGCAACCATCACACTAATCAGTGAGCAGCCATCAACAAGAGGCAAGATCCTTTATCAATAAAAAGATTACTCACATCGCTCAAATGATGGCTAGCATTTTTTTAGTAATAAAGTATCTTTTCATTAAGTTATTGCATTTTTAGATACAATATTATTAGAATAAAATACAAATGTTGCACATTTAATAGACTGCAATATAGGGTGAGCATAACTTTTACATGCACTGGGAAATCAAAAATTTGGGGTGACTCACTTCATTGTGGTGGCCTTGAACCAAATCTGCATTATCTCCAAGATATACCTGTACTTAACTACTTCAAGTGGGAAGGACTGAAAAGAAGCAAGGCAGTCAGAAGAACACTGAAATTCAACTCTGAGAAAACCACTGAATTCTCAATCTGCCACTTACTACCTCTGTGATTATTTACATATCCCCTAATCTCTCTGGGTCTAAATAAACAGGTTTCCTCATCTCTCTAAATGAGTGGTTAGAGGAGATGACCTCTAAGATTCCTTTCAGCTCTAGATCAATGTGCTTACAAGCAGTTTACCTGTATAAGGATGAATTCTAGCCCTCCAGCTCCGGCAAGGATACAAAATCTGTCAAGATTTCCAGAGTTAATCATTTTTATCCCCACTACTCCTAGCTACCTTGGAGAGAACGGAGATGAAAGGCAGGGGCCGGGGGGAGGGGGGGATGAAGAGAGGAAGGGAGGATGGATATTCAAGCTTTTCTTAAAGTCTATGGGGTAGATCCAGATTATCTCTGATGGTCCCTTCTAATTCTAAAATTCTTTGACTTTGTAACATGATATATCACCCCCATCTTCCTCCCCAAGAAACTTCTACTACTTGAACACATTCTTTCATCACACTTAGCTAGGAAAACTCTTGCTGAGGTAAGACTCCTGGTAGTACATCAATCATAGAATCTCCTTCTTGACTTACTTTTACTTCTTTTCTTTTACCCTTCCACATCCACCCAAGCATTCTACAATGAAGGTTTGTCTCGACATTCCCAGGAATCTCCCTGCCACTGTCAGTCACCTACTGTGGGTACAAAGGAGGGAACTGTCTTTGAGAATCTTTAGTAACCAGAAAGATACATTGCTTTTCTAAAGGGACACTATAGCTGTCCCCAAGATGCCTGATAATCTTCCCAACATTAGGACCCACGGCTGCCCACCCCCAATCCTCACCCCCTATTATGTTATCAATTCAATTTTTTTCAACATTAACACAAAAAAAACACCAAGTGGACGGGGGCGGGGAAGTCAAATAGTTACTATATTTATACAGTGAATGGATTGAGGTGATAATAAAGGCAGATGTTGCCATAGCAACTAATGTTCTAAAAGCCCATACACATCTTTTTTTTTTCCCCTTTGTGCAAAGAGCACTGAATTGTACCTAACATCCTTCCCAATGGTATGTGCTGAGCAGGGCAGACTGACTCTGGTTCTCAGCTACCCATTATCAATAACGGGACTGCCCACAGACCTGCTGCATTTGCCCTACCAACTCCTAGCACTGAGATCCCTCATTCTTCAACCAGGCTGAAGCCAAATATTCAACCTGAACTGGAGAATTACTTTTCCTTTCTCAAATCTCAATCTCCTTTTAAATTTCCCCTTCTTAATCACATTGGTTCTTAATTATGATATCTTCTTAATAAGAGTCTTAAGCATTTTACTTTCATTTATCTGACTGCCATCAAGAATCATTTACTATAATAGTCCTTGGAGGGCAAGAGAGAGGGAGGATCATGCTCATCAGGAAACTAGAGTAGGATTTTATCTTCCTGTTCTTCATTCCATCGCTCCTTCTATCAGCCCTTACCTTTTTTTTTTTTTCTTTTTGCTGAGGCAATTGAGGTTAAGTGACTTGCCCAGGGTCACACAGCTAGGGAATGTTAAGTGTCTGAGACCAGATTTGAACCCAGGTACTCCTGACTTCAGGGCTGGTGCTCTATCCACTACGCCACCTAGCTGCCCCTCAGCCCTTACCTTTCTACCCCTGTGCATTCCATTCTCCATTTGCCCATCTTCATGGCTTTCCCCATTTGTCAAACCCTCCTCTCAGGAAAGTATTAGTAAAGGGGTATGGTGGAAAGGAGCAAATTGAACTGAAAGTCAGGAGATTGGATTCTAATCCTGGCTCTACCTCTGACTAGGTAGGAGACCTTCCACAAAGCACTTCCCCTAGCTGAGACCCAATCTGCATATCTGGAATTTGGTCCAGATAATCCCCAAGATCTCTTACAGTGCTGAAAATTTTATAATTCATAAACATTGAGGTATAAATAATTGATTGTGCCTTATTTCTTTCAGTTATTAGCATTTCCACAGGGGATAGGAAACCTTAAGCCAAAGGAATAAAGGTCTAATTATAGACATCTAGACATCAAAAGAAAAAAATAGAGAGAAATTTGGGTAGGGGAAGAAAGAGAGAGAGATTTTTCAACCCATGATGTAACAATCTATTGAACATAGAAAAGATGGAGAATATTCAAAAGAGGGCTGTCAGGATAATGAAAGGTCTTCTATCTAAAGTCTCTTGAAGGTACTAGAAATGTTTAGTCTAAAGAAGAGAAACTGAGAGGAGCTAGAAAAGGAAAGAAGAGAGTGGGAGAGGGGTGGAAGGAGGGACAATTAGGATATATGTCTTTTAAGTATCTGAAGAGCTGCCAGACAGGACAGAGTCCAAAGGACAGGTGTAGAATCAATGGTTGGAAGCTAAAAACAGGCTGATTTCAGATTCACAGAGAGAAAAGTTTCCATTCAATTGTAACTATTTCAAAGTATAATGGTCCACTTCAGGAGGTATTGAGTTCTCTCTCACTAGAGATCTTCAATGAAAGATTCAATAACCACTCATCAGAGATATTATTGAAAAGATTCTCAATCAGGTCAATGGAGGATATGATGGAACTCTTTCTGTTGTCGTTTCCGTTTCTGAGATTCTGTGATTTCTCTCAAAAAAGTTGCAGCAAAAGGCAAAGCAACCACAACAGCTATACAGCACTGTGTTTAGGATGCTGCTCTAGTAGAGAGGAAATCCTGAACTCAAATCCTGCCTCAGAGATTTAGTGTCTCTGGACAAGCTCTCTCGGCCTCAGTTTTT
The DNA here is from genome assembly GCA_023553655.1 of Myrmecobius fasciatus. Taxonomy (NCBI): domain Eukaryota; kingdom Metazoa; phylum Chordata; class Mammalia; order Dasyuromorphia; family Myrmecobiidae; genus Myrmecobius; species Myrmecobius fasciatus. The sequence continues at coordinate 57,736 of JAJPUD010000744.1, read as the reverse complement.
TTCATCTATACAGTAAAATTAATAAAAGAGCCTATCTTCTAGTGTTGTTGTAATGATCAAATAAGATAATATTTGCAATGGACTTAGTAAAATGCTAATTGTCATTATTGGCCTTGAGCAACCAAAGCTGAGGAGCTCAGGAAAATATATCTATTCATCTACTCATTCCCTGCTGTTAGACTAAGGAGGCTCAATCACACATTCTTGCCTCGTTACAAAATTAGTTGGTGGTGTTGTTCCTGAACAATGAGGAAATCTATTTGACATAGAACAATTGAGGTAACACCATTCAGTTATCTCCCATAATAATAGCTGGCATTTGTTTAGAGCTTTACAGTTTGCACAGTATTTTATATATCTTTTCCCCTTTGCGTTCTCACAACAGATCTGTAATATAGATAGAGAAAAGTATCACAGATTTAGGGAAGTTACTTGTCCAAAGTTGGTAGTTGGTAGTAGAATATGGTCATTGACCCAGACCTCCTGATTCCCAGAGCCAATTACTTTTCTTGCCCCCCCCCTTCCACTTGCTAGCTCAAAGGGGATAATGGAGATGCTGTCCCAATATTCTGGGTAATATACCATGTTGTCTCGCATCTACCATTAGGACACAATTAGACCCATTCTCTCATAACAGTAAGAATGAGGCAATTTCCTCTACATTGCCAGAAACATTTATTAAGCACTAATCATGTGTAAAACATTGTGCTAAGTGCTAAAAAAGAATACATAGTTTAGGGGCAGCTAGGTGGTGCAGTGGATAGAGCACCAGCCCTGAAATCAGGAGGACCTGAGTTCAAATCTGGCCTCAAACCCTTAACACTTCCTAGCTGTGTGTCCCTGGACAAGTCACTTAACTCCAATTGCCTCAGCAAAAAAAAAAAAAAAAAAAAAAAAGGAAGAAGAAGAAGAAAAAGAAGAAGTTTAGATAAAAGACAGTCCTTGGTCTCATTGTGTTTATAGTATAATAGGGAGATAATATGCAAAGAAATAAGGATTGAACTTGTATAGAGTATTCTACTGTAGCAAGTCAATATCTCTGCAAGTCAGAAACATTTTAAATATATTTCTTTATTTTATAAGTATTTAGTGTCTCTCCCTCCCCAACTGAAAAATAAAAAATAAAACCTTCTATGCCTAAGAATACATGCATTTTAAGTCCATCAACTCTCTGGGAAGAGTAGTAGTATGTTTCATCTTCAGTCCTCTGGACTAATGATTTATCATTATATTGATGAGAATTCTGAAATCTTTCAAAGCTTTTTCTTTTTATAACATCATTATATAAATTGTTCTCTTGGTTCTGCTCACCTCACTTTGCATCAGTTCATAAAGATACTCTCATGTTCTGTCCATTTTGGACAGAATATTTCTTAATGAATAGTAATATTCTATTACAATATATTATAATTTATGAATTTTTAAAACAATTCTAAAGGACCCCCTCAGTTTCCAGTTTGAAACTACTATGAAAAGAGTTGATAATATTTGTACTTATGTACTTTTCTCTTTCTTTGAATCTCTTTGGGATATGGATATAGCTAGATCAAAGAGTATGCATAGGTTAGGAACTTTGTGGGCATAGTTGAAAGTTGATTTCCAAAATGGCTGCACTAATTCACAATTCTACCTGCAATACATTAGTGTGCCTATTTTCCTTCAGCCCTTCTAATATTTGTCATCCTCTTCTTTTGTCATCTTTGCCTATCTGATAAACATGACATAAAAACTTCACAGTTGCTATAGCTTCAATTCTGATTATTTTTAGAGTATTTTTTTCATATAGTAAGTCTCAGTTAAAATCCCATCTTCTCCATGAAAACTTTCCCAATTCCTCAATTCAAACCTTCCCTCTAAAGTTATTTTCTATTTATCCTATATATAACTTGCTGAAACATTTTTGTTTGTCATTGTCTCCTCCAATAAATTGTGCGCTCTTTGAAGTCAGGGCAGTCTTTTACCTCTTTTTGTATCCCCAGCACTTAGCACAGTGCCTGGTACATAATAGTGACTTTGTTATTGTTTATTTGTTTTCAATCATCCCATTTTTTTATTCCACTTGGGATTGTTTTTGGCAAAGATAATGGAGTGGTTTGCCATTTCCTTCTCCAGCTCTTTTTACAGATAGGGAAACTGGGGCAAATAGGGTTAAGTGACTTCCCAAGTCACATATCTAGGCAGCGTTCAGACATTTACTATATCCAAACTGGACAGTTTCAGAGGAACCTGGATCATATTTGAACTCGACAAGAGATGTCTTCCTGAATACAAGCCCAGCACTCTATTCACTATGGCATGTAATGAGACTTAGAATAGTTTTCATCAAGGAATCAGGCCAGAAGTATATAAAGCAATAGCTTTATTATGGTTTGTGTTATTATATATAAAAGGAGGCTCATGGGTCTAAAAGAAACACCATGAGGTATAAAATAAACACATGTAAATCATCAGCATTTCTATATGTTACCAACAAAGCCCAGCAGCAAAGGATAGAAAGAGAAATTCCACTTAAAATAACTGTAGACAGTATAAAATATTTGGGAGTCTATCTGCTAAGACAAACCCAGGCACTATATGAACACATGTACAAAATACTTTTTATACAAATAAAGCCAGATCTAAACAACTGGAAAAAAATATAGTTGCTCATAGGTAGATCAAGCTAATATAATAAAAATGGCAAATCTATGTAGTCTACTTATACAGTGCCACATCAAACTATCAAAAAATATTTTATAGAGCTAAAAAAATAGTTATAAAATATATCTGGAAAAATAGGTCAAGAATATCAAGGGAATTAATGAAAAAAAATGCAAAGGATGGTAACCTAGCCATACTAGATCTAAAACTGTATTATAAAACATCAGTGACTAAAACCATTTATACAGGTTAGATGCACAAAACACAATGATCATACTAATTTGCTGCTTGATAAATCCAAAGGCTCTAATTTCTGGGATAGGAAAGAAGTATGTGCATAGGATATGGAAGTTTGCAGAAAAGAGAAGGAAAGGAGTATTAGGTAGGGAAAATTAGGTATGCCCAGTAGACAGAGAGGCAGACTGCCACAAGTGACTCTTATAAATCTCAGAGAATCAGTTAACCAAAAATATTTATTAAACACCTGCTAATGTGTCCGATTCTATGTTAGCTGCTCCTAGAGATTTAATAAATGTGTTAATAGACAAATATTTGTTGATTGACTAACCTCTAACTGAAATTTAGAGTATCCTTCCCTTCTGAATTTAAGGAACAAGAGGCCCATAAGTTTCACCAATTACCAAAGAGCTCTATGACACATGAAGTTAAGATACCCTGCCTTTGAGAAAAGCCCAAGATCAAGTCATATTCTTTCATTGTGATGTAATAGAAAGATCACAACATTTGTAGCCCGGAGACTTGGGTCCATTTTCTGTCTGCTATTTCCTAGATGCATGAAATTAAGAAAATCACTTAACTTCCAGGTCCCAATGTCCTCACCTGTAATATAATAAAAATTGAATTAGATGACTTCAAAGTCTTTTGCATGTTCAAATCTATGATGAGAACCATTCACTAATGAGAGATTTATGGGGCAGAAAATAAATTCAGGAAATAAATCCATACAATTGGTCTTCTTTACAATGTGCACAAGGCTTAATAGAGGTAACAGTATAGCCCAAAACAGAGAAATATAAGTCAGTCAGGGTTCTGAAAACAATTCTTCTGTCACTAATGAAGTTTATAACCTTGAGTAAGCCAGTTTCTTCATCTATAAAATGGGGGTGATAAATTGTTACCATACCTCATAGAGTTAGTCTAAAGTTTAATGCTAAAGGTACTTTGAATAAAGACTCATAGAATTGCAGGATTATATGGGATCTCAAAGACTATCTAGTCCTAATGCCCATCAGAAATCCTGTATAAACAAATGTAAGGTGTCCAAAAAAAAGGCTTCAGTTCCATTTTGTATTCTTTGATCTTGCTGAAGAAGGAATTTGCAAGTTCTTCTCAATGTTATAACATCCTTGTGATTCACCAGACTGAACATCCAATCAATAAAAGAGGACTTTTTTCATGTACATGGTCATCTTTCCTCAATCCAAGAGCAAAAGTAATCATGTGCTCCCTAATAAGAAAAAAGAGGGGATCCTCCACCACCTGTTGGATACAGCCAATAGTTCTTTTCAAGTGTAGTTCAATTCAAATGGAAGAGACCCACATAATACTATGAAATAGATATCTAGAGTGTGGATTCCTTACTTCGATTTACACAAAATCAACAAAAATCAGTCAATATATTGGATACTTACTATGTTCAAGGGCAAATAGATAAACCAGTGGATGAAGCACCAGGAAGACTTAAATTCAAATCTAGCCTCAGACATTTAATTGTGTGACCCTGGGGAAGTCACTTAATCCCATTTGCCTCAATTTCCTCATCTGAATAATGAACTAGAAAAGGAAATTGTAAGCCATTCTAGTAACTGCACCAAGAAAACCCCAAATGGAGTCACAGAGAGTCATGTCTGACTGAATCAACTCAACAACACTATATCCAAAGTGCTGTGAGGCATGCAAAGAAATATAAAATGAACTTGTATAATGAAAAATTAAATCCCATTGCAATAAAATAAAACATGTTACAGGATAGTCGATGAGTACCAAGTTTATTTGTACTCTAGGATAATAGGGAAGAGAGAGATTATTGTGGAGCAGAGTGATCCAGGAAGACTGAATGAAGAAGGATGCTTCCTTCAAAACTGAAACTTTAAGGAAAATAATAACCAGTGAAACCTATATAAACCTATAAACTACAAGCATTTTACATATTATCATTTCATAAGGTCCTTATAATAGCCCTTGAATTAAAGATTATTGGAAGTACTATTATCCCATTTTGAAGATAAAGAAATTGAAGCTCAGATTAATTGATTAATAAATTGATTAAATAAATTGCCTAGAGTTGCACAGCTAGAAAATGGTAGAGTTGAGACCAGAACCTAGGTCTTCTATCTGCAAATCCAGAGATCTTTCTACCATACCAGAGCTATTCTTGGATAGGCACAAAGGGGGAGATGACACCTGTGGCAAAGGGTTTATTCTAAAAGCTAGACTCATCAAAGGGGATTCAGGCTCCACAATTGGCTAGTCTCCAAAGCCTGTGCATGGTTTTGGACTGATAATGACTTTATGGTCATATCACAGCTCCCTCTTAGGGCCCTCTGGACTTTTTTTTAGAGTTTTTCATTATATTAACAAATCCAAAGTCCATGAGAAGTAGGGTATGTAATAAGACATTCTCCAGGAGCAATGGAAGCCCAAAGAGGGCGAAGTACCTTCCCCAGATCACCAAGAAGGACTGAAAGCTGGAGATCAATGATGTCCTATTCCAGCTATCCCCTTTCACTTGGACCATGCAGCTGAGACTGGAGATGTCAGTAATCGTATTAATGACAAGAAAAAAAAAACCTGTACAGATTACCGAACTTGGCCAATTAACAAATAAACAAACAATAACAAGCCAGGATACTGCCTAACCCAATGTTCTTTGCTCATTTAATTTAACATGACTCGCTTAGTTTTAATTAGCACAGTGCTTCATAGTATATTAGTAGGAGTCCTGTAAAATATGTTATGGAAATAATGTAGGCTTAGCAACAAGACCCTGCTCCAGCTCTCAGCCATTAAGTCTATTCTGAAAAGGGAGGAGAAGGTGCAAGGTTCTTCGTGAAAATTATCAGGTATGGAAATTAGTGCCCTGAGAATAAACTAGGTGATGCAGATTTGAAAAACTTCTCTTGGGGGCTTAGCCAAAACCTGAAAAAAGCAGGGCACTTGCTTGCCTAGACCAGCTTCTCTTGGCCTGGGGCACTTCTTAGGGGCACAACCTCAACAAAATAGAGGATTAGTAGTGTCCTTCATATATTAACCTAGCAGAGTCAGAGAAAAAGTTAAAGGGAAAGGGGGACCTAAGCAGGAACCAAGCCTCTGAGTGCTATAGTGAAATGAACCTGGGACTGAAAAAAAAAAATGATAACTATTAACTACTTCTGTGGGACCTTAGAATGCCAGAAACCATCATTGTCTAGACCAAGCTTCATTTTACAAATGAGAAAACTAAAACCCAGAGAAGTAGGGTCTTGCCTTCCACATGGATAGAAAGTAATTTCACACAGATAGAATGTAACATAGCTAGGATAGGATAGAGTGCCATGCCTGGAATCAGGAAAACTGATTTTCCTAAGTACAAATCTGGACTTAATAGCTGTGTGCTTCTGGACAAGTCACTTAACTCTATTTGCCTCAGTTTCCTCATTTGTCAAATGAGCTGGAAAAAATATCAAACTGTTTCATTATCTTTGCCAAGAAAATCCCAAATGGATTTATAAAGAATCAGACACAATTGAAAAAAAATGACTGAATAATATCTGATTTCAAATTTCCAGTCCACATTCCATTATACCACATGTTAAGCTAGGTATATTAATTGGACAAATCTTTTCATCTCTTTGTGCCTTAGTTTCCTGACCAGGAAAGAAGAAGAACCTAGAACCAATGATCTCTCAATTCCCATCAAGCTGTAAACTCTAGAAATTTATAATCAATCCTACATATCAATTCATGTTAATACAGTTCAACAAAGATTGCTCCCCCTTGATTCAAAGTCCCTGATTGTTGGTAAATTTGTGAGTTAATGCTTTATTAACAATTCTTCCTAAGATGGTATATTAAATTGAGATTTGGGACTTTGAGACATCCATTCCTTCCCGTCTCTTCCCACTGTAGCTCTAGAAAGATGTTGTGTGCCAAACCACATAAGGGTTTCCTCTGCCCAGAGCTTCTCTTCAGGATCCAAAAATTATAGAATCCCAGTAGAAATTAACCTTAGGGATACCAAGTTGTATATAACAAATTTGCACTTTCATGTTCAATCATCTTTTTATTATACTTTGTTATAGAAATGCTTGTTTCAGTCCATAAATTAAAATTTGAATTAAAATTTTTAAAGGAATATAGATAGAGGAAAGGAGGGAAGGAGTGAAAGAGAAAGGGAGGGAGGGAGGGAGAAAGAGAGGGAGGGAAAGAAAAACAGAAGGAAGGAGGGAGGGAAGGAAGGAAAAGACAGAAGGGAGGGGAGGGAGGGAGAGAAAGAAGGGAAGAAAAAGAAAGAGAGAGACAAGGAAGGGAAGGAGGAAGGTAGGGAAAGAAAAGAAGGAGGGAAGGAAAAGGAGGGAAGGAAGAAGAGAGGGAGGAAAAGAGACAGAGGAAGGGAGGGGAAGGAGGAAAAGAGAGAAGGGAGGGAAGGGAGAGAGAAAGGGAGAAGAGGGAGGGAAGAAAAAGAGGGAGACAAGGAAGAGGAGGAAGGGAGGGAAAGAAAAGAGGGAGGAAGGGAGGGAGGGAAAAGGAGGAAGAGAGGGTAGAGGGAAGGAGAAAGGGAGGGAGGGAAGAAAGGGAAGAAAGGAGGGAAGAAGGGAAGAAAGGAATGGAAGGGGGAGGGAAGAGAAAGAGGGAAGAGAGGGAAAAGAGGGAAGGGAGGGAAGAAGGGAAGGGAAAGAAGAAAGGAAGGAAGAGAAGAAAGGAGGGAGAGAAGGAAGGAGGAAGAGAAGGAAGGAGGAAGGGAGGAAAGGGAAAGAATGGAGTTCAAATCTTACCTTAGACATTTACTACCTGCGTGACCCTAAGCAAGTCACTCAATGCTGTTTGCCTCATCTCTAAAATGCTTTGAAGAAGGAAGTGGCAAACCAACCCCAAACTGGGGCACAAAGAATTGGACACAACTGAATAATAACAACATGATTGTGGGAGGAAGCTGGGAGTTCAAAGATGAGAGTAACTGAGCAGAGAACACAGAATCTCCAATGTGGATACAAAGTATAAGAATATAGAAAGTGTGAAAGAAAAAGAGAACCTCTTTAAGGAGAATGAGATACAAAACCTTTGTCTTTCAAAAGTAGGATGTGTGTGTATGTCTGTGTGTGTGTATGACAGTAATTACAGCACAAGGTTTCCCAGAAAACTATCCATGTGGTTAGACTATGTCAAAGTAATTACTAATTGCAGTCATTTACATGAACTGCTTACCATTTATGCCTAAGTACTATGCATCATAATAAGTATTATGGAGTTCATTAAATATGTCAGATTAATTTGGTTGCAAGTTTCATCAATTATAACAGTAAACTGCAGACAGGTATGATCAGTCTACATTGTTATTTAGTCATGCTCTCCTCTCATAGGCTAAAGAAAACATTGCTGGGCTTTTATCACTTGCAGTTTGGTTTTTATTTAGCGTAATAATGTAGAAGGAACTGGGAAAACTCTTTCCAGCAGGTGGGCAATGAACGTTGGAAGGGAAAACGTGTCCAACTATGGAATTGTCATGATTCAAACCAATGCTAACATTGTAGAAGCACTTGGAAGTTGCAAAGGGCAGTGGGTTCTTCAGCTCTTGGAAAATTCTTATAGGAAACCAGAGGTCTTTAGGACTAATGTGCAAAGGGATGCTTCAAAGGTAGGCAACCTGATCTTGAGGTTGCACTTTTAACTCTACCACAGTCACCCATGACAAGAACATTGAATTGTTCTTTTTCTATGAGCCCACAACAGCAAGCTAGAGAGAGGAGGACATATTCAAATAGAGAGAGAGAATAAATAAGATTTGGTAACTGATTGAGGGAGGGTAAGGAGATTAGTGAAAATGAAAAGGCTAAAATGACTGAGGTTGCAAATCTGGGTGACAGAAGAATGATATCATTCTTCACAGAAATAGGAAAGTTTGGGAAAGAAATAAATGGGGGAGAAGGGAGGCAATGAGTTCCATTTTGGATATTTTGCATATTTTTTATAGACACCCAGTTAGATATGTCAGTCAACAAGTATTTGTTGTCTACAAATAGTTGGTAATTTGCAAGTGAGGCTTATAAGAGAGATAAGAGCTGCATATATAGATCTGGGAGTCATTTACATAAATTGCGGAACCCATCAGAGCTTATGATTAGCAAAAGAAAGGGGACAAATTAAAAAGAGGAGGAGGTTCAGAGAAGAGCCTCAATGAACACAAGTAGGAATGGTTACTCCAGAAAGACAACTGAGGAGACAAATAGAATAACTAAAGCATAGTTGCTTCCCTGGAAGCAAAGAATATGGGCTTGAGCAAAGAGCTATCACCTAAGCAATGATCTTAGGCATTCCAGCTCCATTTTTTCCTAGAGGCTGGAGTCCTTCTTGCCAGGAAATGTACTGTCCAGAACCGATTACCACATATACAGAAAGGGTACATCTATAATCACAATGACACAGCCAAGTCAGTGACAAATACAAACAATTTCTGCCATTGACACTTCCTATCCCAGCACCTCCCACCATGCTAAGATGCACTATAGTATAATTAAGCACTGGATTTGGAGAGAGAAGTGGTATCTAATTTATATTACTCATTGTATTGCGGAAATCACTTAAGAAGTCTATCTCAATTTTGTACAATGTCAAATGAGAATAACACCACTAGTACATACTCCAAGGATTATTATGAGGCTCAAACAAGAAAATATATTTAAGGTGCTTTGCAAATCTTAAAGCACTGCATCAATTTCAGTTATTGGTAGGATTTTTAAATTCTTCTTCAGTATTCCATTATTGAGGAGCATACCGACAGGAAGGGACTGCTGCAGCTGACACCAAGCCTCCTACCCTAGTACTTACTGCTCCCTTTCTCATCTCTTTTTGTTGGAGAATAGGGCTCTAACTCTCCCCCCTCTCACGGCTTTGAAGGGTCCTTCAACCTAGAACCCATTGTTACATGTAAAAACATCACCTACCCCATAATTGCTTTACTTAGCCATCTGAGAAAGCAGTAATGACTTAGACTTTCATAAGCAATAAGCACCCAACCTCTAAGTATCTCTTTCAGTGTGGTCAGCTGTGAATGGCTTTGCTATTCTCGGTAATACAATTATCCAAGACTACTCTGAAGGACTTAAGTTGAAAAAAAAAAAATACTATCCATAACCAAAGGAAGAACTGGTTGTGTCTGAATACAGATTGAAGCATACTTTTAAAAAAAATTTCTTGAGGGTTTTTTCTTTGGGGGAGATCTATGTTTTCTTTTGCAACATGCCTTTTATGGAAATGTTTTGCATAACTTCACATATATATGCATATATATATATATATATATATATATATATATATATATATATATAT
>JAJPUD010000744.1:0-47541 GCA_023553655.1 Myrmecobius fasciatus | reverse complement strand
ATATATATATATATATATATATATATATATATATATATATATATATCACAGTGACAAAAATTTTTCCAAAAGATCCTGGATCTCTGGCCACTCTTTTTGTTGAGGCAATTGAGGTTAAGTGACTTGCTCAGCCAGTTTAGTACACAGCTAACAAGTGTGAAGTGTCTGAGGCTGGATTTGAATTTAGGTCCTCCTAACTCCAGGACCATCTGGCCACTCTTTTTACAGTACAAGATGCACATTCTCTTGTGATTTGCCAGACCCCCAGCAAATTGGTCCAGGAGAGAGGATAATCAAACTCTTTGTTGAAAATGACAGAAGCTGGAAGGGCTATGAGAAAACAAGTACTTTAAAGCATTGTTGATTGATTTGTGAATTGTTCTAGTCACTCCAGAAAATAGTTTGCAAATAAGCTCAAAACTGTGCATACCCTTTGATCCTGTGATACCACTTCTAGGTTTATATTCCCCATGAGATCAAAGAAAGTGGAAAAAACCCATATGTACAAAAATACTTACAGCAGCTCTTTTTTGTAGTGGTAAGTAATTGGAATCTGAGAGGATGTTTACAAACCAGGGAATGAGTTTATGTCATAAGTTTGATGGAATGCCACTTGTGTGTAAAAAAAATTACAAAAGAGACTGTTTTAGAGAAATTTGTGAAGATTTACATGAATTAATATAGAGTGAACTAAGCAAAATCAAGAGAACAATTTATGCAATGCCATAGTACCATAAAAACACCTTTGAAAGACTTAAGAACTATGATCAACACAATGACCAACCACAATTCCAGATTTATGAAACCACCTCCTGATTGTGACATGAGGGATACAGAGTGTAAATTGAGACCTTTTTTTGAAATTGGTAAATTTGAAAGTTTGGTTTTGCTTGACTTTCAATGTTTGTAACAAGAGTTTTGTTTTTCTTGATTTCTCAATGAGAGGAAGAGGGAAGGAAAGACTAAGAAAAGGAAGATCTTCATTTGAAAATACAGTAAAATTTAACTTTTCAAAAAGCATACTCTTTGCTCATCATTGCAAATTCCATACTATCCTTTTAGCATGAATATTTAGCAACTATTCATTCTTTATATCATTAAGTCCAGGTCTCTGTTGCATTCATCTAGCAACCTCAAAGTTATTCTCCCTTCTTTCTCAAGGAGTCCAGTTCCTGGCTCACACTCATAAATTTTGGTGTTTTTAATCTCCTTAATTCCCAAATCTACATTTTAGCTCTATCTCAGACACAAAGGGCTGATCACATCTTTGATCTCACTACCACCCATAATTATACTAACTGGTCTTTTAGATCTGAAATCTTCCCTCTGATCAGTCTCTATTCCTTTCATTTCTCCCTCTGCTTCACTCTTTCTGTTGTTCTCACCCCAATTTATACTCTTCCATCCTTCCAACACTCCTAATCTGGCTTCTTTTTCCTTCCTTCACAATCTTGACCCTACTGTTGACCAATTGAACTTTACATTAGCTTCTTATCTTGAATCCTATTCATTTTCCCCTATAATCACTCAAGCCTTGTGATATCCTAACCGAAAATTATTCCTTCCCATCTGCTTCCACAGTTTCTATTCAAATTATGGTAAATGAAGTAGCTAGTTGGCACAGTGTATTGGAAGACCTGCCTTTTGGACATGGTTTTTGTGAAGTTCAAATGAGATAATGGATATAAAATACTTTGAACACCTTAAAGAGTTAAACAAATTCCAGTTATTGTTACCATTAGCTTATTCAGACCAAGCTTTCATTCCCTGAGCTTTCTACTGCTTTCCTGCTGATCTCAGAACACAATGCAGGGATGTGCTGGTAAACATTCAACAACTGGCAAGAGGCAGGAGTTAGAGAAAAAAAATGTATGCATATGTATATATAAACATTTTTAAAAATAATATGCATTATTATAACATTTTGCAGTTAGTTAACAACAATAAAAATAAATCAAGTACTCATTTCTGTCAATTGCTGATTTGTGAAGTGTAAATGTTCACCCTGAAATGTCTTTTCCAAGGTGATTGTTAGAGATTGACTCCAAGGTTAGAGCTGACTCCAACACATCACTTCTATTGGATATCTTCACCAAAATGTCCCATTCAGAACTCAATATCAATACATCCAAAATAGAACTTCTCTTTCCCCCAAAACCATTTCTCATCTAAACTTTATTTCTGAACTCTAAGTCACGTAGGAACATTTCCCTTGGGAATGTCTCTCTTGACTCATTCTTCACCCTTGTCAATACCCCATCTAATCAGTAATCAAATTTTATTGATTCTACCTCCATATCTCTCAAAATAATTTCTTTTTCTTCATCCACAGATTTGCTATCCTTCACAATTTGGTTCCCACCTACATTTCCATATTAATTTCATATTACTCCTCCTCATAAAACTATAATCGATCCAAACTGACTTCTTATTAGATTTTCTCTCAGTTCACCATTCTGATCTCCTATCTTTGTTTTTATACACTCTATTCCTCATATCTTAAATGTACTCCTTCCTCAAGTCAACCTTTTTAAATTCCCATTTTCCTTTGAGGCTCAGCTCAAGTGCCACAACCTACCTGATATCACCCCTGATCTTCCTAATTACTGGCCTCTCTCCTCCCAAGTTAACTTGTATTAATTTACCTGTACATGTGTTGTATTCTTCCTAACAAAATCTAAGTTCTTGAGAACAGGCTTCCTTTCTCACTCTCTCTTTTTCTCTCTTCCTCTAATATGTAACATGGTGCCTTGATCCTAAGTGTTTAAGAAAGATTTGTTGACTTTTATCACATATAGGTAGTCCTCTGATTCTAATCAGAAAATCTCCAACCACTAGAACATGTTTCTTCCTCTCAAAGACAGAACCTGCATTTGTCTCATCTACTAGCACCTGTGAACAATGTTCCCCCAGACAATATAAATCTGCCTTCTGCTCTCTGCCTAAAGTAACTGCAAAACCATTCACTATGACTGGCCCACATCTATGCACCTTATCTCACCAGTCCAACCATCTGGCTAAGTTATGGGATAGCTTCCACTTCCTCAGTTTTCCAACCAAATATTTTATGTTTATAGGTTTTTATCACTTTGGGATTTTATGCTTCCCAGACAAAAGTGAGGAAAGAAGTGGGTGGGAAGATTAGCTAAAGACCCAAGTAAGTCCAGGCATTTTTACATCCTAACAGACTAGGTAAACTGAAAACGTGGGAACTTCTGTGCTTACAAAAATATTCCCCACACCTTCCACCAATTAGGGATTCAAATTGGTTAACAAACTCCTCTTCTATAATTCAAACACCTGCTGGCAGGATTGAGTCTCATTTACATCTTAATGTGAATTACTTTCATCTAATCTCTAACTGAAAGTATTTTTCTTTGGGATGAGAGACATTTGGGGAGATGGTTTAGGGATGGAAGCAAGTATTTTGAACCACTGGAAGAAAATATGAGAGCACTGGGCATCTGGGAGCAAAACAGACGGTACCAACTGGTAAGAGAGAAATTCCCAAAAGGTAGTGAAAGGGAACAAATACAAACACTGCTTATCCTGTAGTTTTCCCTGGTGTTTCGGTAGCACTGGGGATTTAAGATGCCAGGTACTGGAATTAGTCTAAAAGGATGTATTCCCCAACCTTTCCAACTCAGCTGTATTCTATTGGGAGAAAAAAAAAGGGAAGGAAGAAGGAACAGGAGAAAAATCTGCCATGTCAAACCCTGGCACTTCTTTATTATTACTATGCTGCACCATGTTTTATTTCCTTTAAGAAATTGGAGAGATCTCTTTCTGGACCCTCTAGAATATTCTAGGTGGGCTCTGGTGGACTGCTGTAATTTATATTATTGAAATGGAAGTTTGGATTAGAAAAAATGACTATGGGGTTCTACCATGGAGGGGGGGCCTGAGTAGGTAGTATAGGGAGCTTTGGCCAGGCCGAGGACAACATGAAGTCACCTAGACCTAGGAAGCAAAAGAGAAGCAGTAGCATGGCAACAGAAAATAGAAACAGAAGGAAAGGAGGACAACAAAAACAACCTCCATTTTGCCCAGAGCTACTTACGTCCATTTCCTTTGCCCCAAAACTAAGCAAACTAATTTTCATTTAACTACCAAAGGGCACATTTTTCTCCAACAATACCAGGAATTTCAGTAAATGACTCTGGGGGGATAATTTTGTTTGGCTGATTATTAGCCATCTATCCTCAATTTAGTGTTAAAAAGGAATCTGATTAAGTTACCTAAACTAAGAATAAGGATATTTTGATTAGGAGTGGAAAACCTTCCCTCACCTGATAATATTCCCCTCTAATACCTACACCTAAGCTATAGATAGTCATAGACAGATGGACGGACAGATGGATAGATGGATAGATAGATAGATAGATAGATAGATAGATAGATAGATAGATAGATAGATAGATAGATAGATAGATAGATAGATAGATAGATAGAAGAGGGAAAGAAGAGGGAAAGGGAAGAGGGAGAGAACCAATTCCAATTCTGAAAGAAAGGAAGGAAATGAAAAGTCCCAAAATTTCATAATTGTGGTCACATTCTGTTAGAAAAGTATCATGTAACCATGTATCTTCAAAGGAGATATCAAAGTAGTTTCATGTTCTACCTAATTCTTTTACCTTCTTCCCTCCAGGAGACCCCAGAAATTCTTGATTCAACTGTATAAAATTAATAAAATTCAATCATTTACATTAATTATTCATCCCAACCCAATAATGGTTGTGAATATAATTGAATATTTTGCAGATGAATTTGCTGCAGGTTTTCATTTGATTACAATGTTAAACTCTCTTTATATATGCTCTATTCATGACCTATTGCTCATGAATGTTGATTAGTATCTTTAAAAAATTAGTGAGAATATTCTTTCCTTAGTTCTCTATGAATTAGAGGTAAATATTTTTTTCCTTCAGAACTGTGAGATTCAGCTGCAAATTGAAAACTGTCAAATGCTACATGCATACTAGATGTTATGTTTATTTTCTGCATAATTTTAATCCTTCAACATTAGGAGGCTTTTTCTCCTTTGGAGGAAAGAAAGCTCGGTCACTTCTTTATGTGGATGTCACCTTGTCCTCCACAATTTTTTTTTTACCACTACTTAATAGAGAAATTATGGCTTGACAAAAATTTAAGAGAAACTGGACTTCTAAGAATAAAGAGGTGATAGTCCTTCTTTTGTCTGTTTGTTTAGAATTTGTGTTCCTTTCTAGGAAGATTTGAGGAGAATCTCCAGAGGGTGCAAAAGGACCTTGAGTGAGTTAGTCAATAAACATTAAGTAAGTGCCTACTATATATCAGGCATTGTGCTGAAGGCTCAGATACAAAGGCAAAGGCAGTGCTTTGTCCCAATAAACTCACAATCTAATGAGGTGACAAAAAGTTAAAAGAAGCTAAAAAGTAGGGAAAGGAGCAGAGGAAAGGAGGATGAAGTCCAAAAACTAGGTAGAAAATGTTAATATAGTTACCCTGGCTCCACTCAATAAATAAGGGATGGGAGGAACTCTCCAATAATCCCTTCTCCACTTTCTCCAATCTGAGGCAGGAAGCCTCAGAGACAAGGGATACTGGAAAGCCATGAGTTTCAGAGCTGATGTGATATTGCCAGAAGATGAGTTTCTAGAGAAAATGATGAAGTTCAGGAGAGCAGCCAGGTAGAAAATGAACACTAATAACTAGCATTCATGTAGTGCTTTGAGTTTTATGGAGGGCTTTACAAATATTGTCTCATTTCATCTTTACAACAACCCAGGGAAGTAAATGTTATTATTAGCTATATTATGTAATATTACAAATATTATTTAGAGTTGAAAAAATTAAGACAAACAGAGGTTAAGTGTCATGCCCAACATCACACAGTTAAAGTCTGAAGCTTGATTTGAACTCAGGGTTTCCTAGTTCAAAGCCCAGTGTTCTAAGCCACTTGTGTCACATATCTGCAGGCATGTACCATATGAGGATCAGTTTATATAGGATCATGGACTTAAAGTTTGGAAAGAATCTAGGAAATCTCTGAGTTCAACTCTTTCATTTTATGGATTAAAAGAAATGGATATGTTTAGTCTAGAAAAGAGAAGATGGAGGGAACATAATAGCTGTCTCTCAGCATTTGAAAGACTGTCATGTGGAAAAGAAATTAGATTTGTTCTGTTTGACATTGCAGAAAGGCAAATTTAGGCTTTATGATAGGAAAAATTTCTTAACAATTAAAGCTATGCAAATAGGAAATGGTCTACCTTGAGTAGGAGTGAATTCCCTCCTCAAGAGATATTCAGTCTCCAAAAGGTTCCCAAGGGAAGAATGTGAAATTTTCAGCATAAGTATTTACAACCCTGGAAGTCAGCAGAAAATACATAGCAGAATTGCATTTATTGTTTTATTAGGTGTATAATTAAACATTAACACACCTCTCGATATCTTCAAACCAAAGTTATTTTGATATGATTGGGCATATTGTAGAATCAGTTCTGTTGTAGAGTATAGGTTAGATTTAATGACTCTTGTTAAGGATCCTTCAAACTTTGAAATTCTGGGATTCAGAATAATCTTTGACAGTGTTCCAAATAAACACAAAATGTTTTTAAGGTCAATGGAATATCTGGAGTGACTGCAATCAATCTGGCAAAGCTTTCTGGAGAAGGCTAAGTCTTGAGTCAAAATTTGAAACTAAGGACCATAGCATGATATAGTACAGTGATATCAAAAATAACTGAGCCATCAAATGTAGTCTTGACTCTTGTCTTGTCAGTGGACTCCAGTGACTGGAGGACATAGTGAGGCTGATGTCTTTGCACAGCTCTACATCATTTAAATCTAATTCACAAGCAAGTCAAGACATCAAACTCAAGATGTCATTGGTCCTCTTTGAGAATGAAGAATGAATAACAGGATGCAATGGAAAGAGTACAAGATTTAGAATTAGGAAGCCTAGGTTAAAATCTCAGCTCTTACAATGCATGAGAGGGATGGGGATTGGACCTGTAAATTCATTGATACAGAGATGGTATAGATGAAGAAACTCCCACCACCAATATATATTAATGTCTTCCTTGTAATTTATATTCTTCATTGCTTGGACTACTGAGAAGTTAAGTGAGTTTATTCACCAAGAAATTATATGTCAGTAATGGAATTAGGACGCAGGTCTCCTTCCTTAGCTTCAGGACTGACTTATTAGCCACTATGCCAAGCTACCTCTACATTGTATGACCTGAGAAGATAACTTACTTTCCCTAAGCTTCAGTTGCCCTATATTTAAAATAACAATAATACCTGCCCCAACTCAATTTTTTTAAATTGTCTACTGGACACTTCCACTTTCCTGGCTCATCATTATCTTTAAGTTGTAAACAATTATTTTTTTCTCTAAACCCAGCTTCTCAATCTAGACTTTCTTATTGCTGTCAATTATGTCATCACTCAGGTTCAGAAATTTTGAAGCATTCTCATTCTACACTTTCCCATTAAGCAAACAAGTCACCAAGTCATATGTATTGTTGCTTCAGAATATCTTTCACATTCAATGTCTCATTTGCAGTTTCATGGCCCCACCTGAATAGGAACCTTCATTTCATCTTCATCCTTCCTACCTACGATCATTCAAAAACCCCAGTAAGTCTATGGGGTTGGTTTCTTTTTCAACTATTACCATTGCCCCTCTAGGTTCAAATACAAATCCAGCCCACCTTTCGAGAGTTATTATACATTATTCAAACTATGCTTTATATCCCATTCAGCCATCTACTAGGACTCCAAAGCCTTTCCAGTGGGGGTATCTACCCTTCCACTGCCCTCCTCTTCCCTACTACAAACAGCAAATAAGACCTCCAGAGATCAGATACCCTCCATCCCATGGTCATTAATTAATTCATCCCTGGGACTCCTTCTTGGCACTGAATAATTCAGATTAATGAATGATTGCAGGAAAAGTCCCCTTAATATACTATGTTTAGCTAGTCCCAGACAATACTTTACATCCCACTCAGTCATCCACCAGGACACCAGGGTATTCCCATGCAGACAGCTTGCAATTGAATCCTATCCCACCTTCTTTCAATGATAATTAAATCAATACTACTATTCCTACTGGAAGAACATGACAGACTATTGTCCTGTGCTTTCATTGACAATCCACATGGCTAGCTACACCAAAACTGGTTTTCTTGGCCACAAATCTCATATATCTGTTGAATTTTCCATTAGAATGGGAACATCTTCAGCATTTGTAAAATTAGCAGTACCAGGCAGATGTTTAATAAATACTTGTTAGTTAACTGATTTATTGAAATTAAGGATCATTTGTGGCAAGCTGTCTCTCCTTTGTGCACTAGACATACCTACTCTCCCTACCTAACAGTTCCCTTCCTCTTTTCTGCAATCCTCTATACCCTATACATATGTTTCTTATTTGACTTAGCTGGGGCTCCCACACTAACACTTTGTAAGGAAATCTATCCAATTTCTCTAAGTGAGAACTCAATCCCTCACCATGAAATCTATGAAGTTCTTCTCCTTAGTGAGCTGTGTTGATGAAATGATGATGATTGATGATCATGACCTTCCTATACCTGTGAGGAGGAAAGATATAGATCTTCTAGGAAGTGGATGTGCTGGAACCAAGGGCCTGTTCTCTGAAGGATCATGGCTGACCCTCATCTCTTCATCTTACTGCCATGATCCAAAGACCAGCTCCCTTGGGGTTCTGGCTACTATTCTGGTTGTACCCTTGAATCTAATCCCAAGGTATTTTAATTTAGGCTTCCTTTTATGTTTGATAACATAAGCCATGATAAAAGCCTATTGCTTCATATACTTCTGATCTTTGATTAAAACCCAAAAAGTGTCACTCAACATCAATCCCAAAAAGTTTCACTCAACCTCAGACACTTCCTAGCTGTGTGATCCTGAGCAAGTCATTAAGTTGCCTCCATTTCCTTATCTGGAAAATGAGCTGGAAAAGTAAATGGCACACCATTTTAGGATCTCTTCCAAGAAAATCCCCAAATGGGGTCAGGAAGAATCAGACGTGACTGAACAACGATAGCAAGTCTCATTACTACTTTTAAGGACTGAGATACCACCATTTCCACATTAATCCTTCCAGAAATTCTGTTTTGCATAACGTTTACATATTATTTCTGTGTTCAAAAATCTCTTGTGACTCAGTCAGTTAGCAAGCATTTATTAAACACTTGCTCTGTGTCAGGGAACTCTGGGAATAAGCACTGGGAATACAAAGAAAGAGGAAAGCATGATCTCTTATTTCAAGCTCACAGAGTAACAGAAATCGTGCAAATAATTCTGTATCATAAAATATATATGCATATGTACATATATATATATATATATACACACACAAGGCACATGAAATGTTATCTTAAAAAGGAAGAGACTAGCAGGAGTTGGGAGAGTGGGGAGAAGGATTTCTGCATAAGGTAAAAATTATGCTGAATTTTAAAAGAAACCAAATTGTCTAAGACTCGGAAGTGAGAAGGGAGAGCCTTCTAGATATGGAAGACAGCAAGTTCATATGCAGGGAGTGCAAGGAAGAGCCACAAGAAAGTCAATATAAATGGAAAGTACAATGGACAGAGGAGAGGAGAGTATTAAGAAGACTGGAAAAATGGAAAAGGACCAGATGAGGAAGAGTCCTAAATTTCAAATAGGATTCTCTCTGAATTTGTTTATTTAATGCACCTCACCTGTAAGAATGTATCTTTCTGAGCTCCTCCTGGCTAGTTCCTATCATTCCTTCAATGTCCACTTGATTTCCTATATTTCAGCACATGAGATCCCTTCCTATTCTGCTCCTGTAGCATCTATTGTCAGTACCACTCACTTGGCACCTAGCAATGCTGCCGTATTTTGTTCCCTATCTCTTCATACACGTGAATTGTAGACTCATGGAACAAAATGTTATAGATAGAAGCAGTCTTGGAGAACCCATGACTGACATGTATATAGTGCTTTAAGCTCTCCACAGAGAGCTGTTTTCATAACACTGCAAGATCAATAGTGCAAGAACTATGCTCATTTTACAGATAAAGAAACTGAGGCATAGGGGGTAAAATGATTTGTCCACAATAGCAAAAGGTAATAAGTGTCAAAGTCTGGATTCAAATCTTATTCTCTTAACTCAAAGTCCATGGCAATTTTATCACATTATCTTGTTCCTCCTCCTGGACTAACCCCATCCTTTTGTAAGTAAACCATAAGCTCCTAGAGATAACCAGACAACACAAATGGATAGTGTGCTAGGTCTGGGATCAGGAAGACCTGAGTTCAAATTCTACCTCAGACACTTAATAGCTGTGTGATCCTAGAAAGTCATTTAATTTCTTCTGCCTCAGCTCCCTCAACTGTTCAATAACATCAGGACAATAACTTTATCTACCTCCCAGGGTTGCTACACGGACCAAATAAGATAATATTTTAATGTGCTTAGGATATAAATGATACTTAATAAATGCTTGTTTCTTGCCCTCTTTCCTTGAAAAAAGACTACACCTTACACCTATTCTCAAAAGATTTGGAGATAAAAGGGATCTTTCCACAAGTCTGTGAAAAAAAAAGTCAGGATTCAAGAATGTTTGGAGAAAAAAGTCTTTGCACTCAGTGCCTAGCACAGGGGATGTTATTATTAGCATGTGATAATTGTGAAATTACTATTGTTATGTGAGAGGGTAGAGGAGGAAGAGGAGGGGATGGTCCAACCTGAGCTTGCTTAATTGTCATCTTTTGTGTAATACTGACAAGGAATTAGGTGAGAGGGGATGGGAACAGTCATCCTGAAACTCCCATTACAATTAAAAGACAAAAGCAAATTCTAATCGAGGAATTTTTGAAGCTAGCAAAATCATTCTAACAAAATGGATATTAGTGGTGGCTATTATCCTACTCTGCAGGCAAAAGAGATGGACAAAGCAGGCTAGACTTGGTCTTGGCCAGTAAACTTCATTTTCCAAAACATCTTCAACACACAATGGGACAAAGCAGGTAAAGAGCTGTTCATGGAATCGGCAAACTGGGTCCAAATCCTGCTGTGGATGGTTACTAGCAATATGACAATGGACAAGTCACTTATTTTATAATCTCAGTTTTCTCGTCTCTAAAATGGAGGAAGTAGTATGCATAACTCCATAGGGATATTGAGGCTCTGGATGAAATGGGAGACCTAGATTTTGAGGCACTCTTGATTATCACAAGTTCAATAACCTGAAAATATACTCAAAACTAATCATTTAACATTGCATTACAAAATTTTCTTGGCACTTAGAACTCACATATTTCTCTATAATTGTGTTTTGCTGCACAAAAAAAAATTACTTTTTATACTGTCTAACAAAGTCTAAGAAAGGAAAAATTCATAGGCTTGCTCTAAGGACATAGGACACAGGACTTAAAATTTAATAGTCTGCCAAAAGTCACAGATCAGATTCACTCATTAAGTAAAACAAGTCTGATAGTTAGAATTTCTACTCACATACCACCTCTGAAATTTCCTCCAACCTGACCCATGCCCCACCTATTTCACATACACATCCAAAATCCCTTACCTGAAACTTACAGTCGTAATTCACAAAATTATCTGAGAATCTTAGACTAAATGAATGAAAAAATGAAGAATTTGTGGAGTACTTATTATATTCAAAACATTATGCTAAGGACCAGTTATGAGGGAGGCTGTATGTATTGTATATAGATAGGTAGATAGATATATACCTACAGTTACAAGGCAACTGGAAGACATATAGTCTTTAGGGTACAGCAGCAAAGATATTAATGTTTTTCTTTAAGTCATTTTCATTAATGAAATATCACTTTTTGATACTGAATCACGTGATAGTACCAAATCTGGGGGGGGTGGGCGCAAGAATTTTGTTTTCTGGGTCCTAATGAGGCAGATAGATTGTACAATGGATAGCAGCTGTGAATGTAGCACCTGAAGGAAAAGCTGCCAGATTGTATCTCTACAGGGATTGCTTCCCAGGATGATAGCTAAAGGCTTTAGGCTGGACTCATGGCTATTTCTATAACTTGTTAGGTTCAGGGTCCTGGGATGTCCCCATCAGGATGAGAGGACATGGTAGTCAAGTAGTGGCAATAGTTTTATTCACTTGGCCCTTCCTGCATCCTGTGTGTATCTCTGTCTCTCCTGTTCCCTCCTCCTCCCTCCTTTTTCTTCTTCTTCCCTCCTCTTCCTCCTCTTCTCTTCTTCTTTTTCTTCTCTTCTCCTCTCTCTCTTCTCCTTTTCTTCTCTTCTTCTCCTCTTCTTTTTTTCTTTTCTTTCTTTCATCCTTTTCTTCTCTCTCTGTTTCTCTCCCTCTCCCTCTTCCTCTCCCTCCTTACTGTTTTGGCAAGGTGGGATTGCCTGCCTTGTGGTTGGTAGCTAATTGCCAGTCAGTAGAGATGAATAATTTCTTCTCTGCAGGAGCTGCCTTACCAGATAATGGCTTGGGAGTCTGGCCTGAAATTTGGGATGATATTTTGAGGACTGATGCTATTCTTGGGGCTCCCATGCCTATTTTACAGTTAGAAGAGACCTCAGAGGCCATCTACTACAACTTATGTCTAAACAAGAATTCCTTATGCATCATCTCCAAATGGTATCAAAGTGGAACAGCTAGGTAGGTATACAGTAGATAAAGCCCCAGTCCTGGAATGAGGAAGACAAGAGTTCAAATCTAGCTTCAAATACTTACTAGATGTATGATCTTAATCAATGTTTGCCTCAGTTTCCGCATCTGTAAAATGGGAATAATTGCTGTGAGGGACAAATGAGATCATAATTGTAAAGTACACAATGCCTGTCTCATAATAGCCACTTTAAAATGTATATTAATCCATAACCTTCACTTCAAAATTTCAAATGAGCCTACAGCCTCCTATAGCTACCTGTTCTCTTTTAGAATAGCTCTAATTGTTAGGTAAATCTTCTTTACATGGAACCTGAAACTTTCGCTTTTGCTTCTAATTTTGTCCTCTGGGGCCAAGCAAAACATATTTAATTCTTTCTCCAACTACTTGAATTGTAATCATGTCCCCACAAAGTCTTTTCTTCTTTAAGTTAAAGACCCTTCTGTTCTTTCAACTGATCGCATTATGGTAAGTAGTACTTTCACCATTCCAGTTGCCACTCTCTGAATTCTCTCCAGCTTATTAATGTCCTTCCTAAAATATGGTTCTTGTTGTTGTTCATTTTTCAATCATGTCCAACTCTTTGTGACCCCATTTGGGCTTTTCCCGACAAAGATACTGGAGTGGGTTAGCTATTTCCTTCTCCAAGCTCACTGTACAGATAAGGAAACTGAAGTAAATATTATTAAGAAACTTGCCCAGAGTCAAACAGCTAGTAAGTGTCTGAAGCTGAATTTGAACTCAGGTACTCTTGACTCCAGGCTTACAGTCTATCCAGTGTGCCACCTAGCTGCCCTAAAATATGGCACTCAGAGTTGAATGCAAAACTTCTGATATGGTCTGGCTGGAGCGGAGGACCCAGAGAAGCGATCACCTCTTTCATTCTATATATGCTGCTTCTTTTAACACAGCCTCAGATAGCATTTCTCAGCCATCATATACTATTGACTAATATTGTTTCTAGTCTACTGATATCCTAGATCTTTCCTATAGGAACTGATGTCTAGCTATATTTTGTTTCAAAGATCATTTTCTGAAGATAATGATGAATGTAAGAGGGGATATGGGAAAAACTGGGATACTAATACATTGTTGGTGGAGTTGTGAACTGATACTGAATGTGAAGACCATTTGGAACTATGCTGAAAGGGCTATCAAACTGTATATACCCTTTGATCCATCAGTGTCTTTACTACATCTATATTCCATAGAGATCATAAAAAAGGGAAAAGGACCCAGATGTGCAAAAATGTTTGTGGCAAGAAACTGGAAACTAATAGCTACCCATCAGTTGGAGAATGGCTGCATAAATTATGGTATATGAATGTCATGGAATATTATTGTTCTGTAAGAAACAACCAGCAGGGTGATTTCAGAGAGGCCTGGAGAGACTTACATGAACTAATGCTAAGTGAAGTGAATAGAACCAAGAGAACATTGTACACAGCAACAATATAAGATTATGTGATAATTAACTGTGAGGGACTTGACTCTTTTCAACAATGAGGTGATTCAGGCTGATTCCAATAGATTTGTGGAGAGAGCCATTTGCACCCAAAGACAGAACTGTGGGGATTCAGTGTGAATCACAACATCGTATTTTCACCTTTGTTGTTGTTATTATTGTTTTCTTATTTGTTTTTTCTCTCTTTTTTTCCTTTTTGATCTCATTTTTCTTGTGCAGCATAATAAATGTGGAAATATGTTTGGAAAAATTGAAAATGTTTAGCCTATATTGAATTACTTGCTGCCTACAAGACAGGGCAGATAGGGAAGGAGGGAGAAAAATATGAACACAAAGTTTTTCAAGGGTAAATGTTGAAAACTATCTTTGCATGTATTTTGAAAAATAAAAAGCTATTATAAAAATAAAAAATAAAGATCATCTTGGAGCAATTGTAAGACTATACTTATTTCTATTAAATTTCATCTTATTAGATTTGACACAACATTCTAGCCTTTGTAAATGTTTAAATATTTTGAGAAATAGTTAGGTATTTGGCAGCAATTCAGTTATTCCACTTTTTTATTCAAAAGCTTATTTTTCCATTGTTTGATTTTCCCTATATAAACAATTAAAATGTGCCAGATAGTCCTTTTCTATTATTTTTAATTATATTTTCAAACCAATCTGTGTCAACTATGTGGGACAAATAAATGTTGATGTTGTTTTAACCTGATAATCTTCAGAGGATTTGGAAATGCAGTGTGGTCATCCAGTCCCATGAAATGCTCTCATTTGCTAAAGGGTCCACAAAGATTTAATAAGTCCCTAGACACTTTGGGTAGTATTTAACATGTTTTGAATCTGACCTCAATGTTCCATTAGGCCAATTTTATAGATCTTGAGGATCTGCATGACTTGCATCAACTGCACATGTACCAGTGTCAACAAGCTTCAAAATCCTTTGTGTCATAACATTTGGTAATCTAAGCCATTCCCAATATCTCTGCTTCTCAAAAAACACCTCCTTCTCCTAAGACACCCACTGGTGTGCTAAGGACCACTGCATCCCACTTGTTACTGGGCCATTACATAACGACCCCAAAGGACTCTTTGGTTTAATTGGTTTAGGTGTAACTATTTCTTTCTAGTTCTCTTGCTGGGTAAAAATGATGAGGCACAGCATGGCCCCTGCTTCTCTCAGGTGATTCAGTGTGAAATAAGGATTTATGTATACTGCATGAGAAAATTAATAACATTTTCTTATACAGGAAATAAGTTCTCAACCTGAAATTTGATCATTAGGCATAACAAAGATATCATGGAGTAGAAAGAAAGGTATCATAGACTCATCCATTCCTAACTTGATGTCCAGGAGAAAATTGGCCCTTCTACTCAAGTTCTTAAATTTGATCATAAAGCAGAAAAGGATTCTAGGAGATAGGAACATAGTCCCTCCTCATCTCAGACAACTCCCTCAGGAAGTCTTTTATGATGCCTACAGTTGCTAGAGCTATCTCCTCAGAAATTAATTTGTATATGTGTTATATTTACTTTTCTATGTGTATGTTGTGTTTACTCAAAGGAACAGGAGATTCTTGGGAAGTCAGGAACTGTTTTATTTGTGTATTCCCAGAACCTAACACAATGCCTGACACAGAGTAGGTATTTAACAAATGTTTGTCAAATGAATGCAATAATAAATGAATAGGAGAGAATCTTCTCTGCTTCCCTATTCCCTCCCTCATCCCACTCCCCACTCCCCACTAGATTTGAACAAGCTAAGCTTATGATAAGAATCAGATTAACAACTGGCTTTAAAACTCTGCTGCATGGTGCTGAAAGGAGCAAAGAAAATCAAGTCAACAAGCATTAAACAAGAACTCACTAGATGCCAGGCTTTATTCAAAGTTCTGGGAATATAAATACAGCTATCTATAATTAGATAGATAGAGATCTATATCTGTAGATAGGTAGATAGACACCTGCATACATACATACATGCATACATAGAAAGATGATAGATAGATGGATGGATGGATAGATAAATAGATGGATGGATGGATGGATGGATGGATGGATGGATAAATGGATGGATGGATGGATGGATAAATAGATGGATGGATGGATAAATAGATAGACAGGTTGATAGATAGACAGACAGATTGGTAGACAGATAAATAGGTAGATATATGATAAAGATTTTTAGTGATAGATAAACAGACAGACAGCTATACAAGGATTTTATATTATAGTGGGAAAAGATAGCACATAGAAGGAAGCTGAAATCTTGGGATGGGGGAATAATGGAAAAAGAAGTCCAGAGAATAAGTATCAAACTCCAGAAAAGAATGAAAAAATTACCATAGTTAACCTGGTCACTTTCCCTTCAGTGGAGTTTCCTAGAATCAGTGACTATCAGAAGAAGAGGCGACAGGAGAGTGATTTCTCAAGACGAGAAGACTGCTGGGTCATGATGGAGAAAGAAGTCGAAACAGTCAGAAGGGGAGCCCAGAGAAGAGTAGTATCAAAAAGGGTGAATGACCCTGCTATTATCTTCCCAATTGTCTACATGGCTGCCCTTAGATCATATCCCAAAAGAGTTACACACTTCAGAGACCAATGCTCGGTGAGGTTGCCTCATACAAACATAGGTAATACTGAACAAGTATGTCCCTGGTAGTGTCATGTGCCAAAAGAGTGTTGGACTTTGGGTCAGAAAATGCTGGTTTAAGTGTCTCCATTACTTACCAGCTAAATGACATTGAACAGGTCATTGAATCTCTCTAAACCTCTGGTCTGTTATCTGTAAAAAAGAGTTAATAGTCATGCTACCTACTAATAGGTATATGAACAACCTACCAAAAGATGATTATAATGGATTTTTTTTCATTCTTGAAATGGACTATATGAATGTGATCTAATATTATAATAGCCTCCATGAATTTATAACCATTATCTATACAAGGTAGAGAACTGGGCTTGTTTCTATAAACTAGTAGCTTTGTGCTAGAATATTGACTGCTGTGTTAGAATAACCTGAGGTGGGGCAGCTAGGTTGCGCAATGGTTAGAGCACCAGCCCTGAAGTCAGGAGGACCTGAGTTCAAATCTGGTCTCAGACACTTCCTAGCTGTGTGACCATAGGCAAGTCACTTAACCCCAATTGCCTCAGCAACAACCAAAAAAAAAAAAAAAAAAAAGAATAACCTGAGGAAATATTCCCATTGGCCTTCCTAAGGACTAACAAGAGAATGCTCCTCCAGAATATGCTAACACACCAGTCTATGTACAGCTATGCTGTTGATATCATATATCCCTTATATGTTTCTACCTCCAAAGTCCTCTTGCAATGTCTTATTGTGGCATGGAGGTGACCTTGGGTTTTAAAAAACTGAATCCAACTTCATTTCTAAAATATATAGAGAAATTACTCAAATGTACACAAATATAAGCAATTCTCTAATCAATAAATGGTCAAAGGATATAAACAGACAATTTTCAGATGAAGAAATTAAAGCTATTTCTAGTCATATGAAAAAAATGCTCTAAAGCACTATTGATCAGAGAAGTGCAAATTAAAACAACTCTGAGGTACCACTACACACCTCTCGGATTGACTAAGATGACAGGAAAAAATAATGATGATGGGCAGCTAGGTGGTGCAGTGGATAGAGCACAAGCCCTGAAGTCAGGAGGACCTGAGTACAAATCTGGTCTCAGACACTTAACATTCCCTAGCTGTGTGACCCTGGGCAAGTCACTTAACCCCAATTGCCTCAGCAAAAAGCAAAAAATAATAATAATAATAATAATGATGAATGTGATGAATGTTGGAGAGGATGGGAAAACTGGAACACTATTACATTGTTGGTGGAGTTGTGAATGGATCCAACCATTCTGGAGAGCAATTTGGAACTATGCCTAAAGGGATAAAAAACTGCATACCCTTTAATCCTGCAGTATCTCTACTGGCTCTGTATCCCAAAGAGATCATAAAAAAGGGAAAAGGACCCACAAATGCAAAAATGTTCATAGCAGCCCTTTTTGTGGTGGCAAGGGACTGGAAACTGAGTGGATGCCCATCAGTTGAGGAATAGCTGAATAAGTTGTGGTATATGAAGGCAATAGAATATTATTGTTTTATAAGAAATGCTCAGTAGGCTAATTTCAGAAAGGCCTGGAGAGATTTACATAGTTGAAAACTATCTTTGCATGTATTTTAAGAATAAAAATCTATTATTAGAAGTAAAGTAAAGTAAAAATAAATTAATTTTTAAAACTGGGCCTGAAAAGTAGAAGCTCTGAAAGGTCTTGCAAGACTTTGAGTGCAAGACTTGATCATATATCTGTCATCTAATAACCAATTTAGCTAAATCTCAAAAGCCTCATAACCAGATTGTTAAGGTATCGTGGGATTTTTCAGATCCCAGAAGACCTTATCAACCATTTGGGAGCTTGGGTTTGACCCTGTAGGCATCAGGACACCATGTCACCATGGAGGATTTTGAACATTAAGCTGGCATGATTGTGGTTTGGAGTGGGAAAGGGAGAGGTTTTACTGCACAAATTCACCACAGCTCCAGGTGTCTTAACGCTCTTTGAAACCTGCCGAAAACACCTGTTAGATCTGTTCTTATTTAAGACACTGTTTTCAAGCTGCAGAATAGCAAGTGGTGGGAAACCGAACAAGGTGGGCAAAATTTTGCTGTTTGCAAAGAATAGCATCTGCTACAAATACAACAGCAACTGCAACATATCAGTGACCAGAAGGTAGCTACCAGGAACTTGTTACCCTACAGCCTCCATCATAGAAGACTTCTGCTGGTCTTCCTAATGAGTCATAATAATAGCTAACATTTGTACAGGACTTCAAGATTTGCAAAGCACTTAACACATACTACTTTGTTTGATCTTTACAAAAATCTTATAATGTAAGTACTATTATTCCTATTTTACAGATAGGGAAATTGATGTTGAAAGACTTTAAGTGGCTTTTCTAGGGTAATGCAAAAAAATATATATGCATATTTATATCTACATATATAAATATGTTTGTATGTGTGTGTGATAATTATGCAGTATATATAAACTATCTGAAGTTAGATTCGAACTCAGGCCTTCCCGACTACAAGTCTAGTACTTTATTACCCATTGCACTACCTAGCTCTCTTCAATTGATCTGCCATCACTCCAATGAGGACACCACAAAAGTGTCCTTAGAGTGTGAAATGAACAACTCTACAATGCCATACTGAAATGCAGTCCCTGATTCTGACATTCTCTCTCCAACCAGCTGAGTAGGGATTTGATTTCTGTGACTACTCTGTAGAACAAGATCAAAAAAAACCAAAGCAAAAATCCCTGTGAATATCTACTCCACTACTTGTCTTTTAGAAGGAAAATGCACAGTCTAAGGCATGTAAATGTGACTATCCTACCTAAAAGCCTTCAATGACTCCCCATCACCTGAAGATCAGGTCTCATTATCCTGGCATTTACATAATTCCACAATCTGACCCCAAGCTTGCTTCTTCAGATTTATTCTTACTCCACTGATTGGACTCTCCATTCCAGCTGGAATGATCAATTTATAAACTGCCCCCCTTTCTCTCTCTTTCTTTGCTTCCCTCACTTCCTCTTCCTTCTCTTTTTTTCTTTTCTTCTTCTTCCTTCTTCTCTTCCTCCTAGTCCTCCTCCTCATTCTTCTTATTCTTCTCTCTCATTCTCCCTTTCTCCCCTTTCCATCCTTAAGACTTTGTTGACATTATTCCTCCAATTTGCAATAGCCCTCTTTCCACTTCCCTGCCTGCACATCTCTCTCATCCATCAAGGACCAGCTCATTCTGCAACTCTTTTAGGAAGTCTTTCTCAAAGAAACAATACCAAATCATAAGGATATCTCTCATCATGTGCTTTCTGGGCACTATTTTAACTGGAGTCATAGAATTAAGAACCAAAATGGCACTTAGAGGTCATCTAACCTGTCAATTATTGTGTTCACTTCTCATTTTTTAGCCAAATTATAATCATCTTGAAGTCAAGTCTATTTTGTTTCCTACAACACTGAAAACAATGGTGGGTAAACATTTGTAAAGTAATTATTTGATATAAGAGTCTTAGGAAATATGATAGTTTCCCTAAATTTATAACTTAAAAGATCTTCCCTGATTGACAGCTTCTTTTAGACAACAGCTTTCTGAGAGATTCTGACCCTATAAAAGTATCCTTACCATACAAGCATCTAAACATATTTCCAAGGGACCTATATCTTGAAATTTCCATGCTAGTACTGGTAAGGGGGTTGATTTGAAGTGTCAAACTAAGAAATTACTTCTACTTCATATTCACTGAGTGATTTTGGGCAAATCATTCAATTCTGGGCTTTGGTGCCATCATTTATAAAATGAAGGTCAGTCTACGTCTCCAAGGTCCTTTTCAGCTCTAGTAGTTTGTGATACAGTGAACTATACCTGATGACCCTTCGTGGCTTATGAATCCGTGAGAGAAGTTCTCTGGAGTTTTTTCCTGTTCCCTATAGCAACCTGAAGCACAGTTTCTCACCTTCTAAGCACTCAATCTAGGGGATTTATTAGGAAAAGTAAAAAGGATATCTTGACCAGGTTTTGGAGAGGTAGGTGTAAGAAAAGCTGATTCTTCTCCCATCTGGTTTTCCAGAGCCTCAGAACTGTCTCTCTTCTCCCAGCCCTTACACACAAGGTATAATCTTGATCCTTCAAGCAAAAATCTAATTACTGTACTTTCTACAAGAAGGGAATATCAAGGAAATGAGCCAAGCGGGACATCCCAAAGCAACAAAAAATATTGATGAGCATACGAAGTCATTAAATCTATCTTGTTCTCCACCAAAAAAAAGGGAAAGTTACATGACTCCCCTGTCCTATACACACACACATGCACACAACTATCTGTCAGAAATTTGAACATCCTGGCCATCTCCAGAATAATATATGCTAGAGTTATTAAGTTGGCATATTAAGTGGGCTGCCACCAAAGAACAAGGTCCATATTTGTCAGCACATTGGACAGAGTCCAATAGAAGACTTTTGACAGCAATGGACTTAAGATGCCTAGGGTAGACCCTGTCAGAGTGCGTTAAAACTAAGGTCAATGTGACACTACAGAGCTCATAGGACCTTGGAAAGAATCACCACTGAGAACTGAGAGTGTTTTTAATGAAATGCTGGGTTAAGAACCTCACTGAAAACTGAAGTAGTCACTACTTTAGGAAGACATGAAAACTGAAATTTGAGGGGGTCTTGGCCAGGATCCTGGGAGGAAACCTTTGTACTACTTCAAACACAGCCTCTCACCAGAAATTTTTTAAAAATCCAAGTTACAGACAGAAAAGGTGGGAGGGAACCAGAAGTGTCATGTACAAAGTGGGTGCTCAGCAAGTATTTACCAACTTGATGATTTAATTTAAGCAGGATGCCCCAAAGAGGGGAGGGAAT
Organism: Myrmecobius fasciatus; assembly: GCA_023553655.1. Taxonomy (NCBI): domain Eukaryota; kingdom Metazoa; phylum Chordata; class Mammalia; order Dasyuromorphia; family Myrmecobiidae; genus Myrmecobius; species Myrmecobius fasciatus. The sequence continues at coordinate 25,972 of JAJPUD010000744.1, read as the reverse complement.
TGTTCTAGATCTAGTGCTGAGTGCATCTCAGAAGGCAGCCCAGACTTCCCCACGCAGCACCATTTCCTGCGCTCTGGGTCCCATCCAGCTCCCAACACTTTCATGTCTCCCAAAAGGCTCATTCTCACACCACCTAGGCTAGCTTAGCCCATTCAATTGCATTTTTAATTTCTGAGCTTCCTGGCTGCTCCCCCACCCACCCCCATTCTGGATTGTTCTATTTGTGCATTGGACCCTTTGATGTTTTAGGGAATTTGTCATCAGAGCACTGTGTCTCTTGGTTTGATTCTTTTAGTCTGTCCCAGCAGGCTGACTTCACACACCCACATTAAAGGTCACCTTTTGGGCCCTATTATAGCTGAGCAGCTGGGGGAAAAAAGCCTCTAGAGCTGATTTCCTTTTCTCTAAGCACTAGATCATTTTTTTCATCCCCTCATCCCCTACCCCCAAGGCTCTGAAATTGCCACTACTCCCCAGAGCCCCAGACAATGGTACCTTTTTAAAAATCTACCCAGAATGATCTCACTAAGCAATCTCTTTTCCCCTTGAAAGACCAAAAAAAATTAATCTATTCAACTATGACCGCTCAATAGTACCTGTTAATACTTACTGCCCAAAGAAGAAGACTGAGCCTTGAGGATTTCAGGAAGACCCCCACCTAACTAGGCTTTGATTTCCCCTTGCAATCCAACTTCCTGTTAGCCTGAAGTCATAGAACCCTGGGCATGACAAAGTTTCAGTAGAACTGATTGCTTCAGGAGTCAATGCATTATAATGGGAAGAGCCCTGAATAATTGTGATAAAGGCCATCTCTACTCTGGATAAGCTATGGCACTTTGGACAAGTTAATTCATTTCTCTGAGCCTCAGTTTCCACATCTGGAATTTGAGGGACTTTGAGTGAGACTTTATAATTCTAAATCTATGAACTCATGAAATAAACTGTAGTGATGAGATTTTAAATTAGCTACAAAGGAAAACCTTATTTCCAATTTATCTTCCACATAGCTTGTTTGGATATAGTTATTTACATGTGGCATCCCCCATCGTGTCCAAAACTTAGCTTCTGGAACACCAAATTGATGGCACTTTTTACCACACCATGAGTTCTAACAAAGGCTCCAATACTAATGACTCATGTAACTGCTTTGAGCAACTTATTTGTTTTCTCATCTGTGAAATGATAATGATATTGTTCTGCCTTATTGGGATTTTGTGTGATGTAGATGAATTATATCCTTGATTGAAAAAAAATTGAAAAAAGACAGGCTTGAAAACAATTTTGGAAAGTATAGAGAATGCAAAATTCTATTTTGTCTATTACCCAAAAAAACCTTCAAACATTTGATTTGGTAGAGGAAAATAAATTCCTAAAAAATCTTCTCCAGCAAGGTAGAGATTAGCATCTGTTAAAATCACATGCTTATAATTGCAACAGACATAAGGTGAAAAATGCCAATGACATCCAGATAGGGAAAATGGAGAACAAGTATTGATCAAAGCATACTATTTTAACCTTTTCATTTGTTTGTTTTTTTCCTCTCTCATGTTTTTTTTTCACTTTGGTTTGATTTTTTTCATGCACAGCATGACAAATATGGAAATATGTTTAAAAGGATTGAACATATTTAGCTTTCATCAGATTGCTTCTTGTCTTAGGGAGAGAGAAGATAAGGGAAGAAGGGAGAAAAATTTGGAACACAAAGTTTTACAAAAATATATATTGAAAACTATCTTTACATGTCTTGGGAAAAATAAAATAATATTAAAAATAAAATTATTTCTTCCATAAAAATAATAAAATAAAATCATATACTTATACTTAAATGTATTTTCTTGGTAAGTTCAATCATGGAAATAAATTTATTCATGAATTCTCTAATTATTAATATTAATGGAAATATAAAATAGAGAAATGTATGTTCACCAAGAGTGTTCACTACTGTCATGAAGAATGACCTGTACAGAATCCAAATGGAAGAGGGATTGCACTTTCAAAATTGTTCAGTGCTTTTAACAAACTCAAATTGCCACCTGATATAAAGACTGTAGCATAGTATGGTGGAAAGGAGGTAGGATCTAAAAATTCCAACATCAGCCAATCACTATCTATATGGTCCTGGGCAAATCATATGACTTCTGTAGGCTTTACTTTTCTTGACAATGAAGTAAGAATTAAACTGGAAGTAAGAACTTCCAGCTCTAAATTTATGATTCTTTGTTGCATTTTAACTTAAATATTTCCCCAGCAATGTTGAACATTTGTGAATCTTTGAATATCACAAAATTCAGAAAATCAAAGTTACAGGTATCCCAGTGGACTATGGAGGGATGTATGACAAGTTCTAGGAGATAGGTCATCATTGACAATCTGATGCTATGCCCAAGAAGTAGCATGAAGTAATGTTATTGAAGAAATAGATGATTGGAAAATGAAGTAGATTGATCATGTAATGAGAGTGAGGGATAAAAAAAAAAGATGACGAGGTCCAGATCCCCATCATTACTTATGAAATGTAAATAGATCTAATAGCTAGTTAAGTGATTTTTCTATAAAGGATGTATAGAAAAGCAGAATAAGAATTGCACATGATTTGAAAGAACAGATGGGGCGTGATTTGCAGTAAAGGGAAGACATGTTTGAGATCCATTGAAATACTAAAGTAACAAAGATAAAAGGCAGGTTGAAGAACACTATCCAAATATAAGACATTATTTTGATTCAAATTATATCAACACATATTTATGAATACCTACTATGTTTGAGATGCACTAATTGGTTGGGATACAAAAAAATTAGGAAGCATACTCCCTGAATTCTATGACCTTACAATCTAATTGGAGAAATAAAAGATTATAATTGAATGATTCAAATATTTTTACTATTTTGTTATTTGATTATTTGCAATAAACAATTGAAATGTTAAATAATAATGCAATATTAACTAACAGCATGAGACAACAATAGAAGAGATATCACAGAGTAGCACATGATTCATTACCAAATGAGTTATACAGACAATAATTGCTATGGGAATGGAAAGGAGGGAGAGGGGAATTAGAAGTTAAAGTGGCGAGGTAACTTTTTATACAAGAGATGGGATTTGATTGACTGTTGAAGAACAGGCAGGATTTGGATAGATAGGAAGGGAGAAGGAGGGACTCTCAGGTGAATGCTAAAGAGTGGGATCAAAAATACCAAGGCAGGAAAGCACAAGGTATGACCAGAGTGGGCCAGTTTGATGCAAGGAAAGGACTAGATGCAGGTTGAGTAAGAAATAAAGTAATTTGATGCTAGATTACAAAGGGCCTGGAATTCCAAACTGAGGGAATGGGGTTTTATTTAATAGGTAATAAAGAAAGGTTTTGAGTGGATGAAATGACTGGATGAGAGAGGATCTGTAGGATGATGTATCTATTAGCAGCAACCAGGATGGATTGGGTATGGGGGGGATACCCATTAGGAGCTGTGGCAGACTTGAGTAATAAGGTTCTGAACTAAGCTAGTTTTCAGTGGGAGTGGAAAAAGGAAAGGCAGACATAAAATATTCTGAAGGATGAATTGACAGGACCTAATCTAGCTAGGGAGAGAAAACTTTAAATGTATTACTATGATTATTTCAAGCCTTTTTCTATTTCCTTAGAACAGGGCAATGAATATTTGTAAGGCTCTCTGCCCAGGTCCAATTGATTGCCTCTCACTCAAAGGAAAAATTAACGTACTTTTCCACCTACACCACACTTTCTACAATTCCTTTAAAACAAACTGCCTCCTTAGCCATCCATGATAGGTTACTCAGTGTAGTTTCTATTCTCCGGAATCTACAATCCTTTTGTCCAAGTTCCCATCTCTATATTCTAGATCCTTCTTTCACTTCCTGAAGGTCTTATCTTTACTATTCCCCCAGGTATCCTGTGCCCACACATTGGCTCCAGCTTTCCACAACTTTCATGCATATAAACAAAATACAAACATAAACACACATGTGTACACACATACACACACATCCCATGACACTTCTATAAGACCTGTCCTCCTCCTATGACTGAATGTCCCCTCCAACCATCACTTGTCAGGCTCCAAATGAATGTCCTCCCTTCTTCTTCTGTCTGTCCTTCCATTCCCCTCCTGTATTCATATTTTCTCCCCCATTAAATGGTGAGCTACTTGAAAAATAGGGCCTTTTTTGTGCCCCCAGAACTTATGTATTTTCTGATACATAGCAGAAAATAAATATTTGTTGACTTGATTTATTGCCTTGTTAAGAAGTGGGAATAAGCTAATGTGTTAGTTCCCTCTTCTCATCCTGGAACACTCCTGTGTTCTACATTGGCAAGTTATTTCTGATGCTTCCATTTTGAAGGGCCAGAACCAGTCAGTATTCTTTCCTTTCCTGCCTCTGATTCTGACTCTCCAGATTTTGCCACTATGCCTTAAAGTAATTCCCCTCCTGCTTACCTGATTTTAGCTCAATTTTACATGTCATCTTCCCCCATTATGTGTCTTGAAAGAAAGAGACTTCTTTCTTTTTGCTTGTATTTATAACCTTAGTGCTTAGCAGGCTGTCACATAATAACTATTTAAATATTTATTGACTTTATTTCTTTCAGTGATGTTTATATTTTAGCAGTGGGCAACCACCTATTCTGCCTATATGTAACACTCACCCTGATCTCAGAATCATCCTCAAGAATGAGAAATAAAATTAAGTCCTATGGCATGGGCCATAGAACTTTATATGTTGTATGAATACTATGTTCATGAACTATGAGCACTAAATGTTAGTGATTATCTAGGATCAAAGGATTCATAGAAAAAAAGGGACTAAAAAGATAAGCTAGCCCAGTCTTTTCCTAAAAACAAAGAAGGAAAGGAAGGGTAGAAAAGGTCATGTGTTGAGAGTTAAAGTCAGAAGAAAGATAGATAATCCTAGTGATCTACTAGTACTCACAGATAGCAAACAGGAGAACAAGAATTTGAACCCAGGTCTCCTGTCTTAAAATCTATTCTATCTGTAACACATTGTCCCTTATAGTCCAGCCCATTCATTTTACCAATGAGGAAAATGAAGCCCAGAAATGATAATTACATCTTTGGTCCATAACTACACAGCAAGTCAATCACTAGAAAGAAGGTGAATATTATCTTTGACACATTGACACAGACATAAGCCAGTGTGTTAACATTTAAATTCAACCTCTTGGTTCACTGGACAGCATCCTTTTGTTGCAAATCTGATTAAAATAGTAAATAGACTTGGAATCTTCTGAACCTAGAACCATGACAAACCCACACATGCATTAAAAATTTTAAAAGTCACATTCATCCAGGGTTTCCAAAAGAACATATGGATAGAAGGAGTGTACTAGAACTCTTTCTTGGAAGAAGCCAAGAAGGTGGATTCAGACACTACTCCAAAGAAATTATTCTCTCACCTTCTTTGGTAGCACCTGGGTGACCAGAAATCTATTTAAAGCTGAGCATGATTAATAAGTGGAAGAGAAAAATACATCATAGAGGCAGGAAAACAGAGGTTGAAATAAAAACAGAGATATAGCGAAAGAGACTCTTGTCTCCATATGTCCACTAAGCAGAGGTCAGTTTGAGGGATATAGCCCAGAACTCAGGAATCTAACAACAATAAATTTCTTAAACTTTAGTCATCAAAAATTATAGCCAGGAACTCAAAAGCTTTTTTCAGTGTGTACTGGGTTGCCAGTAATTGACTACTTGTCAAAAATGCTGTAGATAGGATCCATGCACTAGATCACCTCTAAAATCCTTTCAAATGCTAAAATTATAAATCTGTAGCCTTATATAATATGAATAAGGATTTGAGAGAAGGAAAAAGGAATTAAGCAAGAAAGAGTACCCTCCACAATGTTCCCAAGAAGTGGTCTAGTCCTTCACCAAAGACCCCCTCCCAGCAATAGAGAATCTCCAAAATCTTAAGGCAATCTATTTCACTTTGGGCTAGCTTCAACTTTTAGAAATTTTTTTCCTTTAAATTTGAATCTGCCTCACCACAATTTTCATCATTTATTTCTAGTTTTGTCCTCTGTGACCAAGGAGAACAAACCTAATCCCTCTTTTCTATGATGACCTTTCAGATACTTGAAAACAGCCATTATATCCTCCATATCTTTTCTTTCCTAGTCTCCTGATTCTTGCATGTAGCATGATCTTGAGGACCTTCATCCAGATGATCCTCCTTTCTAACTCACCAGCTGGCAAATGTAATTTTATAAAATGTGGTGCACAGAAAAGGATGGCAAGGGCAAAGTACATACAGCTCAATGGAACCATTGCCTTCCCTTATTTTGGACAAAATGCTGATCTTAAGACAGCCTAGGAAAGCAAGAATTTGGTTGGTTGGCTTAGGTTCTCTTGCTTCCATGTTACAGTGTTGATTCATACTGACCTTACAGCCCACTAACAACCCAGATATTTTTCACACAAACTGTTTTCTATCTGTGTTTCCTTAATGTGTACTTGTGAAATAATTTTTTTTTGATCTAAGATCAAAGTTTTACATTTTTTCCTACTAAGTTTCATCTTGATAAATCCATTCCAATTTTCCAAGAATTTTTGTTTTTCTAAATATATTATCTGTCTCAATTTCATTTAAAAAGTAATGGACCTGGAGTAAGGAAGACTTGCATTCGAATCTAGCCTCAGACACTTATTGTGACTTGGCAAGTCACTTAACATCTGTCTCAATTTCTCACCAATAAAATGATGGTGATAGTAGCACCTTCCTCTCAGGGCTGTTGTAATGACAAAATGGGATAACATTCATAAAGTGCTTCATATGGAGTGTGACACAAAGTAGGTACTTAGTCAATGTGTGTTCCCTTCCCCTTCTTTTCATTGGAAAGACTGGAAGACTGAGTATCCCTCTTGTCATTAGTGAACTACCAGGTTCCCCCAGTCTTGACCTGGGAAAAATGTAGAAATGTGATCAAATGTCTTTAGGTAGTAAATCCTTGACAAAGATGAACCTGGGTTTTCAGGTTATACTTCATGAGAAAACAATGCAATTCTGACTCCATTTGAACAGGACTGTAACAGTCCCTAAATGTGATGTCCAGAAATTAGCAAGTTTATCATATAAACTTACTCCCGGGGCAGGTAGGTGGCAAAGTAGATAGACCACCAGCCCTGAAGTCAGGAGGACCTGAGTTCAAATTTGACCTGACACTTGAAACTTCCTAGCTGTGTGACCCTGGGCAAGTCACTTAACCCCAATTGCCTCACCAAAAAACAAACAAACAAAACACCACCTTACTACCACCATATCTACTACTGTTAGATCATGAAGGAATGGGAGGAATAAAGTGGATATATGACATAAAAGATGATTTTCTACCTTTCTTGGGGCTACCAAAATGATGCATACTCTGAGGTCAAATTCATTACCAACTTGCTGCACAAACAAGAAAGTAGGAAGAAAATAATTAAGTACAGAAAAAGTGTGCCATAGGAATTCAACAGTGGAATATAGCCTATTCCCATTGTTGTTGTTTGGTCTTTTCAGTCATTTGTTTCTTCGTGACCTCATCTGGGGTTGAACTGGTAAAGATGCTGGAATACTTTGCCATTTCCTTCTCCAATTCATTTTATGGATTTCAAACCCCATATTTCTACATTTTATCCCAGTAGCAATTTCTTATCCTGACAGATTTGTTTCAGCTGGTGTTTCACAAACACATTGACCACAGAACTACTAAGGAGCATTTGGATTTTGTTTAATTCATCTGTATGGGCAAAAACTACTCCTGATAATCTAGCAATTGAAGATTATAACATTTTGTGTTGCAAGATTTTTAATTTCTTTTATCCCTTTCTTGTATGTCCAATGGTTACAATAAGATATTTGCATATACTATCTCCCCCAAAGCAGGAGTGCTGCCTTACCTGCATAGTATCAACATTATTTTCTAAAAGGAAGAATAAAAGCATGAAATGAAAAACCTCTGTAAGATGAGCAGAAGATGGCATGTCATGCAGAAGGTGCTGCAGAAGCCCAAGCAGACAAGTTTGACAGAGGGGGTTTTCTCTCTGATAGAATTACCAAAATTAGTGGCTGAAGGGAACAGAACAGATGTTATAGATTTCAATTTTGCTAGAGAATTTGGCATGCTATCTCAAGGAATTGGATCTGCAAAATTCATCTGTACCATCTTCGGTATGAATAGCATCACGTGGGGAAAAAAATTGGCTGCAAGACCACCAGGAAGGGGGCAATGTTTAAAGTCAAACTATTCCAGAGTGGAGGAGATGACACAATTGTAGTTAAGATTAGTCTTATTTACAGCCTCCCTAGCTTGGAAAAATAATAGATAGCACTTCATAGGAATTGACAGTTAATAAAAATAGTATTGTTAATACCATATGTTTTCTGTTGCTTTTTACTTTGCAAAGTCTTTTTACATACATTTTAGCCTCATTCTGAAGTGCAGCATACATTATTCCCATTTTGAAGATGAAACTAAATGATTTGTCAAAATTCACAATATTCCACCCCAACTGGAAAGAGTATATATATCCCAGCAACAGCTAATCAGTTAGTGTCTGTGTTAAATCCTAAAGGCAGTAGGTTGTCATTTCACTCCAAGGACTAGAAGAGTGTCCAGGGTACAATTGGAGTTCTTTTCAGTAAATAACCAATCTAAGGTTAACTTGATAAAGGACACAGGACAAGGCGATCCCTGGATCAAGCTTTAGAGTCAGCAGGTAAAGAAGCAGAAGAGATCAGAAGGGGCAAAGTAGTGTATACAGTAACCACAGGGAAGTTTGCTGATTTTACCACTACTACCTCATACTCTGGAGGGAATATGGTAGCCTGGCTCTTCCTCTATTACCCCCAGATGACTGAGAGCTAAAACCTGGTAAGGGGTAGTAACAGAAACAGTAACTAAGTATTCAAATAATCATATTATTTAAAGTTGAAAGAGACTCTATCCACTTCTCATTTTATAGATGAAGATACAGAGGTAATACAATGTAGTGGAGCTTTGGAGCAGAGATCTGGATTTGAATCCTACTTCTGACTCTCTCCAGTTGTATGACTTTGAACAAATCATTCCTATTGATGTAGGAGAAATTACCAAATCAGTTAATTACAAATAGTCACACCTAGCTGAACTTCATTTTCCAGACTAGTACAATGTAAAAAACATCTAATGAGTTTACCTATTGAGTTTCTATAAGGATCAAAATTCATAATGTCAAATTCTATATTATTGTTATTATCTTCTTGAGTCTTATTCCAATGTTCTTTCATAATATGGATCCTGAAATGCTTTACATGGCTGGAAGGATTTCAAGAACTCTCCTAGTAATGGTATATGCCTATTTTCTGAGTACTCTAAATTCATAGAGAGTCCTCCAGAACTTGGTCACACTCATGAATTTTTCATCATGTCTTGCTCAACTGGTAAGATTTCAAGGACTCTTCTAATCATGGAGTATGTGTCTGTTGTGTGAGTATCCTAAGCTTCCAGAGTACCCTAAATTCAACACAGGATCATGGATTTTTCAGCCATATCTATTCCTAAAGACTTTTTGCTAAATTGTAAAGAGATTATAATCTGTACTAATGAATTGAGTATTCTTGATTATATGGATCAAGGGAGGTACTCCCTCCAATAATACATATCAGAGCCCATTGATGTTGTCTCATCAGTCTACTCAACATGTAGAAGCTTTTACTATCTCCACAAAATCCTTTTTTCATATGGATTCTGTGTTGGACAACCTCCATGACAGCAGGAAATAGTGAATTTATTTTATGTTCTGGTTCATCCATTAGAAGTTCTTCAAAATTATTTCAGTTATTACAGCTTTCAAATTTATATGGTTTAAATATATATGGGAGATGTTCTGTGGAAAGAAAGCTGTGGTGAGGTGGCATTTTGCTCTACTAAATCAAATGCTTTTTAAAATAATAAAAATAACTACCACTGATATAGTGCTTTAGTATTTTCTAAGTAGTTTGCATGTGTTATCTAGTTAATAATAAGCCAAATGAAATTTTATATTCTCTACCAGTATCAATCAATTGACTAGTTTTGAAGTTTTATTCTGCTATAGAAAAACATTTGCAAAAATCTGCCTATTCCTTTCTCAAATATTCAACAAAGATGCTCTCAATGTGTATGTAGACCATTCTCATTAAAAAGTTCAGAGACGAAGCATTAAGCATATGGGTTAGTAGTTATTGATACTCAATGTCTTTTTAATTGTTTTAACTTAAATATAAAAAGACAAAAAAGAACATCTCCATAGACACAGCACAGCATCAGAAGAGGATTCAACATAAAATCATGAATTTCTATTTCATACTGTTTGCCTATTTTGAAAAATTATATAACAAATACTATATATCATTTTTAAAGCTGCCCCACTTTTCTGTGCTTCCTTCTAAGTTTTCTTTAGTTCTCTGCTGTTCTCTGCTGTGCATTTTTTACTTTATTTACTATCTTTTTCCCACCTCACCCTAGAAAACTATATATAAATATATATATATATATATATACATATGCACATACACACATATCTACATGTAAAACCATACTATACATACCTCTATTTAACAGTTCTTTTTTTGGATGTGAAGAGCATTTTCCTTCATAAGCCCTTTGGGATTGATCGAAGTATTTTTAATATTCAAAATTACTTAGTCATCCAAAGTTGTTCTTAGAATAATATTGCTTTTACTGTGTACAATGTTCTCTTGGTTATGCTCATTTTACTCATTATTTCATATTTCATATTTTTCCAAAATCAACAAGCTTATCAAATCTTAAAGCACAGTAGTGTCATATACCACAACTTGCTTAGCCATTCCTCCATTGATAGGCACTCTTTCAATTTCCATCATTATCTTTTTTAATAATAAAAAGATTTTTAGCAAGCCTTTGTCTATATGGTATAGTCTATCCATGTCTATCTTTTCCCTTTCCATTACATTTTGGGTTTCTTTTAGGAACTTTGATAATTGAGCTCTGAATGCCCTCAAAATTATGTTATATCCAATATAGATGTTCTTCTGTCTGTTTGCTTTAGTTCAGCTACTTATTCTATCTTTATTTTCTTTCAGATCAATTCTACTTCCTCATAGAGCACACACAAAGTCCAAATGTGCTGACTCTACAATCTACACACTCTACCAGCCTGGAGGGTGAACAGTTTGTTTTGAAATATTCACAGATCTTTTGCATTTCTTTTTCATTGCTTGTTGTCTTCATTTTCAATTTGAATGACCTTATAATTACTTTGTCTATTGGATTTTATGCAAAGTTTTCTCTTTTTTTCACTTCTCATTATTTTATGAAGCAAAACTAATCATAATTTTCCACTATCCTTCTCCATAAGATTTTACAAACTAGTTTCTCATCTTGACTACCATATCTTTCCACTTGGCAAGAAGATCAAATGTTTTTGCCCATTGAGCTGGTTTCTGGATTCTTTTCCTCTCTTTATGGTATTTGATTTGCATTGGTTAATTTCTTTAGGAAATAGTTATAATGCGTGTCAATGTCCTTCCTTCATTTGCTTACCATTTTTTATATCAACAATTGATGTGATTAATTATTGGTATAGTAATCATTCTCCAATCAGCCACCCATCTAGTCCAACCAACAAATTATTAGGGAAATGATTAATGTTAAAACAAATTCAGAAGATCAATTGAGAAAAAGATATTGCAAGTAATAAAGATAACTCCAGCCTGATCTATTTCAGCTTGGAATACTTTTAACTACAAATCACACCACTGGTCCATTACCTAACTATTAAAATACAATGAATTTCCTTATTATTTACTTTTGTTCTTGCCGTGTTCAGAGATTCTTTAAATAGTTTCTTTAAAAAAGTATTCATAATATGTAAGGAGACTCCTGTAAAGTCAATGGTTTTTTGGCCTTTCTATTATTATTTTTAAACTATGGTTTTATTCCCACTGCCCTCCTTATGCCCATTTTTATAATAAGTTTTATTTGGAGCTGTTCAAAGGTAATAGAAGATTCTCAAAGACTTACTTCTCCTTGGAGGCCTTTAAGCATATGGCAACTGATATGTCTTCCAGCTCTGAAATTCTGTAGTTCTTTGATTCCTATGCTGACTGTTAAATAATTTGCTGACTTGATTTAGAGGGTCTTTTCTAGTTCTTTGTATGATCTTTCTACCTCCGCATCTTCTGCAATAGATGTTGACTCACTTGCAAAAATTATCATGATAGTTTTTGTTGTAAATACATATGAAGAGCACGGCAATGCAAGATAATCAAATTTCCCATAAAATGATGTTTCTTCTTGCCTCTGAATGTACAATAAACTTAACTCTGCCAGCTCCTTTATTCACCTCTCAAAGGAGAACCAGTGATTCATCTTTACATTTAAATGAAACTTACTTTTATGCTCCTGGTTTCATTTCTAGCAAGACTGTCAAGATTGATAAGATTCATTTCCTCTGGTAGTACATCCATTCAATCATTGACAAGGACCTCACTGTTAGAATGCCAACCAACCTCCTGCTGATGAGCTCCTCTGTACTTATCTAGGCTGGTCCTTAGAAATTAAGTACAATCTGCTTAAAGTTGAAACTTTATGGTAGAACATGCTAGAGTTGGAATTCTACTGTCATAGTCTTTAAGAATAAAGGGACATCACCATACCACAGTGAAACATTAGAATAGGATTTGTGGATGAAGGAAGTATCTTCATCACTGAAAATACAAACTCTTGGGGGCAACTAGGTGGTGCAGTGATAGAGCACCAGCCCTGAAATCAGGAGGACCTAAATTCAAATCGGGCCTCAGACACTTAATACTTCCTAGCTGTGTGACTCTGGGCAAGTCACTTAACCTCAATTGCCTGAGCAAAAAAAAAAAAGAAAAGAAAAGAAAAAGAAAAAGGAAATACAAACGCTTGAATAATATAATATAGATATATAAAATATATGCATATTTATAAATATTAAGTTTTCTGACTCTGGCTTCAATCTCACTTCTCTGTTAGTGATGACAAGCAGAGTGGGTTAAATCCCAGTAATAACAAATAATACTTAGATAGTTCTCTATAGGTTTGGTCAGGATAGGGGGAGCACTGTTCAACCATTATCAGATGTAAATCACATAGTGACCTTGTGAGGTCAAAATCAGAGATCTTGTCTTGTGGTTGAGAAAACTAAAACTCAGAAAAAGTAATGTCTCTACATGGTCACACAGTTTGTGTCAATGGGGAGATTCGACCCCAGGCTTTCCTTGTAACTTTGTCCACATGAGATAGTTTCATACATGAGATAGTACTTACAGAGAAGTAGGTACCACTGAGGGTTGAGAACATAATTTTCTGTGGAAATTGTATTAAATTCTTTCAGGACACCAAGGCATCATTTTTGGAAAACCCTGCAAGACAAAAATTTATATTCTGATGATAAAACTTTTCTCTAAGTTAAGCATTTTAATGATTTTTATCCCAGAGACAGGAATGAAATTACTATGAACTTGACTGGGATCCTTTCTCTAAGTGCACTTCCTCAGTGCAGTAAGTTATTCACAGATACTACCCCTTCCCAAATTTCTATCAACCAAAAAAATCATTTATTAGGTGACTACTATCTGTCAAACATTGTGTTCAGCACTTAGGGACATCTGTAGAAAGACTAAATTCCCAATTTGAAATTAGCTTATATTCTAATAGAGGAGACAACAAAAATATATAAAATATAAATACATTTATATGTTTAAAAATAAGTATATATCTATATATAAAAATATATAATATATAGCATAAATATAAGGGAAATCTATATAATCATATACAAAATAATTAAATACAAGGCATTTTGGGAGAGAGACAGAGATGGGGATCTAGAAAGATTTCATGCAAAAAATGATGCTTGAATTGCATTTTAAAGAAACAGGGACTCTAAATAAGGCAGAAGTGGTGAGGATCATTGACATTTTGCAGATGGGATATCTGGAGTCTCAGAGAAATTAAGCAATTTGTCCAGAGTCACATGATCTACCAAGAATAGGAATGCAAGCAACACTGGAGCAAGTGATGTGGATCTGGGGAACATGCAAAAGAATATGATTCCATCCAGCTGTGACTGGTGGAAGTACCCAGATCTCTTCAGCCAAAAGTATTGGAGGGTAGTACCAGCTGTGCACTACCAAGAATAAATGTACCTACACCCACAAAACATTTGAGTGTGGAAAACTGAGAGAACTCTTTATCACCCTCAGAATGTTAGTTCTGTACTGTCTGATCTAGAGACTATCTCTTACTAGCACTTGTTATCCCCATTGGAATAGTTATCCCCATTTTTGAATGTATAAGTGTTCAGGAAAGACAGTATGTCTGTGAGGGATATTAAGCCCTTATCCAAGTTGCTCATCTATCTTTGGTATCTACCTGCCATCTAACTCTCACCTGTGGCAACAAGAAGCTGTACACAGCAACCCCACCTGATGAACTGTTTTGGCAGATGGAGGAAACCAAGTTGAAAGTAACTGAGGAGTCTCAAATCCATTGGTGAGTTAGGGACGTGTCTGCTCTATGTATATGAAACTTGTCCAGTAGAATAAGCAAATGTAAATGATTTGTTCCAACAGGGCATGAAGGCAATAGAAGCAAGTGCTATGGAAAGTTTAAAGCATGATGGACACATCTAAAATGCATCCCAAGCCATCACCAGTTATCTTGACTTTGGCCTTATCATTGTATTCTGATGACTCTGTGTAGAGTCTGGAATTCCCCAACCAAGGGAACTCCAAGCCTCTACTCCACCCCCAGTCAAAGGACAAGCTAATTATGCTAAAGAAAGAAGCCGGGAGCTCCATTATGATTACATAAGGGGTTTAATAATAATAATGGGTTTCTTATATAGGGGCTGTCTGGAGATGGCTGCCAGATAATTTACTGGATCTCAGATATCCCCATTCAGTATGGCACAGCAGCCAGCCTATTCAGTGCATCCACAAAGACCCAAAAAATCCTGTGATAATTATAGAAATCAAAGGAATGAGGAGCTGCAAAGCTGTCGTTGTGGATTTGCATTATGCTTAGTAAGCAGTTTTAATTTGGGGGCTGGGTCCCAGAACTTGAGTGTCATACCAGCACTGCTTGGTGAGTTCTTAGATCCCCAAGGTTATGTGGTGAATACAATGAAGTGTTATGTTCTGGTCAGTGTCCTTGTTATGTTTTGCTATAGATTGCACCTGATTACTCTATCCTTGTTATGGCTTTCATCTCATTAAGAACTCCACAAGTTCATGTGCTGATCATTTTGAATAAGTTCCCAGATACACACACAAGGATATTTGCTTGACACAATGTCCTTGTAACAGCTTTCACTCCCTTTTGAATGGCTTTCACCAATTGGGAACCCACACTCTAGAAGACAGAGTCAGACTCACTTAAATCCAATTTATGCATGAATCAAAAGATGACATCCTTATCATTTTACCATTTCTATCTATATCAAAAGCTTCTGACAACAGACAAGTGATGAAACAGCAGGTGTGGATACATTGGGAGCTGTAGCCACAACAGTGCACACAAGAAGCCAAGAACATAGCATCATCTTCTCCCTGGACTGAAACAGCAGTGGGATTCTCTGTGTTGAGCAGTCTTTTTTAAAGATCACACACTGCTTACCTTCTGGTGTGAGGTAGGGGCTATAAAAGGTACCCTAGACATTTTCTGCTTCACCTAACCTAACCGGTCCTGTTTACCATGCCAGGCAGAGATCCTTCCCTATGGTCAAAGCACAAACACACAATGTACAAAAACTTTTGCAAAGATGATTCCACTCACCATTGATACATTGAATGTGCCTACGTTTAGGGACAATGAAATCCAATAAACCTGAAAGAGGACCATCTCTTGATGCAATAGAACTAACTCAGCAGGTATTGCATCCAAACAGCAGTCCTCAATGAAACAAGACTGGCAAGTGAATGTCAGCTTATCAAAGTCAGAGCAGGAAATAAGTTTGTCTGGAATAGCTGTGGTGAAGGGTATCGTTTTCACAAAACTAATCTAGTCAACATGCTTATATGCCTCCAAAAGGAGTGAACAACAGGCTCATGGCAATATGATTGCCACTTATATACCACCAAAGTATATGCTCCCACCATGACAAACCCTGAGGAGGTCAAAGATAAATTTTATGAAGACTGGAAATTCTCATCATAAATGTACTGAGAAAAAACAAGCTTGTAATTCTGGGTGTCTTTAATGACAAAGTAGACATATATTATCAAATATGCCAGAAAGTCTGGGAAGAATGAGTCAGAAAAAGCAACAGCAACAGATACTTACTATTACTTGTGATTCTCACAGCTTCCTCATCAATAACATGTCTTTCATTTACCTAAGCAAAAACCTTCATGGATGCACCCTTACAGCATTCACTGACATTTGATAGACCATGTCATTGTAAGAAGAGACAGACAGGATGTGTGACAAAGGTAATGTGTGGCACAGAGTGCTGGACCAGTCATAGACCTATCCTCTCCAAACTAAGCATTTGCATTTAACAAAAGTGGTGGCCCCAAGACAAGATGACTACCAGAATACTTAACATGAACAAATTAGAGCTCTTGTCCACACATGAACAGACTGCTTACTTGGACAAAAAGCAGAGCCAACACACAATTAGCAATGGGAGAAAAGAAAAGAGGGGCACCTCTCAGAAATTTGGTACACAGTACTGCATTTGCTCAACTGGGTCACAACATTCACAAACATCAAGACCAGTTTGACAAAAATGATGGGAAAATTCAAAAGCTGCTAAATGAAAACTGAGAATTCCATAAGGTTTGCCAGCATGGTAACTCATCCATCTCTAACAAGCCACCATTTAACTCCAACAAAATGAATGTGACTAATAACATTCAGTTTTATACTGAGAGTCACATACCAAAATGCTTTTATAATGCCCTAAATGTTATTTATAAGCCAAAAAAACTATGGTGCATCTCAACGTCTCAGTGTTTATGGAGCCCCATTGATTAGCAATAAGGACACAATCCTGGAGAGATGAACTGAACACTTCCATGAGTTCTCTACAGAGCATCATCAACCAATGGTTGGCTTACATTTCTCAGATGTAAGTCAAGCTTTCTCTAGCTGAACTTTTAACCAAAGAATAGATCTTGAATACCATTAAACCCTTTTCATGTGGCAAAGAGCCTGGTGCTGATTCTATTCCAGCTAAGATTCACAAGTCAGGAAGTCCACTGCTCATACAAAAGCTTAGTTATATATCAAGAGGAAGTTATCTCCCAGGAGTTCAAGTTCTGCCCATCTCTGCAAAGGAAAACAAAACAAATTGTCCTATGATAATCAAAGAGGAATTTCTTTCTTGGTTATGGCGAGACTTGCCAAAGTACTCTTTAATAGGCTGATCCTTTACTTGGAAGATGGTCATCTATCCAAAAACATCGTGACTTTGGAAAGATCCAAGGAACAGTCAATATGGTGTTTTCTGTCCAATAATACCAGGAGAAATGCCAGGAGCAGAACAGAGTTTTGTACACAATGTGCATTGATTTGACCAAAGCTTTTGATACAATCAATCATGAAGACTGCTGGAAGATCATGGAAAAGTTTAGTTACCCAGAGAAGTTCATCAATAGTATATGTCACTTCCATGACAACATGCTTACATGGGTTCTGGATAATAGACAATGCTCTCAAACTTTCCCAGACACCAATGTAATGAAGTGGAGCTGTGTGCTTGCTCTCATGCTTTTTAGCATGATATTTTCAGTGATCTTGTCAGATGCCTCTAAACAAAGAGAAAAATGGCATCAAAGTCAGCTACCAAACTGATAGCAAATTATTTAACTTGAAAAGATCACAGGCCAAAACTAATGTGGAGAAAGAAAGCATGCTTAACGTTTTGTTTGAAGATAATTATGCACTCAATGAAGTGTCTGAGGCTAAGATACAACAGAGTATGAATCAATAGTCTGCTAATTTTATCCAGCAATTAACACCAAGAAAACAGAGGTTCCCCATCAGTCAGTACCACACCATTCATACATGGAGCCATCAGTTACAACAAATGTTTACTTATCTTAGCAGTATACTTTACAAATATGAACACATAGATGATAAAGTTGAAGCACACATTGCCAGAGCTAGCTCAGTCTTTTGGGGGCTCAAAGAAAAATGAGAGAGAAGAGATATTAAGCTGTCTACTAAACTGAATGGCTATAAAGTCCTGTGCTGATCTAATTTATGTATGTTTGTGAAACTTGGTCAATGTACCAGTGCCATGGCAGGAAACTGAATCACTTCTAATTGGATTGTATTAGGAAGTCTGAAGATCACCTGGCAAAACAGCATACTGGACACTGAAGTCTTTTCTTGAGCTAGACTACTAAGCATCCAAACTCTATTGCAGAGAGCACAACGTTGATAGGTTGGTCGTGTTTGCCTAAAAGACTATTTTACAGAGAGCTCACACAAGGCAAGAACTCACATGAAGAAGTGATAAGAGGACATTCTCAAGGTCTCTCTGAAGAATTTTGGAATTGATTGAGAGACATGGAAGGGGATGGCACAGGAACAGCCAGCATAGCATCCCTGCATTAAAGAAAGCACTGTGTTGTATGAGCAAAGCAGGATGGTAGTAGCTCAAAAGAAATTTAGGATGCACAAATTTAAAGCCATCTCCACTCCAAATGTTCATATGGAATATCTATATTCAACTAATAAACCCTTCCAAACTTGTATTGGTCTGATCGACCACAATTTAACACACTGGACCTTGACCCCAATGTAGTGATGTCATTTTGATTCTCTTTGAGCATAAAGTACAACTACCAAAAACCATTGTCCCCATTTTACAGGTGAGCAAACTGAGTCTGAGAGGGGTCAAATTATTTTCCCAAGGTAAATACCTTGTCTAGTAAATCTACAAACCAAAGTATTAATTCAGGTCTTTCTCACAGGCTTTATTTTGATCCTGGATTTTGACATGGCTCCCACCTCAGAAATACATTTGTCATTTCTGCCTTTTCAGCTCCAGGAGCCCCAATTTTAGTTTGGACAAGTCATATGCAACTAAGAATTTCCTGGAGGAAGTGCTACTCTACAACTTCCCCCCTACTAAAAAGGTTTCAACCAATGTTAGAGAATCCTGCTTAACAATAGCCAAGGAAGTAAATGGGTTAGATGGGCAAGAGGGACATGTAAATATAAAGGGGAAACATGGTTATTTGATGAGATTAGGAAATGAATGAAATGACAAAAATACAAAGAAACCCACTAAATACAAAGATATTACACTTCAAAAAAGTTTTTTTTTAATCACTTCATAATTTATGTGCGATTGTGACAAAGATACCATTATGGAACAAAGAGGTAGAAATCCTTGGCTGCTCAGAGTCCATAGCTAAAGGGCCCCGTGCTAACAGAGATAAATATGTCTAAGATACCACAGCTCTGCTGAGATGTGTAAGGAGAGGGTGCCATAGAGCCCAGATCTAAAGTAGGTATAAAAGAATCACAGGTAGTTAAATCAGCATGTATTTATTAAGCCTTTGCCATGTGTCAGGCATTCTGCTAAAAAGTTGAGTAACAAATATAAGCAAAAGATACTCCCTGCTTTCAATGAGCTTACATTGTAGGGAGTTGGGGGAAGGGGAAGAGGTACTTATTCCAGGGTATGGTGTTGAAGTCCAGAGATACTCTTTTCCTTAGAAATCAAATTATCATAGATACAAATTAAGAGTTGTAAAAGACCTGAAATAACATCTAATGTATTTTTAAATGCGAAAACTGAGGCTCAGAGAGCTTAAGTATCTTGTCCAAAATCACATTGCTAGAAAGTAGCTGGATTGGGATTTGAACCCAGGCCTTCAGATTCCAAAAATCTTTCCACTATCCCACGATCTTGGTACCATAACCCTGTATTTCAGCCAAGGTCTCTCCAATGAAACAGACATTTTCTTAGACTATTATCCTAGTTAACGACACAGTCTCCATGGGGACCAAATACCTCAGATAGGGTGAGCAGGTGCTGGCTGAGAATGTTCACACCTCTCTTGATGCTGTTGGCTCCAGACAAACTCGCTGTCAGGCTGGGTTCACAGGAAGAAGTTATACTAATTCAGTTCACACCAAGGAAATCACTCAGCCACGGAAAGTAAAGATGGGCTTATTGGGGGGGGGAGGGAACGGGATGAGAGATAGGACATGGAGATGAGGAAGAATGTGTTAAAATCATTGAGTGTGTAGGAAGTTATATAAAAGCCCTCAAATGGCAGCATCTGTCATTTTTCATAATACCCAATATTTCCCACAAGGATGTGGAGTAAGACCAACCAAGCTACCCCAGTAGCATGCAACAAGACTAAAAGAACAGCACCATCTTTGTGGCTATACTCTATTCTCTGCTCTGCACACATATGCCCACATGTTCCCATCATTGGAAACCTGTGAACTCTTGGAGAACCAAAAACAAGCCTAGATGGTTCTCATTGGACAACTACAAACACCATAGACAGTGAATGTATACTCCTTGATGAGAATGAGGAGAAGAAGATAATGAAAAAGGCAATAATAATGATATATTCAGATAGTTTCCATTTGACAAATATTAATCATTAATTAAGTTAGGGGAGATATGCTTAAATAGGTGAAATGTGAATACTACTTAAATTTATATTTGTGTGCATGTGGTAGAGAAGTAGACAGAGTAAGGAAAGATAGACTAGGTAATATTGGAAAGGAAATAAAATAAAAGTGCCAAAGTACACAAATTCTTTTTTTTTAAATAAAAGGTGAACAAAACTTTCTGAGAGTTTTGCTAAAGGAACTTAGAATGTTCGTTCATAAAACAAACACCTATCAGTGCCTATTATGTTGTTCATCATTCAGTTCTTGAAGAGAAGCACTGACATTAAAAGGGTGATGTCTTGATTTGATCATGAATTTTATTTAAGTGAGACAGAGTTGTGCAAAGCTCTCAGCCTCAGTCTCTCCTCCAGAGTTATTGAAGTCCAATATCAAGATAACTTGCAACAGCCCAGAATGCAGTGGAAGATCTTTGCCTTTTTAAATTGAGGTCTTTCTCAAGTCTTCATTTGTCTGAGGCAATACCTATTCAATGACCACAAGTTAGGTAAGAATTGAGATAAAAGTGTAGAGTACATTGTATGAGATCAACCTATCAAGGCAAAAGACAAAGATAAATAAGGCATGACTTGATGCCTGATTTCAAAGACTTTACCTTCTAGTGTATGCTCCCATTTCAATGTATAATAATCTTGGACTTCCACCTTCATTAATTTCCAATATTCCTAAGAGAAATGTATTGGAGGAACTGTTTCACTGAATGGTAAATTACAGCATTATCTATGTTTTGGCCCAGAATGCCTGACTTGTATGGAAGCTCTAGTTCTTTATCTCTTTTTTCAGTTGGAGGTTGACTTTAGAAGGGAAAGGAGGATATGGAATCTGAACAGCTGGTGTGGAGGAACAGGATTTGGTTTTCTGGACGGTTGCTTAAGATTCTGTGATGAGCTCTTGGCTGGCCTTCTGGTCATGAGGACCAGAAGCAGTGTTTTGCTCACCTGATCAAGAAGACTTTAAAGTTAATACTAAGGAAAAGAAAGAGGAAAAGTAGGCATATAAAGCTGTACATTTGGATACTATGGAACTAATAGGAACTTGGAAAATATGTAGTATATTTGAACAGAAATCCCTGAAACAACATTCCTAAGAAAGTCATTAGCTAGCTGGATCTCCAGTAATGGGAACTCACTCATTGCTTAACAAAGGAGTTATTTTTAGATAGTTTTGTACTTTTGGATAATTATTTATCCAATTATTAAGAAGCTCTTCTTTTAGTCAAGTCCAAACCATACCCACCAGGGGCCAAATAAAATAAGAATAATCCTTCTTCTACCTGATAACTTTCAAACACTTAAAACTAATAACTCTTTAAAAAGCCCAAACAAACTCTGTGATCTTCCCCTAAATCTCTTCTCTGAGATAAGCATTCTGAATTCCTCAAATCAATCTATATAGGGAAGATAGTTTCACTAACCTAGTCCCCCTCACCTAAAAAAGTTCCAACTAATCAATATACTTCCTAAAATATAGTGCCCAAAACTGGCTATCCTATTTCATATATAGGCTGGCAGGCAGAATATGAAATGGGAGTCATCCCCAACCGCTTCATTTTGCAAATAAGAAAACTGAGTCCTGTTGATTTGCCCAAGGTCATACAGATGGAAAGTACCAGAGAGAGGATTTAAACTCAGATCCCTTGTCAATAGAAACAGTGTTTATATTACCTTCCTCATTTTTGGACATTATGTTTCTAATAGCATAACCTAATATCATATTGGCAGCTAGATGGCATAATAGATAAGAGTACTAGGACTGGAGTCAGGAAGACATCCTGCTAACTTCAAATCTGGCTTCAGACACTAGCTGTGTGACCCTTGGCAAACCCATTATTCATGCTTGCCTCAGTTTCCTCATTTGTGAAATGAACTGGAGAAGGAAATGGCAAACTCACTCCAATATCCCTACCAAAAAAACAAACAAACAAACAAACCCAAATGGGATCACAAAGAGTCAGAAGTGACTAGAAATGACTGAACAATGATATAATGTTTATTTATTTTGGCTGCTATTTCCCACTATTGAAATACTGTGTTTGTAACTTAATGTTAATCTCCAACTTTCTTTTCATAAAACCTATTATCTGACTACCCTTTCTTCCATCTTAAATTTGTAGAGTTGAATTTAAATGTAAGATTTTTTCATTTATCATTATTAAATTATATCTTATTTTCATCCCATTTTTCTAACTTATTGAGATATTTTTGAATCCTGGTTTTATCAACCAGTTTGTTAGCTAGCCTTGTCAGGTTGGTGCAGTCTATAATTTTGATAAACATATCACCTATACCTTTATTCAACTCATTGATAAACTTGTTCTACTGGGCACATGACAATGTTCTGCTTTGTCTTGTTTTGTTTTCATTTTCTGTTTTCTTTTTTTATTCTGTTAAAAAATGATGAAATAAAATAAATACTATTTTTTTAAAAAATTTAATGATGTGGCTACATAAGATAATCTCAGGGTGAGATTGTATTTTTAAAAAAAGTCACATACAAATAATGAAAGGTGAGACAACCAAAGCGAAGAGGGACCTTAATGATCATCCAGATCTATCAAACAAGGTGATGTACTTCCAGTTGAATGCTTGCACATTTCTGACTAGCTGGAATTCCTCACTGCTATTTTGCCTTAGATTAGCTAGATGGTCCAGTAGTTAAAGTACTGGACTTAGAGTTAGGAAGATTCATATTCAAATCTGGCCTCAGGCAATTAGTGGTTGTGTGACCCTGGATATATAAATTAGCACTGTTTGCCTCAGTTTCTTTGTAAAATAAACTGAAGAAGAAAATGTCAAACCACTTCATTATCTTTGCCAAGAAAATCTCAATAGAGTCTCATGTTAAGTTCCTTGAAATTGATCTTTGATTTTGGCTCTTACAGGTTAATTGTTCTATTGAGTTCAGGTTTGGTTGAAAGAAAGTCCTGGAAATCTGCAAGTTCTTTGAATATCCATTTTTTCACTCAATATTATAGATAATTTTGTTGGATATATTTTTGGCCACAGGCTTAGTTCTTTTGATCACCAGTATGGATTATTCCAGAACCTATGGTTTTTTATTGTAGCTGCTGATAAATCCTGTGCAATTCTTATTGCAACTCCAACATATTTGAATTTTTTTCCTTGTTTATTACAAAATTTTCTCTCTGATCTGGGGTTTTCAAAATTTGGCAATAAAGTCCTATGTGTTTTCCACAAAGGATCTCATTGAAGTGGTGATCAGTGGATTTTTTTTCTATTTCTATTTTCCCCTCATGTTTTATCACTTTAAGACAAGTTTCTTGGATTATTTCTTGCATTACTGTGGCAAGGTCCTTTTTTGGACCAAAACTGTATTATAAAGCAGCAGTTATCAAAACCATTTGGTACTAAGAAACAGAGTAGTTGATCAGTGGAATAGGATTTCTAGTAACATGAACAGATGCTCTAAATTACTATTAATCAGAGAAATGCAAATTAAGACAACTCTGAGGTCCCACTACACACTTATCAAATTGATTAAAATGACAGGAAAAGATAATGATGAATGAGGGAGGGAATGTGGGAAAAATGGGACACTAATACATTGTTGGTGGAGTTGTAAACTGATTCAACCATTCTGGAGAGCAATTTAGAACTATGCCTAAAGGGTTATCATACTGTGCATACTCTTTGATCCAGAAGTGTTTCTACTGGGCTTTTATCCCAAAGATGTCATAAAAGGAAAGGAGCCCACATGTGCAAAAATGCTTGTGGCAGCCCTTTTTGTAGTGGCTAGAAACTGGAAACTGAATGTATGCCCATCAGTTGAAGAATGGCTGAATAAGTTATGGTATATGAATGAATGTTATGGAATATTATTGTTCTATAAGAAACAATCAGCAGGATGATCTCAGAGAGGCCTGGAGAGACTTACATGAACTGATACTAAGTGAAATGAGCAGAACCAGGAGATTATTATACACAGCAACAGCAAGACTGTGTGATGATCAATTCTGATAAACGTGACTCTCTTCACAAGATGATTCAGGCCAGCTCCAGTGGTCTTGTGATGAAGAGAGTCATCTGCACCCAGAGAGAGGACTATAGGAACTGAGTGTGGATCACAGCATAGTATTTTCACTCTTTTTATTGTTATTTGCTTGCATTATGTTTTCTTTCTCATTTTTTCTCCTTTTTGATCTGATTTTTCTTTTGCAACATGATATTTATATAGAAAAATTGCACATGTTTAACATATATTGGATTGCTTGGCTCTATTGGAGGGAATGGGGGGAAAGGAAGGGGAAAATTTGGAACACAAGATTTTGCAAGGGCGGATGTTAAAAAAATTATCCATTCATATGTTTTGAAAATAAAAAGCTTTATTTTTTTTAAAAAAAAAAAGGTTCTTTTTTTTGGTCACAGCTTTCAAGTAGTACAATTATTTTTATATTTTCTCTTCTTGATTTGTTCTCCAGAGATCTGTTGTTTTTTTATAAGATGTTTCACATCTGTCCTATTTTTTCATTATTTATAATCTGTTTTATTATTTCTTGGTCTCTCAAAACATCACTGGCTTCCCTTTGCCCAATTCTAATTTTCAGAGAATTATTTTCATCTTTAAGATTCTATATCTCCGACTTACATGAACTGATGCTGAGTGAAATGAGCAGAACCAGGAGATCATTATACACAGCAACAACAGTACTATATGACGATCAATTCTGATGGACATGACTCTCTTCAAAAATGAAATGTTTCAAACCACCTCCAATTGTTCACTGAAGAAAGCCATATACACCCAGAGAGAGGGATGCGAAATGTGGACCACAACATAACATTCTCATACTCCTTGATTGATGTTTGCTTACATTGTGTTTCCTTTATCTGATATATCGTTTGTGTAGATAAAATTTTTCTTGCACAACAATGATAAGTTTGGAAATATGTATACATATATTCGATTTGCCAATATTTTAACATAATTAACATGTAGTGGATATCCTGCCATCTAGGGGAGGGGTGGGGAGTTGGGGGGAAAAATTTGTAACGGAAAGCTATGTAAGGGTTATTGTTGAAGAATTACCCACACATATGTCATTCAAATTAAATAAAAATTAAAAAAAAAAGATTCTATATCTCCTTTTCTAGTTGGTTAACTTTTTTTCATTATCTTTTTGTTTTCCTTGGATGGGTTTTTTTTTTTAAGTTTTTCCTCTGTCCCTCATTTGATTTTTAAATTCTTTTTTTAGTTCTATAAACTCTGTGGGCAGGGAACCATTTGATGTTACTCTTTAGAGTAAAGGAAGCATTTTTTTCTTCAGTGTCCTCCTCTGAAGATGAACCCCA
>JAJPUD010000743.1:487546-585703 GCA_023553655.1 Myrmecobius fasciatus | reverse complement strand
GATAAAGTTCTGGGTCTGGAGTCAGAAAGATATGAATTGAAATTTTTCATTGGACATTTTGCTAGCTATGTGACCCTGAACAAGTTATTTGATCCTGTTTGCCTCAGTTTTCTCATCTGCAAAATTAGCTGAAAAAGTAAATGGCAAACCACTACAGTATCCTTGTCAAGTAAGTCCCAAGTGAGATCGCAAAGAGTTGGATATAATTGAAAAAGGATGGAAAAAAATTCTCAAGAAATTTTTTCCCAACACGTCAAAATTTCTCTTTGCAACTTATACTTTGGATCTATTATATTTCAGTCTTCTTGAGCTAAGAAGGATGAATTCCCTTGGTAAATGACTTCAGTTCTTTCAACCAAACTTCAAGTGGCATTATTTTAAGTCTGCTCAAAATCCTGGTTTTTTTTCCCCTCTAGATGTCATCCAGCTGCCAGTGGATTTTCTAATCTATGACAGCATAACTAAACAGAGTTCTCTGGATGTAACCAAAAAGCACATGGTATGATAAAAACCTGCCTTATTTTGGACACCGTCTTCCTATTTGTATAACTTAAGATTACATTATAGAGACACTATATTACAGAGGGTAGGAAACTGGCCTTGGGGTCAAAGACACTTAGGTTCAAATTCTGCTCCTGAGACTTAATAATAAGAAAATCATTTAATTTCTCATTGCTGTAGGCAAAACTCTCCAAGACTATAAGTTACAGATGAGTTTCTGATCTATATCATTATGAAAGGATATTGAACTCCACACTGATAATTCTCCATACTAATAAAATTGCAGATACCTATCCCATCCCCCCCCAAATTCACAGAAGCCTTTTTGGCTAGCAAATAATACTCGACCCTTTGCCTTCAACTAAAAGTCAAAAGCACTATAATCTTCTCATATTGGTTAAGGATTTTTTCAATCCCTAGCTTATACTTTTGATTGGTTTAATCTAGATGTCTGGGATTTCTATGATTAATTGGGGTTAGGTTTAAAATCTCACCCTTACCTAAGGATAAGTTCACTTAGAAAAATTGATTTATACAATAAATTTTCTAAGATATATCCAGCACAAAAACTGGTACCACTGTATTCATTAGGGAACCTAATTTGTGGCGTCTATGAAACCATTTGCCTTCCTCTGATAATTCAGGATGAGTTTTTCTGTCAAAGAGTAAGAGAGAAATTGATTACCTTTAGAAACTCTTGTTCTTTTAGAATATGTCAAGAGAATGTTTAAGGTACTACACATTGAAATATTCCAAAAGGGATGTGACTATATGAATTGAAGAAATTCAGAAGATAACTCTTTCTAGCACTATTAGAAATATTTATTAACAAAATTCAATATTATCACTGTGTAGATTAGTCACTTGTAAAGGATGAATGTGAAAATTTCATTTGTAACTCAAGTATTTGAAGCAAGCATCTATTTAAGATGTAGCATTTATCTACTTTTCACATTATAAGTAAAATCAGTATGGATAAACCATTAGGAGCTAATCAAACTTTGAAAGTTTGAAACATACATATTTCTTCCCATATCTAGCTTCTTCCTCTGTCCCCTTATTTTATGGCTCTTTACCCTTACCATTTGCAGTATAATGCAAGTGAAAGTAGCTTCCTGTCTGTCACAGTTCTGTGGGGAAATAAGATTGAAATCCTTCTTTGTGTGAAGAAATTTTTTTAGTTTGACTTTTTTGGAGAACTGTAATCCCTATTTTAAAAGATGCATTCCAATGGTATACTTCATTGACAGGATTTTTGTTCCTAGAGAAAGGTGTAACAGGCATAGGGATACAAATCAGGTTGTGGATTTCTTTGTTTTCTCACTTGAGAGCCACTCATTTTTTCTCTTCATTAAACTGTTTCCTTAGGGGTAGACTTCAGCCTCCTAGTCCTTTTAGCTTGTGTGATCCTACTTTTCTTAGGATGGGCCCTCTCCCCAGAGATTTGGAAACTACAATAATGTTGTATTCTAGATGACACATCCCTTCCAGATGACCAGTATATTTAAGGTTTGGTAACTGGACCTTATTTACTTTACTCTAGATGCTTTATTATTAATGGTCACTCTCCTCTGGATGTTGTTAATTTTGTTCTAAAAATGTGATGATATTGACAGAACACTTCAAACATAGTATAACTAGAATAGAGTATAGTGGACCTATTACCTTCCTAGTCTTTGACACTGAGCCTCTCAATAAGATTAAATTAGCTTTTTTTGGCCTTCCACATCACACTTGTGTAATATTAAGTTTTTAGTCTACAAAAACTTCTAAGTCTTTTTCAGTTGAACTATTGCTATCCAGTCTAACCTCTTTTATTCTGAGCTTGCAAAATTAATTTTG
The DNA here is from genome assembly GCA_023553655.1 of Myrmecobius fasciatus. Lineage (NCBI taxonomy): Eukaryota > Metazoa > Chordata > Mammalia > Dasyuromorphia > Myrmecobiidae > Myrmecobius > Myrmecobius fasciatus. The sequence continues at coordinate 583,360 of JAJPUD010000743.1, read as the reverse complement.
TGAACTATAAATAATAGTCCTATGGTACAGTGGTGAAAACATAGACTTTCAAATCAGTATGAGTATTCAAATCATTTCCTCATCATTTATTACCTCTGATGTTGGGTTATTCATTTAACTTCTCTGGACCTAAGTTTCCTTGTGAGTAAAATTAGGAATTGGACTACATGATCTTTGTACATGTCTTTAAAAAAATTAAGTTGGTCAATTAGTTCTGAGTTGCCAGGAGTATCTTTGAATAGCATTCCCTTGCCTTCATCACTGGAATAGTTTCTTTTTTTCTTCCTATTCTTCTCTACCCCAACCTTTTAAGCCTCAGGTCAGTTTTGTTGGAAGAAGACTCATTCCCAGAGGATTTAGTTTTTAATATATCTCTGTGTTCATTTAGAAAGGGAACACAAGGTGCCTAATTGGCTCTATACTACTGGGAAATTCATATGATTGGAATAATTGTGCTCCAGTAAAAAACAAGTAGACTCTTTCATGTAGAAATTATAGTGTTGAAGGGACTGGAGACTCAGAAAGGGATAGGACATCTAAAATCTGTAGTGTTATAAAGGCGAAAGTGAATGTCCTATGAGAACAATGTGAAAAGGCTGCCAAATCCCAACAATAGCTATTTTTTATTAAAAATTAATATCATACATTTCTAAAGGGTTCACAGAGCAGATGTTAAGTCTGCCTTTGTGGTGATTTAATTGAATAAGAATATTTCCTGTCATTATTATCAATGTCTGGCTTTCCAATGTATCTTAAATCTGAAGTATAAAATACAGGAAGAAATAATTAATAATCAGTTTCCATTCAAGACTATCTGCTGATATTGCCCCCTTGAGATTTTTTTTAGCTTTTTCCTGGGTATTTTTCTTGGAGACAGAGACAGGTCTGAGCTAACCTAGTCTCCCTGCAAATTGTTCCACTGGGTCCTTATCTGGAGAACAGCCTACACTGTTGATGTAATTCTTTCTTTCCTGTTGGTTTTAAGAAAATAAGCAAATTCTAAATAAGTTTTATTTCAGTGACTAAAACTCTGAAGAAACATGTTTTATTTTCTTTTCCTTAAGTTCTCTCTCAGCCTATTTTTCTTTATATCCAAGATCTGAAAAGATTTTTGGAACAGTTAAACCTTCACTGGGGGATATTTCTAAGTATGATCCAAGTAAATGGATGGGACTTGTTTTGAGCCAGTTCTGAGTCAGGTGATATAAAATACAACTTTTGGTGATTTAGCATTATAAAATATTTGCTCAATAGAAATCTCAGGAAAGCAGAAAAAGAGCCCACCTAAAATGATTCCAGGTCAGGTGCAACATATAATGGGCCTATTCATTTAAAAAACGTTATGAGGTCCCTTCCTCACAAATATTACATTATTTACATGGAAAAATGTAGTCACACATTCACCATGTAAGTGCATGTTATTTTAAATTTATTAAATGCTTGTGGCCCACACTTAAGTTTCAGTTACATTCCCATGGGAGGGGAGCCCAAAGTTGGGAGGTGGGGGAAGGAAGGAGATGTGTTGTTCTCAGCTCTGAAACATTAAATTATTGCAATAATGATTTGAAAGGAAATTAGTCAAAATGGGATGAAATGAAAAGCTGCCAGGGAGCCTTGGGAATTACTTTAACCTTGTGTAGAAAGGCTGAGGACTATGGGTAAGCTTTGTTGACATATAGTGGTACATAAGAGGCAAGCATTTCTCTCCATTCACCCAGTTCCCACCCCAGTTCAGGTCCTAATTATCTCTTATGAAATTGCCTCCTACCTGGTCTTCCTGCTTCCAGTGTTTTCTCACTCCATCCCATCTTCCACATAGCTATCAAAGGGATAATTTCCTGAAGGTCAGATCTGACCATGTCATGACCTTGCTCCAGACTTCCTTATTTCCTCTGAAACAAAATGGTGTTGTGTCTAGTTGCCATTTAAAGCCCTTCTTATAATATGGCTGTAGTCATGGTAGAGGTAACTGTTATTTGCCAATCCCTATTCATGAAATCCCATCTCTCCCCTCTGTGTTTCTATCCAGGCAGTCCCCTATGCTGGATATGCTAACCTTTCTCACTTCCATCTCTTGGAGCAATCTTAGCTTGCTTCATGATTTAGCTCAGGTGCTAACTCATAAATGAAATCTTTATTGATCTTCCTTGTTACTAGACTTCCCACACCCAATTACTCCAAAATTCCTTTTTTTTCCAATTGCAAAACTTCTTAAACTATAGGTTGTGATCACATATAGGATTATATAACGGAATGCAGGGGTTGTGAAATTATGATTTATAATCATTAAATGTTTCATTTGTATACCTATTGTATAGACTTATATGCCCTGGATGACATAAACATTTCTCAGGGGAAAAGGGGTCATAAGTGGAAAAAGTTTAAGCAATCCTGGTGTATTCTGTATATTATTTTTTCCCTGTAGAATGCAAACTTCTTAAGGATAGGAGCTGTTTTGGTTTTGCTTTTGAATGCTTAGTACGTAGCTCAGTGCCTTACAGAAATACTTAAAAAAAAACTGAATTGAACTCTTTGTGAAATCCTTACCCACTTTGAAACAGAATTATTAGATACAAATATGTTGAGGCTAATAAAGTGCCAACATTGGGTATTTTAGGAGAAATGTTAATGATGCCCTAGACAGGATCAACACTGACAGAGGTAGAAGACTCCTTTGTCACTGAAGGTGTAGGTGTAAGACCGACATAGGTCAACCTGGCAAAATTTGTTCCTCCATATGGTGAGAATAAATTTGTTGCCTTCACATAATTGATTCCCTTTTCTATTAGGATGCCATTTTGTGAATATAGGCATACCTCATTTTATTGTGCTTCTCTTGATTGAATTTCTCAGATAATTGTGGTAACTTTGAGTCAAGCAAGTTCATCAGTGCCATTTTCCAATAGCATGTATGTCTCTGTGTCACATTTTGGTAATTCTTGCAATATTTAAAACTTTTTCATTATTATTTCTGTTATGCTGATCTGTGATCAGTGTTCTTTTATGTTACTATTGTAATTGTTTTGGGGCACCACAAACTGAATCCACACAAGATGGCAAAATTTAATTGATAAATGTTGTGTGTGTTTTGAGTGCTCTACCCATTTTAGTCTTTCTCTTTCTCCTCAGGCCTTCATATTCCCCAAAACACAACAATATTGAAATTAGACCATTTAATAAGCCTAATGATCAGAGTCCAAGTGTTTGGCAAGAGGATGCAAAAGGCAAATGAGTTACCCAAGAGGCATCATGAATTTGTCCACTAGTGACTACAGAGAAACTTGGAAGGGATTCATTTATCATATTAATTAGATATTACACCTTTTAAAAGAGAGGCTCTCTGCAATGTGGGGCACAGAGCAGATGAGTCCTGATGAGAGGATGTTAGAAGAGATTGAGCCTACGTTTTCTTTCTGAGAATGTCATAGCAGGCTTTCTGGCCAACTAGAGATTATTTTGAGGTCACTGATCACCTAGAGATTGGGGAAGGAGAAAAGAAAGGCCCATGTATAGTGAGAAGTAAATTCTTTACTGGGCATCCTGAAACAAAACAGCTCATCCTTTGACCTTCCAGTGCAAGAGTTAGGAGAAAATACCTGTGCTTAATAGCAAGTGATGAAATAAGAGGACTAGAGCCCAAAGTCCAAGAATGCTGTGAGAGACTTTTCAGGATACATTGAAAATGATTAACTCCCATCCTAGAACAATGGATTCATGAAGCTTCTTCTGCTTATGAATCCCATTGTCATCGCAGGGGCTTCTAGAGATGGAAGAAAAAATAAATTGAAGAAATAGGAAAACCAGCCCCAGTTAGGATGTTGTGGGACATCTCCAGTTAGGCAACCCCAATAGGCAGGTGGAGGGAACTTGCTTGGTTTCTTTCATGAGAATAAATCAAGAATTTTAGTACATTTAAGGGGAAAATTGAGCCTTACTGAAAGCAGACCTGCTTTCCCCCAGGTTTTTTAATGTTGATTTTCATGGTTCTCTCTTTTTGAATCTGCATGAATTATTTTTCTTCTATTAAATATTAATGCACCTTTCCAAGGAGAAAAAAAGGGGAAAATTAGGTCTGGCATACTTCTTCTGTGCCACTATTTACTGCTGTTGTGGGAGTGCAGCAAACGTCGGCTGCCAATATGTTATTAAATCAAGGCAGCGCCACATCCAGACGTTGCATAGGAGACTCTGCATAGTGAATATAGGTTAAAAAAAAACATACCCAACAACACAACACAGTGGTGTGCTCTGCATTTCCTCCAAATAAGCTTGTGTTTCCTTCCTTTCCCTACACCTCTCAAACTGACTTTTCCAGGTACCTCCAAGAGATCTGCTGTCCTGGAGCAGCTGTGTGTACTTCAACCAGTTTTGAATGGTAATTTTTTAAAGTGGATTTATTTATTTTATTTAAATGCTGTTATTTTTCTTTCCAATGGGTCTTTCTACTTGATTAGTTCAGGATCAATATGTCTAGTGGGTGGAATGCAATGGGGAGAATGATTTATCACTCCTTGCTTTAGGACTTATGAGGAACTAGCTTTGCTCTTGTATCTGTCTCCCCTCCTCAGTCCAGTCTGCAACTACTTTTGAATTTCTCCCATATCTCTTTTCCCCAGTTCTTAGTGTATTTCTAATTAGCAGCACCCAGGAATTATTTCATGGGTTCCTGTTTTGTTGCACTGTCTACACTGGGAGCTATAGGACCTCCATGTTATATTTCTTTTTATGTTTCCCAAAGCACGTATTAAGTTAGGGGCTCTATAAATTGAGGGTGTTTGACTGAACTTTTCCATTTATGGTTCCTGATTAGGATTTTTTGTCCTCATTACTAGAAGGGTGAAGTGTTGACCCCTATATGTACATGGTATATGAAGATCATTTAAAGAGAATTGCGATGTTTAACTTGGACAAAAGAAGATTGTGGAGAGGGGATATGATGGCTCTCTTCAATCCTTTATTTGAAGATCTGTCATGTGGAAGAGGAACTCAAATTGTTCTCTTTGCCCTTAAAAGGGCAGAATTGGGAGAAATGAATGGAAATTGCAGAGAGGCAGACTTGGGATTCATGTAAGGGAAAACTTCCCAAGAATCAGGACTATTCAGAAATGAGATGAGTTGCCTCAGGGAGTAGTAGGTTTGCTATAACTAGAAGTTTTCAAACTAAAAGTAGTTGAGAATGTTGCAGAAGGGATTCTGTGATTGATTTTTGCATCTTGTGGCAAATATATGAGGCAGTGAATTTCAAATGCTGACACTCATTGCACAAAATATGAGGCAAACATTGGAACTCCATGACCTAGCAGTTTCAAGAATTATCTGATGGCTCTGTAGGCCAAGTTGTTTGGAAGTCTATTGAAATCCCTAGTCTCTCTTTCAAGACACTCTAATCTATTTTATGTTAATGTGACAGGCTGACATTATCTATGTAAAAGTGTTTCCCATAGGAAACAAAACATGAATAATATCAGGTGTTCCTTTTTTAACAAGTATTTCAAAAGTTCTTATTCTTCCAGTTACATAATTGAGGATGCAAAGATATAAATTAAACCATATTTGGCCATAAGGAAATTACCTTCTACTGGGGAGATTTAATTTATACATAGGTCTCATAGGTCATGGGACTCAGAAGTCAATACCCCAATATTTAGATTTACTTTGACCAGTGGTGATCCACAAATCATGCTGGACTCCCATCCTAGCATCAAGACCTTTCCTGCTGACCCTCTAAGTTCTATTTGGCTGGAAAATGTTCTGAATTTTTGTGTGTTTTGATGCTCTAAAATGTGTTTAGAGTCATTATTTTAAAGCAACTAGAAGTAGTTTGGGGGAGAGTTTGGGCAAGTTCCTGCCTATACTCCACTGTCTTGACTGTACCTCTCAGTCCTGACTCTCAATTCTGAATTTCATGCTATAAATGGTCTCATTGAAATTAGCCTGGAGAATTTGAGTATGGCAGGGAAATAAAGACAACTTTGACTTAGGGGATTTATTAATTTTTAGAATGCAGTAAAATTAAAAGTAGGCAGCTAGGTTGTGTAATAGATAGAAAAAAGGGTCTGAATCAGGAAGATTCCTCTTCTTGAGTTCAAATTGAGCCCCAGATACTTACTAGCTATGTGACCATGGGCAAGTCACTTCATCCTATTTGCATCTATAAAAAGAGCTGGAGAAGGAAACCACTCCATTGCCAAGAAAACCTCAAAATGGGGTCACACAGTCAGACATGATTGAAAAAGATTGAATAGCAACAAGAGGTTAAAAGTGAAAGTATTTTTTGGTGCTTGAGGTAAATTGGAATACTTCAATGAAACAATAAATTGGTTTTTATTGTAGCTTTCATAAATCCATACTTCATATGTGCATTTGATAAATTTGAAAGCTACATTTTGAGTCTGGAAACTGTATTGTATATACCACCCAATGAGAGATATCTATTAAAGTAGGGGTCAGTGACCTCTTTGACACTGAGGACCATGGATGGGATGAAATAATTCACTTATGGCTTACTGGATTTCATTGGTTGGTCTAAAACTTAGATCTAGTAGGAAAAAAGCAAGGAACCAAGGACTGATAAAAAAGGGAAGACAATCAGTCAACAAGAATTTAGTGAGCACCTGCTACCTACAACTCATGCTATCAAGCACTGTGCTAGGAGCTGTATTCCCTTCAATAGACTGTATATTATATTGTATTATGTGGATTTCTACTCACTTAATAGTATGTTTTATTTCCCTCAGCATAATGTAAACTCCTTGAAGGTAGAGACTATTTCATTTGGTCTTTGTGTCAGTTTTAAATTGACTCTCTTCAGTTTGTTGTCTCATAGATGAGAACATTGTCAGAAAGAGGTTTTAAAACTATTATATTTAGAAGAATAATCTATCTGTAGCATAGGTAGCAACCACTTAAGGGGATACCTTCCAACCCCAGCACATATCCATTTTCTTTTCTTGTAGACTTCCTCACCTTCTCCATAAAACTTCTCTTCTAATGTATGAATGAATCTTGACTTTCTAAGAAATATCTGCCCATTTTCAGCTAGCACCATACAAATTCTCAATTTATCTCATTTAACTCTCTCATTTTACAGATAAGAAACTGGGGTTCCTTACAAGGGAAGTGTTTGACTTTTAGACAGTTCCCTTGTAAGGAACTTAGTTTCTCATCTGTAAAATGAGAGAGATGAATGAAATAGCTTCTAAGGACCTCTTCAGGTCTGTCTAGATTTTCTATTAAGAATAAAAATAGTTTAATTTACATAATGCTTTTAGGTTTTCAAATCATATATACTAGCTATGTCTAAGGAACCACCTCTTCATGCCAGTTTCAGGTAAGTCACTTTCACATGGGGGTGCAATGGGGAATTTGCTGGAAACATGGCACATTTCACTTTTTAGAAACCAATTTTCCTATTTGGCAGCTTTCTACTGCTCCTATTCACTAATGGGAGTTATGTATATATATATCAAAAGGAGGAAATAATTCCCATAATTTGAGTGCTTTTATTGTTTCTGAATATAATCTTCATTTTCTTTTAAATTCATCTTTTCTGGGTAAATTTCCTGAAGTAAGCAAGATGATATTAATAAGGCTGAGTTATTGTAGAATAAAATTTGACAATTTTGTTTCTCAGGTTTTTTCAATAGTGAAGCTGAACTGATTTTGTCTATGAATATACTTTTGTGGATTTCCTTGGAATTGGATGGTTTTAAAGCTTGCATTTTTTTCCCTTTCATGGATTTCTCCTTTTAACCATAAGCAATAGCCTAAATTTAATCCCTAAATCTCTTAAACCAAGATGTCGGAAGGAGTCTCTTTGCTGAGGGAGATGGATGAAGTAAGTGGCTTTTGAATTTCCTTCCAGTTCTAGAGTTGCCTTTGTGAACTACAAAATGAAAATAATTTCTTGATCTTGAGGGGGAGAGATTGCTTAGATAGTATTTAGGCTTTAGATTGGACTAGGAGATGCAGCTTTTTATTTAGTATTTCAACATTGCTGCTTCCTTTATAAATATGGCCCACAATTTGGGATTTTGTGACTGACCATTAACCCAAGTCTATTTCCTCCTGCCTTGGGTATTTTCATCCTACTCCTTACAGGACTAACGAGGTATTTCCAAATTACTCCCCCCATTCACCATGGCTCCCAATCCCTGAAGAAATATAGCCAAGAATACAGAAGGATAAAAGTTACTTCCTGTTCTTTTCTACCCGATCCTCTTCTTCTCCCCTGCCTTTTCTGGAAGTTGCACAATGGTATCATCACCTGGGCTTCCATTTGAGGACATTGTTTCTTAACTGTTTTAACAGGTCTCTGAGATTTCTGATTTTTGTCTGCTTGTACTTTGGCTACAAGGAATAATAAAAGAAGGAATACTTATCCTGCTGGCCTCTTGGCTCCTCAATCCATGCCTTTCTCTGAACATTGTTAAGTGATGTCAAGTCAACCAGAATTTATTAAGCTCCTACTATATACACCAGGTACTGTGAAAAGCACTGGGCGTACATCAGCCTCTGCCCACAAGGAAGCCACATTCTAATGGGGGAGACAATCTGCGAACATTTATGTATTTGGAGGGCACTGGCACTGAGGGGTTGGGGAAGACTTTTTGTAGAAAGTGTATTCTTTGATACCTCCCTCTGGCAATCCCTCTGCCACATATCAGGCAAGGAATCTCCAGCCAAGGATCCCAATCATCCCTCATGATACTGGTGGGGATGACAGTCTGGAATGTATGTGCCCGGTGAGAGCAGCTCTTCCTTTGTGAACATTGAATCTGAGAGCGAAGTCTCCCAGAGAACTCTTCTTCATGGAATGACAAGGACAGTGAGTCCATTCAGGAGGGGAGCTCTTCTCAGCCCTTAGCTGCTGTAGCCACCCACAGCATACAGTCTGCTTAAACTTTACTGGAAGGGGTAGGGATAGTATATAGGAGTGTGTGTTTGTGTTTGTGTGCACATACTTACACACAGGAGTATGTTTACATACACACATGTGTATAGATAGATTCATACATACATACATATGTACATATACATTCATTCATCCATTTTTCTATCTATCTATCATCTATCTATTTATTTATTTTCTGGATTGTGTGAACCACTGAGGAAAGGGAAAAACCACCTCCTTGGAAGGATTTTATTTTAAGTAAATTGTTTCAAATGAAACCTATGTTTTTAACTTATGGTCTGAACTCAGTGGAACTTCAATCTGTCTCCATAAAACCCTTTGTGTTTGTGTACTGGGTACTGCTATGCAGAGGGATTTTTCAAAAGCATATTCTTAGCTAAGACTTGAAGGACTCTATGGAAGCCAGAAAGCAGAGATGAGGAGGGTGAAAATTCCAGGCAATGGGGAAGTCCAGTAAAAATACTAGGAATAGGGAGATGGAGTAGTGTTTTCCAGGAACAGCAATGAGGCTGCTGTAACTAGATTGTAGAATACATGGTAAAAAGTAGTTGCCAGAAGACTGAAAAGATAAGAAAACAACATGTTATGAAAGGCTTTAAAAGCCAAGCAGAAAACATGTTTGATACTGGAGGTAAGGGGGAAACCTTGACTATAGGGGCTAGGTGAGTCAAGGATATTGATAAGAATTCAATTAACATTAATTAATATATGCTTAGTAATACTTTGCTCCATTACATAATTCAGGCAAATATAGATTGGCATTTTAAAAAAGATCTCTTTTTAAAAAAATTTATTTATTAATACTTTTTATTTGCAAAACATATGTATGGGTAATTCCTAAACATTAACCTTACAAAGCTTTCTGTTACAAATTTTTCCCCATACTCCCCACCCCTCCCCTAGATGGCAGGATATCCACTACATGATAATTATGTTAGAATACTTAAGAAATCAAATATATGTATAGTTATTGCATCATTTTTTGTGCAGGAGAAATCGTGTCTACAAGAAAGAATAATCCGATAAAGGAAATACAGTGCAAGAAAACCTCAATAGAGAACATGAAAATGTTATGTTGTGGTCCACATTTCACATCCCTCTCTCTGGGTGTATATGGCTCTCTTCACTGAGAATTGGTTTGAAGCATTTCATTGTTGAAGAGAGTCATGTCCCTTAGAACTGATCCTCATATAGTATTGTTGTTGCCGTGTATAATGATCTCCTGGTTCTGCTCGCTTCACTCAGCATCAGTTCATGCAAGTCTCTCCAGGCCTCTCTGAAATCGTCCTGTTGGTCATTTCTTACAGAGCAATAATATTCCATAACATTCATATACCATAATTTATTCAGCCACTCTCCAATTGATGGGCATCCATTCAGTTTCCAGTTTCTAGCCACTACAAAAAGAGCTGCCACAAACATTCTTGCACATGTGTGGCCCTTTCCTTTTATGATTTCTTTGGTATATAAGCCCAATAGAAACACTGCTGGGTCAAAGGGTATGCATAGTTTGATAACTTTTTGAGCATAGCTCCAAATTGCTCTCCAGAATGGTTGGATCCGTTCACAGAAAAGATCTCTTTTTGGTTTGTTTTTTCTTGGGCTTCTAGGTTGTAGTAATTCACAAATCACTTCTGTTTTATGGGATCCCCTTTGAATGGCATCAGAAGTGATCTCAAGGGGCAAATGCTTTCATATTTTCCCCCACCTCAATTTAAGAAATTGGTTTTTTTTTCTAATTCCTCTATAATCTACTCTTTGCCTTTCCCTCAATCCCTTTACTTACTATTTCACTGCTGGGTAAAATGTATTTCTGTACTCAACTATGTGTATTTTTATGTATGCATATTTGTATTCTTCCCTCCTTTGACCATTGCAGATGAGAGCAAGGTTCAAGTGTCACATCACTGATATTTACTTCTTCCCTTCTTATGTAGTTGTCTACTTCTGCACCCTGTTATGTGAGATAATTTCCTTTATCCTTTCTCTCTCTTCCTCCCTTCTCCCAGTATATATTCCTTTTCCTCATCCTTTCCATCCTTCTTTTAAAATCCTCAAAATTTAACAGAATTTCTCCTAGGAGTTCTATCAAATTAGATTCCCTCTAAAAATAGTATGACAGAAATTAGGCATAAGCTAAAATCTCACATTCTATACTAAAATAAGGTCAAAATGGGTACATGATTTATACATAAAGGGTGATACTAAAAGCAAATTAAATAAAAAAAGCAAATTAGGAGAGCAGGAGGTAGTTTACCTGTAAAATCATTGGAAAAGGAAGGAATTTATGACCAATACAGGAATAAAGAACATTATGAAATACAAAATGGATGTTTGATTATATTAAATTAAAAACTTTTGCACAAATAAAATCAATGCAGCCAAGATTAGAAGGGAAGCAGAAACCTGGGAAACAATTTTTACAGTCAGTATTTTTGATAAAGGCTTAATTTCTAAAATATATAGAAAATTGAGTCAAATTTATAAGAATACAAGTCCCCAATTGATGAATGATAAAAGGATATGAATTTTCAAATGAAGAAATTAAAGCCATACATACGCATGTGAAAAAATTCTCTGAATCACTATTGATTAAAGAAATGCGTAAACAACTCTGAGGTACCACCTCATACCTATCAGATTGGCTAAGATGACATTAAAAGATAATGAAAATGTTAGAGGGACTATGGGAAAACTGAGACACTAATGCATTGTTGGTGAAATTTTAAAATGAACCAATCATCATGGAGAGAAATTTGGAACTATGTCCAAAGGGCTATCAAATTATGCATATCCTTTGATCCAGCAGTGCCATTACTGATCTGTTTCCCAAAGAGATCATAAAAGAGGGAAAAAGGATCCACATGTACAAAAAAATGTCTGTAGGAGCTATTTTTGTTGTGGCAAAAAATTGGAAAACGAGGGGAAGCCCACCAATTGGGGAATGGCTGAATAAGTTATGGCACATGAAAATAAAGGAATATGATTGTTCTATAAGAAATAAAGAGCTGGCTGATTTTAGAGATGCCTCGAGAGACTTACATGAAGAGATACTGAGTGAAATGAGCAGAACCAGGAAAGCCCTGTACACAGCAACAGCAAGATTGTATAATGATCAATTGTGATAGATTTAGCTCTTCTCAGCAATTCAGGGATCCAAGACAATTCCAATAAACTTTAGGTGAAAATGACATCTGCATATAGAGAAAGAATCATGGAGACTGAATGAGGATCAAAGCATGCTATTTTAACCTTTATTTTTTTTCTTTTTGTTTCTCATTGTTTTTCCCTTTTGTTCCGATTTTTCTCTCAATATGACTCATATAGAAATATGTGAAAAATGAATGTACATATCTAAACTAATATTTTTAAAAAGTTAGACACCCTCTACAACTCTGATGAAAGAGTTTTAAGGAGCCCCATGCATCATCTCCCTATATAATAATATATTCAGTTTGACCTTGTTTAATCTTTTCTGATTGCATGCTCATGATTACCTTTTTACACTTCCCACAAATTGTATTTGTATAGAATTGTATTTATACAATTCCCTTAAATTGTATATAGTTTTCTTTTCAACTTGGATTTTTTCATAAAGAATGATTGGAAGTAATCTGTTGAAATAAAGACCATTTATATCCCTGTCCTACCTATAGAAGTATATTATTCTTGGTTGCAAATCTGGATCTTTTGCCCTCTGGAATATATTCTATGCTCCCTGTTCTTTCATAATAGTTGTTGATAAATTATGTGACACTAATAATGGCTTCTTTGTGCTTCTTCCCTTCATTGGACTTTAATTAAAGCCTTTTTTACTTTTACATGTATACATACATACATACATACAAACATACATACACACACACAGGAGAAAAGGGAGAGGGAGGAGAAAGGGAGGAGAAAGTTAAAGCAAGTGAGAGAAGAATGAGTAGAAAGTTAAAGAACATTTAAGTCTTTTTGTACTGCCAGTGTGAATAGAGGATTTTAAAGTAAGAGATTTGGAGATTTTAGAAAGAATGAATGCCACTTTTGAGATTAGCTAGCCTTGCAATTTGAAATTCCAGCTGTAAATGGCCTACATGTACATGATTATCAAGAGGCAGGTTTGAAGGAAGTGTTAGTAAAATTTCAATGTGGAAAAAAAAGGGGGAAGATAAATAATTTGTCATAGATTTGGTACTATTCTGTCCATTATTAACCCTTTCCTGGTTCACACACAAAAAAGAGAGAGTTTATGTGAATCAGGAAACAACCAAAAAGTAATTGAGTTTGATTGGAACATTTAGTTAGATAAACAGGAAGTCTTAAAACTAAAGGTTAGTATTGATCAATTTAAAAACAACTTTTTAAATTGGTATGTGTCTAGAAATTTGAAATTTTGCTGTAATTTATATGACTCCTTGAATTTTAAAAATTATTTTGCTTCTTCCTTACAAAAAAGAGAATCTTATTCAAGTGAGCAAGAAGATCAAGAGAACTTTCAGATAAATGGGTTGCAATAGCTTGTGGGAAATCCTGCCATTCAGATCCATAACTGAGTAATAAGTTTCAGTAAGAACAAGAAAATTATGGAAAAAGGAGAAACATTGGTAATTAATGCACGGGAAAAGGTAAATAGAAAAGAGCTTGTGGAATCCCCTGATTTGTAAACTTGTGAGGTTTCTTAAAACTATTCTGACAAGGTCATCACTTGTGTGAAAAAGTTTGAGTTACTACAATTCCTAAAGAATGAAATTAGCTTACTAAGAATTTACAAGTTTGTTTGTCATTTAGAAGTGATCTCTAATTATGATGTTTATATCAGGATGAGTTTAAACTGGAAGAGAAGAAGGAACAAGTATAGGATGTTAAGTGAAATATTTTTGGGGGTATATGTGTGTATAAGTCATTGCAAACTTTTATTGTTTATTGCAACACCATGAAAGTGATAATTATTGTATCTAACCCTAAATTGTTATGAGTGAAACTTGCTATTTGAGATAAAATCTCATGGGATTGTAATTGACATTAGTCTGAGTTTTGAATTCAGGTATAGTTATCTGATGGATAATTAAGTTAGTAATGTCCCATTTAAGAGAGTTACACTAAGCAGATCAGAGGGAGTGTGATCCTGAATTGTGACAGGTAAAGGTTTATAATTTGGGGAATGGTCAAGAGGGTAATTTTGACATTGGTCAAAGGTAAAATTCTCTTGACTCAGTTTCCTCATTGTGTTACTTTATTTTGTATAACAATGTCTCCATTTAATTAACCTGAGTTTGACTACAAGGTAGAATTGTTATTGCAAAATTAGTTGTCAACTATGACTTTTACCTAAAATAAAATAGAGCCTTTAAGCTTAATCCTGGAGGACTAGTTTGATGCTATTTGAATCTTGTTTCTGTTTTTTTCCTCTAATGGCAAATTCTATAATTAGGGCATGTGGTCAGTAGAAGATATGAGCACAATGCAACTATGTAAGATATTACTGTTTTCAACCTGACTGTGTAGTCATTTGATATCCCAAACTAAATAAATTAGTGCTTGAGCTTGTCATCTGCCTACTAATAGTTTATTAAATCATATTTAAGATTAAATCCTTGAAGTAACCTATTCTTTAAAATGACATGAGAATAGTTGAATAAAGAAAAAAAGCTTATAAAACAAAGATTTTAATCTATTAATTCATGAATTTAAAGTCAGAAACTTCTGCTTTGTTTTAAAGAATAGACTTTCATTGCAATCATTCATCTTATTGTGGAGAGTAATATATGAGTAATTAACCATATTCCATTTGAATGTAGTTAATAAGTGAACATGTTTTATCACAGACTATTCATTTGAAATACTTTAATCTGTAAATATTTGAGAAATAATTACTTAGTGTATCTATACATCCTCTCCCAAATGTTTTGCGACAATTGAACTCAGTCTTTTATAAGTAAATTCATTTGGGTAATCATTGAATCTGGGGTATGGAGAAGCCTCTACTTACAAAAAGTATTATTACCTATATTTTCATATATATGGTTAGATATCTAATAGCATCTGATCCTCCTAAAGAAATTAGAATTTATTGGAGTTGAAATTTTTTTTTGGAGAAAGCAACAAGACTAGACAGCCCTATATATCAAGTGTAAATTAATCTAATGGGGCATATAAAAATTCTCTGGTTTTAAGTGAACTATGGTACCTTAATTTAAGAGAGAAAGGGTTTAGAATCTTAAGAACTGAGAAATCAGCTCATCTTTGGAAAAGTCTGTTTGAGACACTGAGATGGGACTAAGATAATTTCTCCTGTGAAAAGTCTTGGAAAGTTACCTGTCATAGAGGAAAACTATTTTAGAAATCATAGTTAGCTCATAGAGAAAGCATCTATAAAAATCTCAAATTTACTATCAGGCAGAAAAATGTATGGGAGAGGTTATAGGCCTATAAAGGACTAACAGATTAACTAATATTTGAGAGTCTATGTAGATATGTTGAGAGTATTGAAGTGAACTATTTCATTCCTGATCAGAAAAGGACCACCTTAAATTATCCTATGGTCAGATATTCTGAGAATTCCTGAGAGACCTTAACTGCTACCCTGAGAGAACCATAATTATTCAATTATGGTTTGGAGGAGTCTGATCTCTCTCACTGTCTGAATATTTATTTATGTCTTGGAATTATTTGATACTATTAATAAATTATATAACAAGTAATAATGTTTAACTATGAAACTTAGACGAGATTTAGATAAGAGAAAGCTTTTGAGAAAAGAGGTTTCTCTGCTTTTTTATATAGGTTCAGAGCTAATTAATTAATAAGAAAATTTTCATTTAAATATTTCCTGAAATAATTTCACATCATACTTTCTAGATTGTCTGGAACCTATTGAGAAACAATCAGGTATTGAGTCAAGTAGTGGACTAAAGGGTGGGAATTTTTATGATTATTCCTTAATGCTCCTGATAATTATTTCTCTCAATGTTTAAATTCTCCACCTCCTATAATACTGACCAATCCTCTTCTCCATATCTTGATTAGAAGAGGGTTAAGAAAAATCACACTACAATTAGTTGGTCACAAGTTGTATGTTGAATAAAATAGATTAGGTTAAGGGAAAGTTTTGATGGCTAAGGATAACCCATTTGTTGTGTCTTGGAATTTTTACTATGTTAATTTAAAGTGTCTTTTGATTAGGAAAAAAATCTATTTTCTTTATAGTTCAAGCCTATGCATTTCCTAAACCTCATTTATCAACAATGTCCAGAATCCTTAAGCAACAGGCTACACTTATAGTTCAAGGAACATGAAAATTATTTTTCTCTCCTGCATCTACCAGTGGAGAAGCCATGTATCACAGATCTAGCTAGATTTTCCTGCAGATATATTTTCCCATTGTTCTGTCCCCATCAAAAAAGATTAGATAGAGATGAAGTGTGAGGTAATGTGGTAATAAAGCTATCACTTGCTTCTCTTCTTTTCTCCTCCTCAAATGAAAATGCCAGTGATTTGGTTTCCTTCATGAAGATGCAAGTTTAGATTGAAGAATGGAAAAAAGGACAGGAAAACAATCTTCCAAGCTATGAGATGCTAGTTCTCTTTAATAAAAAGCACATTTACCCTATAAATCACTATTCTTTAGCATCTTTGTTCATAGTTAGGAAGGTGACCAGGAACAGATTAGATAGGTTTTTAGAGTTATAGGGCTTTTCCTTGACATCATGGTCCATCTGGATTCAGACCACTTGTTTTATTTTTCTTTTGAACTTGTGAAATGCATGTGGAGTCTCAAAAAAAACCATAAGAAGCTATTTACAGTTTTGATTGTGAAATAATCAATGATGAAAAACTCAGATTATCCTAACAAGGCTAAAGCAGAAGCACAAAAGTATAATAAGCAGAAAAGACTCAAAGGCTAGAAGGGGAAAGAGAGAAAAGGAAAAGTGACTATGGTGGGGAATGCCAGCATCTTTCAGTCATAAGTTGTTCACGCTGAATGAATCTTTTTCCAAGAAGATCTTTATGATTTATCCGAAATCTCGTGATTGGAGTAGTAGTGGGGCAGTATATGTGCAAAAATGGAAGGATCAGTTTCTCTACTGATGGTGTAAGCTGCTAAAAAGGGGAGAGGAAGGTATAGCCTCCTTGCTATGATTTTGTTCCTCCTGTCAAGTCATAGAGGAAGAGATATGTCAAGTAGCGTCTCACATAAAGATGAATTTGGAAAAAAAAATATGTTGGGAGAGTTATGTGCTCCAGATACTTGTCATTCTATTCCTAAATCAGAAGGAGAATGTGGTTCTTGCCATCTATACTGCACTTATATGGTACCACAGCAGGTTTGCTACTACATGTTGGTAATATTTCTTGGAAATTTTTCTAGTATATTTTTCCACTTGTAGGTTCAGAAAGCCCTTCACAACATTGCTTCAGAATAGATTAATAGCATCTTTATGTATGACTCTCCAACATACTCTTCAGTCCAGAACACCTGGCCATCTTGAAGTTTTTCACACTGAACATTTCACCTCCTTTCCATGCTTTGGAATGTGCCAGACTATGCCCCCTGCTTGGAAAGAAATCCCCTAGTTACCTCTGCCTCTTAGAATCCCTATTTTCCTTCAAATTCATTTTGAACATCAGTTTCTTTCTGAGGATTTTCCTGATCTCTATAACTACAAGTGTTCCACTCTCCCTCACCCCATCACCTTGAATTTATTTTTTAAAGCTTTTTATTTTCAAAACATATTCATGGATAATTTTTCAACATTGACCCTTGAATAGTCCTGTGTTCCAAATTTTCCCCTCCTTCCCCTTCCCTCTCCCCTAGATGGCAAACAATTCAATATATGTTATACATGTTAAATATATGTTAAATCTAATATGTGTAAGCATATTTATATAATTCTCTTGTTGCACAAAACAATCAGATCAAAAAGGAAAGAAAATGAGTAAGGAAGCAAAATGTAAGCGAACATCAAAAAAAGTGAGAATGTTATATTGTGATCCACATTCAGTTCCCACAGTCTTTTCTCTGGGTGTAGATGGCTCTCTTGATCACAAATTCATTGAAACTGGCATCAATCATCTCATTGTTGGAAAGAGTCACATTCATCAGAATTGATCATAATATAATATTGACATTGCTATTTATAATGATCTGGTTCTGCTCATTTCACTTTGTATCAGTTTATGTAAGTCTCTCCAGATCTCTCTGAAATCATCCTCCTGATGGTTTCTTATAGAACAATAATATTGAATTTGTTTTTATGTACTTGATGCATATATTTATATGTTCATATGATTTTTCTCTATAGAATGTAAGGTCCTTGAGAGCCAGAATTGTTTGAGTAATATTTTTGTTCTGCCTCTAGGACCTTGCCCAGTAACTAGAAAATAGCACTTGACAAGTATTTGTAGACTGATTTTTTTTTTTGGTTGTCCCTGCTCTTTCTTTCATTCTGGAGACTTACCCTAAAATCTATATCAGAAGGAATCACTGATCTTTCTCTTTTACCTTTCAAGAATAATCTCACAAACTTCTCTTATGCTTGCCAAGAGTTTATGGCTAATTCATGTTATTATGATATTTGTATTGTTTTTCTTCAGAAAACATAAATATAGAGCTAATACAGGTTTACAAAGCTAGCAAAAATGCTTTCCCCTCATTTTCCCCAATACCACTGCTCACAGTTTCACAAGGTTAGATATGGGCTCAGGCCTTCAGGTTTCTTGTAAATAAGATTAGATTTATCAAGGATGATAGAATTATTAGCCTTTTTAAAAGACATTACAGTTTTTAAACCCTGTCTCCAAAACCCCTGGCTTGAGAGACCTGAGTTCAATTTATCTAGTACTTATGATCAACTATCTTGTTTTTTTCTGGAAGTTGTGATGACTTGGAAAATCTCATTTTGTTTTTCACTTTATTTTGTCCTCATGATTGAAGCAAATTATCTAAATTAGTAGTGTCAAATTCAAATAAAAATTATTCCTCTGGGAACCATATTATATTAGAAAAACACAAATGAATGGCATCTATGTTTTTTTATATATATTTTGCTCGTTTGTTAAACATTTACCAATCACATTTGAATCTTGTTCTGGAGAATCAAGGGTTTGTGGAATTTGACATCTTTGATTTAGACATTTGTTAGAATGGATCAGTTCATTAGAGGAAGATTAACTTCTTCATTTCTTTTTCAGGGTATAAAAAGAACTTGGAGATAAATCACTGAACCATATATGAAGATTTTTGAAAGTCCAGGTTGCTTGCAGTAAGTCAATACACATTGAAGTACTTACTGTATACCAGATATTATACTAAATATGGGAGATACAAAACCAAAACTGTATCAGTCCTTTCCCTCATAGAGCTTATATTATAATAGAAGATGATAAAATGTACATAGCTAGGTCCTAATTAATATGAATAATGAATCCTGTAAAATGGTCACATTATTAACCTTCACATCATTTGAAGTTATATGTAAAATATGGTAATTGATTCCAAGCCAATGGAAATATGCAATGGAATTTCTTAAAAATACATATAATGTCTTATAAAAATAAAGGATAAAAAAGTCTTTCTACTTTAAGTTTGTTACAAAGAAACAGAGTAGTTATAGAAAGCAAAATTTTAGCAATTAAAAAGATTGCTGGATATTGTATGCCTAAAGACAAACATATACCAGTATGACAAGTACACCATTATTTTTGTTTTAAATCTGTGTAAATTAAAGTGTCATTTCTTTCTTTAAATTTTCCTATGTAGGCTGGCAAGTACTAAGAGCTTTAGCCACATCTCAGCAAATTTGCGTGCTTACATGCTCATACAATAAACCAAGTGTAGTTGAATGATCTGTAGCATTATCTAAAATCAGCAATGCTTTAAGCGCAATATTATTGTCTCTTACAATATTTTTCAACAACAGGGTTAAGATAACTTGAAAACCATTGTTTGAAAACAGCTTTATTCACTCATGCTTTGTTATTTAACTGCCAAAGGACTGGAAGTGATCAATATTTGTAGCCTCCTGGAGTTTAAGGATTTTGAGACCAATAAACAAGCATTGGTTTTCATATAAAACTCTCTTCTTCATTACCTCCCAATAAAAGTGTTAGATGATCCTTAAATTCTTTAAATCTGAATTTTTTTCTGAGAAATATGTTCTGGAAAGTGTTATTTTTACAGAATGTCTGTTTGATCTGCACCAAAATTTTGTTGATTAGGGTATCCACCTTCTTTGATTATTTTTCTCAGAACACTGGGATATTTAGTTGCTGAATTCTCTGATGATTTTTTAACATTATCCAATTGAACTTGATTTTTAAAGTCATTGAGAAACCAATGTTTTCAATAAAAACTTCATCATAGTCTTTTGTATTAAAGCTATTGCATGAATGGCTACTCTACAAAGAGAAATCTTTTTTGATTTCAATCTTTGATTCATACAGTAAAAATTTATCCCTTTTAATCATTGTATGTAACATTTATGCTTGGAGTTGTTTGCAAACCAAAAAAGCTGATTCAGAATTCCTTTTTCTTTTATTTTGCCCTATATGTTTTACAACATTCTGTGCTACAAATTCAGGCGTTCTTACAACTCATCTGATTTTAGAGTTACATGACTATGTTCATGCTTTTCAGTTGAATTAAATTCTTATTTTAATGTAATTCCTTCCTTTCCTTCCTTCCTTCCTTTCCTCCTTCCCCTCCCTTCCTTTACTTCCTTTTTTTCCTTCCTATTTCTCTACCTTCCCTTCTCCTTCTCCTTTTCTCCCTTCCCCCTTCTCTTTCACACTGGCAGTGTTTCTATCTGAAATATTCTTCATTTTGTCTTTTAAAGATAAGTAAATGCAGATTGATGATGCATCCACATGTTGAAACCTTCAACTAGACCACATGAATCATATTAATTGAATTTTTGTTCGCTTCAAATTTGACCTGGTATTTTATAATTTGCACTAAATCTAATTTTGCATCATTCAAAATTGCAACAATAGTGACCTAACTGAATATTTAAGAATATAAATAGAACATAAAAAATGAACACAAGGAGGATGGGCACTAACAGGGGATTAGAAAAGGCTTCATGTAGATGGTGTCACTTGTGCTGAGTCTCAAAGGAAACTGGCATTTCCAAGAGGTAGAAGTTAATCAGGAGTGCATTCCAGGCATAAGGAATGGCCAATTTCAAAAAGAATGGAGACATGAGATTGATTGTTGTTAGTGGAACAAAGAGAAAGCTAGTATAACTACATCCCAAAGTATAGGCAAAGAAATAATATATATGAAGACTGAAAATGTAGGAAGGAAAGAACTTTAAATTCTAAATATTGGGGTTTATATTTGATTATTGAGGCAAGAAGGAAATATGATCAGACTTTTGTGTATTGGGCAAATTACTTTATTGTTTAGAGAATAGATTAGAGTGGATGGAATTATAAGGTTATTACAATAGGTTATATGAGAGGTGATAAGACCATGAATTAAAGATGGTTACTTTGCAGAATATAGAGGAGGACACACACACACACACACACACACACACACACACACACACACCCCTTTAAAAAACATAAGGGTAGAGTCTGAAACCTTGAAACCAGTAGGCTGGATTTCTATTCCTTACAAAATTCTGGAAGTTTACAAGTTGTGACATATGATTATGGTGGAATAGTATTGTGTTATAAGAAATCATATGGGGGATGTTTCTAGAAAAATGTGGCAAAAACTATGTGGACAGTTGCAAAGTGAAGTGAGAACCAGTGGATCATTATGCACAGTACTAACAATGTTGTTATGATGATCATCTGTGAAAAATTTAGCTACTCTGATCAATACAATGATCAAAGACAATTCCAAAGGATTTGTGATTAAAAATGCAATCTAACTGTAGAGAAAGAACTCACAAACTTTGATTGCAAATTAAAGTATATTTTTCTCATTTTATTTTTCTTGTCTTTTAAAAATGGTTAATATGGAAATATATTTTGAATGATTTTTACATGTAAAATTGATATTATATTACTTGCTTTCTGAGTGGCTGAGGAGTGGAAGGAGGGAAAGAATTTTGAACTCCTAAATTTAAAAAGAAAAGAATGATAAAAATTATAATAAATTAAAATATTAATAAAAATAAATAGACTTGTCCATGAGCTTTTTAATAAGGGAAGCAAGGATAACCACAATAAAAGCTAATATGATTTAATCAAAAATTGGACATGTTCACTATCTTTTCAAAATAGGGATATATAGGCAGACCAGAGAAAATCTGATAATACAATTCACCTAGATTTTGGCAACATATTTGACAAAGACTCTAAAACTATCCTTGTGAACCAGATGGAGTGATAAGACAGGAAATAAGAATCTTTTTTGGATAACTGAAATCAAAGAATAGTTATTGATGGGTTGATATTAATTTGGAAGTGTCGAGCACAGTGGTCCTATGCTGCTTATTTTATTATATTATTATTATATTACATATAATATTATTTGTATATTTTTATTATGAAATAATAAATAAAAGTATAAGAAGTATGGTTTTCCAATTTGCAGATAATCTGAAGCTGGGAAGGATGGCTAAATTATTTGAAGGTCAGAGTCCAAAACAAAAGAATCTCCACAAAGTAGAATGATAAGTTAAATCAGGGTTTGATGTGGTGGTTGTTCAGTTGTGTCTAACTCTTTGTGGCCCCATGGATCATACTGTCTTTGGGCTTCTCTTGGCAAAGTGGTTCCTTCTTCAGCAGATTAAAGTAGATGGAGGTTAAGTGACTTGTTTGGAGTTGCACAGCTAATAAGTGTCTAAGGTCAAATTTGAACTCAGGTCTTTCTGACTCTAGGCTCTGTATTTTATCTATTGAGCCATTATGATGGTCAAGTGCTAATTTTTCAGTGTGAGCATGTACAGTTTGGAAATAGGCAAAAGTTACAATTAGGACTTGATTTATTGTTGTATTGATTGTCTAGGCTTAAGAAAGTGATGGAGAAAATGTTAATATGCAGGCTAAACTAAAATATAGTGTCATGTACCTGTTTTTTCCCCCTCTAGAGGTGATAATCATTTATTAACATAACTCTAGATTAAATCTGACTATGATAAAATTTAAATGTAAAGTTCACTTAGGTTCAAAAAGTCAATTTCATATCAAGTTATAAGGGAAGTGCATTTAGCATCAATTGCTGCAAATAGCAATATTCACCACGACAAGTGTCCAGGGATTACAGTGGGCTACTATATGAATCAGTTGTGTGATGCCACAGACATATTAGTTGGTATGTTCTTAGATTTAGAGATGAAAAATATCCAAAATAAGGGAGAGGAAGATCATAGATTTTCTGCATTTTGCCCTGGCCAGATCACACCTTTAGAACTGAGAACACATTTTAGGAAGGACATTGACAAAAAGGAAAATACCCAAGTGGCTTAAATGGTGAGAGAATTAGAAATTGTGGCATTCACATATGGATAAGAGATTAGAAATTTTCTATATGACTCTACATGGCAG
This sequence comes from Myrmecobius fasciatus, assembly GCA_023553655.1. Classification (NCBI taxonomy): domain Eukaryota; kingdom Metazoa; phylum Chordata; class Mammalia; order Dasyuromorphia; family Myrmecobiidae; genus Myrmecobius; species Myrmecobius fasciatus. The sequence continues at coordinate 559,959 of JAJPUD010000743.1, read as the reverse complement.
AACTAAGAACAAGATTTCCCTGCCTCTTCCCTTGCCGAAATACAAAACATATTTAAGTTCCATGTAGGTAAAACTTTTTAGCAATTAGAGGCATCCAACAGTAGAGTGGAATATCTTAGGAAGTAGTGTTATTTTTAAGCAGAGATTAGGTGAACTTATCAGGCATGTAGAATAGATTTGTTTTTAGGGTTCAGGTCAGACTAGATGCTTCTTTTTCCTGTTATTGCCTAGAATCTAGTTCCCATCTCTCAGTCATAAAGCTGACGGTCATGAGATAAATGATATGAAATTCTATAGCCTGCTTACTTCATGAAGACTTTCCTCAAAAGTTCATAGTCACTTTGTGGCAATCTTTATATCTATCCTCCTCCTTGGAGGAAATTTCACATTTTTTCAGAATTTTTCCTTAGTATCTTTCCTCTCATCTTCATTTATTTTAATGACTTTGGGAAGTTCACCAGAAAACAAGAACATATCCACACATCAAGGTTTTATGTAGTCTTAGAGTTTCCACTATAACTAGGTTTCTAACTAGATATTCCATTCATACAAAATTGTTCTCCCCTTCCAATGCCATTTAAGAAGGTACTTTACTTTAGTCATCCATGGTTTTTGATTAAATCAATTATAAATTATGAGTTTAAAACCCACTTCACATTGAACATAGATGTGCATAATGGAATGTGGTTTTTGGGGGCACTTAAAGGAATCACACACACAAGGTTTCTGAAGAGCCATATTAATACTGATGTAAGGATAGTGGAAAGTAATATGATTCAGACCTATTCCAGGGGTTATTAAATAGCTCAACTGATCTATCTGGTCAGTTACATGTATCTCTTTTATATTTGGCTGAGCTGGATTCTGATTCTTGCTCTATCATGAAATATCTCTTTAATATTGCCAGGGAATTTTGCTATTAACATTTTTGCATTGATTAACATTTTTATCAGTGACTTGGAAAAAGGCATGGATGACATGCTTATCAAATCTGCAGATGACACAAACCTGGAAGGGATATATGACACTGAATGACAGAGTTAAGATTCAAAAAGGTCTTGACAGGATAGCACATTGGCTAAATTAGTAAAAAGTTTTATTTGGTTAAATGTCAAGTCTTATAGTTGGTCCAACAATCAGTTTCATAAATAAAAGAATGAGGAGTGGAATAGCTAATTCCTACTTTGAACATAATCTGGGGGTTTCAGGAGACTGTAAATCTAATGCAAAATGAGAGATGACATGGCATCCAAGAAACTTTAAGTAAATTTAAGTTTACTATGAGAGGCATAACTTCCAGGAAGAGAGCTGAAAGCCCTGCTGTATATTCTGCTCTAGTCAAACCATTGCTAGAGTTTTGTATCAGTCCTGGGTGTTTAGAAAACACAATAATAGGCTTCAAGAAAACTAAAAAAACTACCATCAGAATGGTGAACAGGCTTGAATTATACCATAGGGAGGGATTTAAAGGAACTTAACCCTGATGAGGAGAGAAGGCTCAGGAGATATATGATAGCTGTTATTAAGTATTTGGAGGGCTATATCATGTGGAAAAGTGATTAGATTTAGTCTCTTTAATTCCAAAAGCTAAATTAGGGACAATGGGCTGAAGTTGCAAAGAAGCAAGCTTAGGTTTCATGTAAAAGAGCAAACAATCAACTTAATAACTAAAGGGCAAAACTTAAGGAAACAAAAAGTCCTTTTTCTTAACAATTCCAGCTGTCCAAAGGTAGAATGGACTGCCTTGGTTTCAAGTAAAAGATGGATGATCACTTATGGAGGTTATGTTCTAGAGAGAATTCTTTTTCAGGTATGGGTTGGACTGAAGCCACTCTGGACTCAGAGATTCTATGATTTTGATTCTGAGATTTAAGTTTTCTGTATCATGATGCCCTGTGCCCCACACCATCCTGTATCCTACTCTTCTACTCTACTATGGGTTTAATAAAATTCATAAGTAAAAAGGAAAGGAGAGATACCACTAATCAAAATTAGCATTTCCTAGTGAAGTATCATGATTCAAGCCTCAGAATCTCTCAAGCAAGTAGAGGAGTTAGAGGAGTTCAAGAGGAATAGAAGTATGAGCACATTATAGCTCAAAAACACTTCATTGTGTCTCAGAGTGAAGAAAAATTACTCAGTCCTAGAAGGGAGAATTTGGTCCAAATAGGAAAAAGTATCCTCTCAAGATTCATTTTCTCAATTTGACATTTATCAAGCTGGCATTAAGGACTAGAGAGTGTCTTTTTGGCCTCCACATTAAAAAAAATATCTCCACGCCATTTGCATCCTCCTCTCAATCCCAGCTACATTTTAAAGAAAATTCTGACCTAGATGAGGTCAGAAGTACATGATTCCAATGGGCTGTAGATTCATCTTTTAGCATTTTTATCATCACTAGCACTATGAGATTTGTTTTTTTTCCTGTTTCTTTTGTTTTGTTTTTGAGACTAGGTCTCCCAATCACACAATAGATGCATTGTTACCCCCTCATAGCCCATTTCCAATCCTGGATGTCATAAATGCTTATTTTCCCAGCCTGTAATGGTTTTCCTCTCTTTAGGCAGATTGGCAAAAGGTCACTATATTTGTGCCAGAACATGAATACCTGATTGGTTTTAGCTTGACATCTCAGAATTCCTAAACTCAAGTGTTTCAAAGGCCTCAACCTTCCCCCAGGAACAGGGATTGCAGGAGATGCATCACCTAAGATATCATTGGCCAAAACAAGTCCTGAAGTCACTTCATGACATTCTTAAATAATCCTGAGTTATTACAGATAACAGTGTCTCCCCTTCAGGTGACAGTGATTTCTCTCTCTCTCTTTTTTTTTTAACTTGTGGGCTCCACAATCTCTCTGCCACAAGTCACTCTGTGCTTGGGTGCATCCTTCCCTTGGTTGTCAAATTCATCTTCCCAAACCACAGGTCTGATCATTTAATCCCTCTGCTTGATTTTCACAATCCTAGCTCACTCCTACCTTTCCAGTCTTTTTACATTCTAGTTCTCTCCACAAACTCTGTGATCCAGTGATATTGGCCTTCTGGTGGTTTCTTAGATAAGACAATCTATTTTACAAATGTTCATTTTCATTGCTTGTTTGCCCCCATGCCCAGAATTCTCTCCCTCTTCATTTCTGCTTTCTAGCTTTCCTGGCTTCCTTCAATATCAGTTAAAATCTTACCTCCTACAAGGAGACTTTGTTAATGGGAAATGCACTGTTCATCAGAAATGCTCTTAACACTAGTGCATTATAAGAATTAATTACTATTGATTATCTACAATTTTCCTTGTATGAATCCTATTTAAACACAACTGCATATTGTCTTCCCATTAGATTGTGAGCTTCTTGAGGACAGAGATTATCTCTTTCCCCTTTCTTTGCAAGCCCAGCATTTAGCACAGTGCTTGGCGCTTAATAAAAGCTTGGTGTTTTACTGATTCTTGACCCTTTGGATATCACTTCAAAATGGAGGGTAGTTAGAGCATATACTCTCTAATGTGTGTTACATCTGTAACCCTGTAGGATACTGTCTCTGTCTTTATATCTGTCTTTTTCTGTCTCTATGACTCTTTATTTCTCTCTCTCTGCATCTCTCCGCCTCTGTTTCTCTCTCTCCATTCCTGCCCTCAAACTGTCTCTGATGTTTAGGTTAACTAATTTTTTTTGTTTATTGGAAAAATGGAGTTCATATACATTAAGACAATTTCACATAAAACAAAACCCAAGGTGTGGAATTTAATGTTCTTTGTCTCCCTCCAGGCAACGTAACTAAATCTCTAATCAAATCAGCATCTTGTAAGAGCCTTAAGCAAGCTGACCAGCTTCCTCAGCAATTCCATAGAGCTTTTTTTTTTTTTTTTTTTTTAAATCTTTGTTAACATAGGGATTGCCTTCTCTTCAAAGTGAGAGATTGAACTATATCAATGGGAATGCAAAAACCTCAGGAAAGTGCTCTCTCTAAGAAAATGGCATGGCATATAAATATTTCTGTGGTTTGCAAGGTTGCCAAGGACAAGAACATGAAGAGGAAAATGAGATTGTACTTGAGATTGTTTTCCTCAGTGCCAGTATGATAAAGAAAACAGAATGAAACCAAAAAAGCTCAAACCATCAGCAGGGACAGAGCTGTTGTGAGTCAGAAAAGGTGTGTGATGGGACTTTGTTCCAAATCATGTCATTCTGAGAGTGTAACTTTTCAACCAAAAACCACGGTCATGGTGCAGGAATATTATAAGGGAGGGACAATAAAATGAAAAGGAATCTACTTAAATAAAAAAGTCCTTCTAATGGGAGAAAATAAATAAGGGTTGCAGATCAATTTTTGTTGAATTTTTGAAAATTCTAGATGTGTAACCCAATTTCTAATAATAATGTCACTGGGATGCACCCTTTCAGCATCCCTGAAAATGCAGTTGGCACAATGCAGAAATTACAGAAAATTGCAGAGTTGGCAGAATCCTAGTCTGACTCATATCTGAATAAGATTCCTTTGTAGAAGAGAGCTAGTGAGTGAGTGATCTCACTTGGTCTTTGTCTGCAGACCTCCAATGAGGAGGAACTCCCTAATACTGAAAAAGATAGAACTGAAGAGCTCCAATTTTTTCTTGGCATTAAACTTAAATATGACACATTTTTTTTCATTGCTCTTGGTTCTCCCCTCAAGGGCATAATAGAACAAATCTAATTCCTCTTTTGAATATCTCAATGTTGTGTTATTTAACACCTGGATTTTCATGACAAAATATAGGCACACTATATCTTTGACTTTAATCTCTCTTATTGTTTTCCCTATCACTTTAAGTCTAGACAATAAAAAAGCCAATTCCTGGTTTTTAATTTTTGCTGATTTCAGTAGTATGAATGCTCACACTGATAATTTAAAATTGAGCTGGTTCTAGCACTGCCCTGCTTCTGTCTCTCAATCAACAAACTCTAGCAAGTGCCAGGCAAGACTACTATACATTAGCCAGTCAGTCAATAAACATTTATTAACACCTATTACATGTGAAGTACTGGGGACACAGAGGCAAAAGATTGTCTTGTTCTCAAAGAGATTATTGTCTAATGGAGGAGACAACATTTAAAATCTTAGGAGCTCAAATTCTAATAACATAGTAAATATGTCAATAATATATACAAGGTATATGAAAATTATATGGACAGTAATCTCTGAAGGACAGTTAATAGAAGCTAGGTGTCCTAGAAAGGGTGGAGAAGGTGAAATTTGAGCTTGAAATTGCTACTGAAACTAAGAAATGGAGGTGAGGGGCAGAGCATTCCAGGAGATAGCTGTTTCAGGCAGGAGACAGGAAATAGGGTGTTACATTTGAGGAATTGCAATAAATCAGTGTACCTGGATTGCAGAGGGTATAAAGTTGAGTAAGGTATAAAAAAACTGAGAAATGAGAAATTTACTGACATCTTTTTTTCCTATATCATCTTTATTTTTAAATACATTCACCTCTCCTCCCCTATCCAGTGAATCATTCTTCATAGTAATAAAAAGAAAAAAAATTCACAAAAAATCAATCAATATAGAAACTATATATAGAAATACAGTGTAAGTATATGCAACATTCCTCATCCCACACTGTTGTGAAGAAGTGAGGGAGGTATTTTTTCCTCAACTCTATTCCAGAGCTATGTTTGGTCATTATAATTACACAGTATTTGATTCACTTGTTTTTATTCTTTTCATTTATCATTGCGTATATTAAATTACTCTGCATCAGTTCATCCGTGTCTACCTATGCTTTTCCAAATTTTTCATACTCATTAATTCTTATGGCATCATAACATTCCTTTACCAAGAGAAACAGCATCGTACAGTTCAAAATAAGCTTACCTTAAAATCAAGAAGACCTGTATCCTAACCTCTTGTCTGACACTTAGGCAAGTAACTTACTCTCCATGTAACCCTATAATACTATAAAAGAAAGTGCTAACCTAATCAGATAGAAGGGATTTCCTTACAGAAGTTCACTGTATGAATGAAATTACAGGTAGATTCCCAGCCCTTTCTCTATCAAATAACATAACATAATTAACCTAATTCCCTAATATATGAATGTCTATTTTATTTCTATTATATTTATTTTTCAAATTTTATTTCTATTTACAAATTTTCTTCTTCCCTCCTCCACACATTGAAACAGTAAAATCTAATCTTTTGTTAAGGCAAAAAAATGCCACTATGAATAGGTTTGTATATAGAGAGATGCCTCTTATTTTTCATCAGTTCATTTTTATTCAGGTTATTTGTAACATATAACCTGTTAGATGCTATGGGTCAGTCTGGAAGAAGTATATGACATGCTCATGCAAATTAGATTACAATTATATACTGAATTTTTCAGTGTTTACTGTAATGCCAGCAAAGTTTAGATTCATCAGGGGCAAACCATACAGATAAAGATTTTCCATTAAATCTTCAAAGATGCCTATGTAGTGTAAGTCTTTCTTTAAATTAGATACTACCTCCTACGAAAATCCTTTCCTGTTTCTCCCTTCCTCAAAATTCCTCCTCAAATTATAATGTACTATACTTATCCATATATGAACTGATTAATGATATAGATTAGGATGATATCCCTAGAAGTGGTGAAGAGTTCAGAGTGACTCACTTTTTTATATTTTGGAGTAAAAATTGTTTCTCCCTATATTTCTCTTCTTTATGACACTGTTTCTTTCTCTATATGTGTGTCTTTGTTTCTGCCCACCTTGGGAGTAACTTCAAACTAAAGCCAATTGCTGAGTTAGTTAGACCTGTAGTATCTTGAGAAGAACCAGCCATACTGCTCATTCCTCCTTCTGGATATTTCCTCAGTCTCTCCACCTCCACACACAACAATACCTGCCAGGGAATAATCTCCTGTGAACTGATATATGGGAAACCAATCAGTATACCTGTACTGGAACCATTTCCTACCTATAAAACTAATTCCCTTCCTTGCTGCTTTGACCTGATATGCAGGAGATACAAAGAGCCAAGGCATTCTACAGACAGACTAGAAAAAGTGGAGGAAAACTTGGCAAAATGCTATTGTGCTAGATCTAAGGGGAGTTTCTCTGAAGATCATTGCTAATCCATATCCATGCTCCTGCTCTAGCCTGGACACCATTCCACCTCAAAAACATCAGCCCCTCCTCTGCCCCATATACAACAATATTTACCCTCTTCTGACAAACAAGGCACAGATTCATCCATTTTCTTCAATCTCTCTTCCCTTATCCCTATTCCTCCATGTTCCTGCCTTGGGTTTGTTTATGTATAAATTTAAATATGTCTTTAAAAAAGATCCATTGTTTCATGCCTCCTTGAATCTTTTTATGAAAGCTTCTTCTAAGTACCTAAACTATTGGAATTGTCTGAAATGATAATTTCCATCATTCTAGATTCTAGAGATTGAAAAAAAGCACAACTTTACAGTCAAAGCCAGGGAGGTGACAGTATATTTACATTCTTCATGCTTTTCTCCATGGACTATACCTCCCTTTGTATTTGTTGTACTTAATTCCCATGCCTACAAAGTGCACACGGATACAGGACTGCCAAAGATCGGTGCTACTGTAACAGATGAAAATCACTCTCAGGTCTGAGAAGGAAGAGGTGGTGAAGGGAAGGCAATTTGGAGGGAGCAATCAAAGGGTCAATTAGTTGCCTGAAGCAAGGATTGAGTATTTGTCCATGTGTGTATGCATTTTCTGAGTAGTTCAGCTGTTAAAGGCTTCACATCTGGTTCTTATTTAAATTGTGCAGCTGAACTGTCCCAGGAAAATCATATTGCATGGAGGGAGTTATCAAAGAATGTTCCATAGGCTGTTTAAATTAATATTTTACAAAGTATATTAAACTGATTTTGAAATGTGCCCAAATTCCATTTCCCTGGACAGCTCCCCTCTGACACATATCCAGTATGGAAGTAGCATCTGCTCAGGCTGATCAGTTCTTTTAGTTCTCAGGTAGACTATATAGGAGAACAGCAGACTTGGTAACAGACACTTTCTCTGATTTGATTCAGCTGCCACTTTTGAATTCTCTCCTCCTTCTCTGTTCTCCTGATCAGCCACTCCCACACTTCACTATTGCTAAAATTTTATTGCATCTCTCAAGATAGATACTGCACCATGACCAGGATAGAAATATCAGTCTCTGTGATGATGGCAAAGGTTTGAATAACTGGAAAAGAAATCTTATGTGCCCTTGGTTTCTGTTCTGAGACTGTGTAGAACAACTTGGAGATAAATGGAAGATGAATTCTGGGGCTGGGATTGTGTGACCCAAGTTTGTTCTCTTTGGATGCAATTCTGCTGCTCAGACCAAATGAACTTTGATTCAGGGTAAGAGAAATTTCTTAATATAAGAATATGGGTTCTTAATCTGGAGCCTGCAAATTTGGATGGGAAAAAAAAATCATCTTTATTTTCACTCACCATAGCTTACCTGTCAGATCTGTGGAGAAGGGAAGAATTGATGACCAAAAAAGAATTACTAGATGTAAAACTGACAATTTTGATTACATTAAATTAAAAAGCTTTTACACAAACAAAACAGGGCAAGCAAGATTAGAAGGAAAGCAGAAAGCTGGGAAACATTTTTGATAGCAAGTGTCTTTGATAAAGACTTTGTTTCTCAAATATATAGAGAACAAAGTCAAATCTGTAAGAATTCAAGTCATCCCCAATGGATATAAGGTCAAAAGATTTAAACAGGCAGTTTTCAGACAAAGAAATAAAAGGTATCCATAGACATATGAAAAAATGTTCTAAAGCACTATTGACTAGAAAAACTCAAATTAAAACAACTTTAAGGTACCACTCCATACCTAACAAATTGACTGTTATGACAAAAGGAAAATGATAAATGTTGGAGATGATGTGGGAAAACAGAGACACTAACGCACTTTTGGTGGAGTTGTGAACTGATCCAACTATTCTTGAGAGCAATTTGGAACTTTGCCCAAAAGGTTATAAAACTATGCATATCCTTTGATCTAGCAATACCAAGGCTTTAGTTGAGTGGTTGATTGAGTCACTTATTTAGGGGAACACAGGTTTTTAATAGCAGAGGCAGAACTATAATCCTGGCTTTCTTTTTTGTACTTCAGTGCTTTTTCCATTACATCCCTGAATGATTTTAAAATTCAGTTTTTAGGCTGGCCCAGGAGTCAGAAGGGCCTGAGTTCAAACCTGGCCATTTACTAGCTCTGTGACTTTGTGGTAAGTGAAGCTGTGTCTTCTGAAGCTTTTCCTCCTTCCTTACATACTACTACTTGCTTTTTCTGCCTCTTCTTTCCATTTTTTTCTAATCTTAGGGACTTTATGTTACTCAAGACTTTCTTCAGTGTCTCACCCTTGCCTGTCTTCCCTGGGTAGCATCTGATGTTTACAGCCTTTCCTTTCTCAAAAGGTGGTGCTCTCTTCATTGTACCATTTAGCTGCCCCTTGTATAATACTTTTAAACATATTTCCATATTTGTCATGTGCAAGAAAAATTAGATCAAAAGAAAAAATCATGAGAAAGAGAGTAATATTCCATTATGTTCATATATTATAACTTATTCAGACATTTCTCAACTGATAACCACTTCATTTTCAATATTAAATGCTTAAAACTTCACCAAGGTTTTGAGGATATACAATATCCTTGATCCTCTGATCCTTAGAACAAGTGCTATTATTTTCTTCATTTTACAGATGAGAAAACTGAGATGCAGAAGTTAAATGCTTTGGTCAGCATCACACAGTCAGTTAGTATCTGAGGCAGGACTCAAATTTGTCTTCTTGGTTCCAAGCCTATACTGGAGCCTCTCTTATCCACTGAACCACCTAGCAATCTCTTGCTCATTCCCTCCCACCTTTGTTCTTTGACAGCCAATCTGTTAATAAAACAAAGAAAAATACCACTAGTGCTAACTTATAATAGTCATGGGTCAATATACAGCTGACATATATTTTAAATGCTCCTAGTTGTTTTTGTGTATCCTATAGGCAGAAAATCTTTCCCTACTTTCTTTGTATACCCAGTGCTTTTAACTGTGGCTGACACATGGTAAACACCTAATAATGCATATTGACTGGTTACAAGGAAACATTTTTATTTTAAGCAGTGGACTCTCATTGCTTTAGTCTAAAATTCTGATGGGAATTTCAAACTGTGGCAGGCCATCAGAATAGAATATTGGGAACAGTGGGGGGCATTTAGGTTGGGTTCTCTATAGCTCTGCAAAGGAAGTGGGAGGACAAATATCCCCCCTTCTATTCACTTTTGGTTGGATATATGTGGCCACTGACTGACCTGTAAATGTAATAGGATAATTTAGTTGGAGGTTGACTTCTGATTTTTTTTTTGCTCCTGGAACAATTTAAATCAAATTCTTTTTTGTAGCTCTACAGAAAACCTGGACATTTCTGGTTTTGCTCTTTCCAAAGATAATTTCTGCTGTTTAATGAGATCTGAGAATGAAGTCAGGCATGAGTTGGAGAAAGGTCACAGTGTGTGCTCAAAGGTATATTAACTACTGCTGGCACTGACATCAGTCTACTTCCAGGAGGACAAAATTAAGCAGCAAATAGTAAATACTTTCAATGGCACTTTATTGCAAGTAGGACCATTTACAATGAAATAAGAATATGAGAAAGGTTTCGAGGATGAAATGGGAATGCTCACAAATAGAACACATATTACTAGTTAGACTTGGAATGTGATTGCAGCCAAGGTTAATGGGGAAACAGTTAATGAAGGGTGTAGAATCCAAAGCTGCATGAGGCTATATTGTGTCTTACAAAAGGTAATTAATACTCGTGATTTTGGCTAAATGGATGCATTTTATGCAGCATGTAGCTTAAAATTCTCTGCACTGCACAGAGAAGCATCTCCAAATTCTTTATAGCTTAAAAGAATCCTCTTAATGCTACAGCATACTCCATTTCTCCAACTTACTTTCAATGTGGAGACAGTGTAGTATAGTAAAAAGCAGACTGAAATGGGGAGGAAAGAGACACAACCCTATTCCTGGGTTTGAAAAGCCCACTTAACTGTGGAATCTTTGAAAGACACATACATAACAAAGTTTTTGTTTTTCTACCTCTTCTACTTTTTATGTTTCTCCTCTGTACTTCCTCTATTTGGCTAAATATTAATTTCCTTTTTCTTTTTAATTTTTTCAAAGAACAAAAATCTATTTGTAGTGGAAACAAAATAAAATTTAGTAACAAATAAGAATAGTCAAGCTCAACAAATTCCTGTATGGGCCACATCCAAAAAAATATGTGGTCTCATTCTGTGACCTGAGTCCAGTATTTCTTCATCAGGAAGCGGCAGCATGCTTTATTATTGGTCCTTCAGAATTATGGTAGGTGATTCTAAATATTATTTTTTTTTTTCAGGAGGGAGATGACTGTGATTTGGGATACTCTAAAAGGTCTGAGATCTCTTTCAGAGTGGGCATTTTCACAACTAAGATAGAGTGAAAGAAGCTTTAAGTTCATTGACTAAACATCAGGACCATGAAAGGATCTTTCAGAGTGGGCATTTTCACAACTAAGATGAATAGAGTGAAAGAAACTTTAAGTTCATTGGCTAAGCATCAGGACCATGAAAGGATCATCAATTGAGAGCTCAAAGGAGTGTTAGAATCTAGTGTAATACAACCCCTCATTTTACATTTAAGGAAACTTAAGTCCCAGAGTGGTAAAATGACTTATTCATGGTCACACAGGTAGAAAGTAGCAGAACCTGGATAGGAATCTAGCTTCTCTTACTTCAAAGGCAACATGGCAGATTGGATGTAGGGCTAACACTGGAGTCAGGACCATCTAGTGTTCAAATTCCAGTTTTGCTATTTACTACCTGTGTTACCCTATGCAAACTATTAAAACACTCTGAGCCAGTTTCCTTGTCTGGAAAATAGAAATGATAATAACCTGCATGTCACAGAGTTGTTGGGAGAGTCAACTAAAGTGATATATGTATATTATTCTGCAAAACTGAAAGCCTGATCCATAGCTTAGGTTTAATAAATAATAGGTGCTTAATAAATGCATGTTGTTTGAATACTATATGTCAGCTGTTGAAGTTATTGTTACTATGCTAATTTCCATGGAATTGAATATGATCCAGAGACATTTTCCTTTATTTGATCCTTTGGCTAAGACTAGAAATACCTACACTGAGACCCCAGTCCAGAAAATGGGAGGAGGTGACTCTCACTAAGGCAGGCACTAGCTTTGAGGGTGTTTCTGTTGCCCATTGGGCTGTCTGGATCAGGTATATGAAATCTTTTTTTGTCTACTTGAGTAGAGGGGTTTAAAGTAGGGCATTTTGCACAGGCCTCTCCTTCCACCCAGTGCTCATTGTATTGACAGGAATTGCTTCAGCTCAACAGTTTCATCAATGTGCTCAGGCCTGTTTAAAAGTGGCATCCTGAGGGCAGATTCCACTGTTAGCCCAGACCCAGACCTTATTCCATTACTGCTTTTTAAATCTCTCCCAGGTGTACTTTTCCATTCTCATTCTCTCCCTCTCTCTCTTCCTCTTCCTTTTCTTCTCCCTCTCTCTCTCTCCCTCCCTTTCTCTCTCCAAATTTCTCTTTTATCTTCCCTGACATACTATTTTCCACCCTCCTATGGCCTCATACCTACCCCTTCCCCAAACTCTTTTTCTATTGTTTTGAATAAAACAGCTTGAAAATCCCAGGTCAAATCCTGGATTTCTTTTGGAAAAGAAGTAGCAGCTTTATAGAATTAGCCTCTGGGTTCCACCTGCCCTTGATAGTCTACCAGTAGGAAAATGCATGGTGGGATCAGCAGCCCCAGAGCCAAGTTTTAACATTGACAGCTGCAGAATTGCACCTATTGATTGTGGTGTAAGAGAGAATGTTTCATCAACCTTTAATTGAGCTGATTCCTAAATAGAATAGGGTCAGCTTTTGCTGTGCTGCTGAGTCTAAATAGCCGTTACTGAGCTGTAGTCGACACCTCCTTGACATACCATCCCTGGCAACCCTTACAAATCTGGTAGGGTCCAGTACTTAGAAGTCTAGTTAAAAGTCTTTGGAGGGTCAGCATTAGGTTACACAACATGAGATTGTCATAAACTAGTCAAAAAAAATCCAGAAAGAAAATTCTTACAAGGCTTTTCTTGGTTTTTAGGGGTGGGAAAGATGAGATGAGGTAGGAGAATCAGAGTGGAATGAGGAAGGAGATAGTACTTTCTTATGAAATATTTTAACCTCATTTTCAAGTAAAGAACATTTCTTTTTTGCAAGATTGCTCCATTGCATGCTCAGTTTCAAGAAATAATTCAACCAGTTGTTCCCATTTTTTGTTTCTCCAAATCTGTTTCAATAAGAAAAAAATGTGAGTTTCTATTTTAACTTAATATACTACTCATGATAATTCTGCAGTCATTTGTTAAAGCTCCATTAAAGAATTTTAGCATGGTTTTAGTGTAGTAGTTCCTTTGAACCATTATTTGGAATCCCCCTGTATTTTTCAAACCACTGAATTAATCAGGCACTAAGCATATATTAAGTACTTTACATGTGCCAAGGACCCATGCTAAGTGCTAGATAAGACTACTCTATCTTTTTGGATGAGCCAACAATTTAGACATAGGTTTTCCTCAGCCTTACAGCATTGTGAGTTATCGTAAACATTAAAAGCAACCAAATGTGGGTGGATCTATTTTCCACTGAAAGAAGTAACTTAATTTCAACAAAAGATATATGGTACAACTGCATGGTGACTTCTGTCCAATATTCCAATATTATTCCTTCCAATAATTCCAATTTTAGTCCAAAATTAGACTGATGTTAGGAAGTTTCCTGAAATTTGTTTTCTCATGCATTCATCATTTATTTTCATTTTGATGTATTACACTTCTCAAAATATCTTATGTTTTCATGAAACTGCCACTTATGATACTCAATGAAGTCCCATCCAAATTCTTTTATTTGCTTCTTTTTTTTTTTTTAACTTCTGTCTCTTGCCCATCCCATCTGGTTTGAGTGAATACGTATGTGGAGTGATAGGAACCTATTTAGAACCCATAGCTGTTAAAACTTTCTATTTCCTTTGATTTCACCCTAATGACATTTCTATCCTTGGGTCTCCTTTGAAACTTCTCCTTATTGGTGGACAATAAGAAGGCTGTATAGCTCCTCTGCATTTTAAAACTACATTCCTCAGGAGTTAGCCCTGGCCATAGAGACTTGCACTCTGTCTTTTAAGCAGATAAAAAGAGAGGTCAGTCAGAAGTAATTCCCCTACTCCTCGTATAAACAATTTAACTGCTGCAGCAACATACTTGCTTGGAATTACTCCCTCAGATTCAATTCCCTTTTCCTGCTCCACTTGTAAAAATGGTTAGTGTCCTCTATAAACTGCAGCTCACCAAGGTGCAGGGCTTGCTGTGCAGTTGCAGAATAAATGTTAATCTAATACAGGTTACTAGGTCAAATGCAATCACAGGCTTGTGGGAAAAGCTTAATACTGTTCTGCTCCTTCTAACACAGTAAACCTGGATATTATATGATAGGTTAAACACCAGTGAACCATGGCAAGAATTTTCTTGAAAGTAGGATTTAGTACAAAGGAAACTACATTGGAATAGTGACCTAGGATTGACTTTGCTGTCCAAGAGAGCATTCTAAGAAGCTGAGGTATGCTGTGAAAATGGTCTTCTTCAAAATGTGAAGTCCCAGAATTTCTTGGTCAGCAGAAGGTTGTCAGAGCTGCAGTAATATGGCTAATATAGGTTTTGTACCTTCCAATTTTCAATCCCTCTTCTTGCTCCAAAATATGAATGGAAGTGTGCTTGCGCGCGCGTGCGCGCACACACACACACACACACACACACAGTTTTAAAAATGAAATGTCATGAGATGTTCTCCTTTACTCTGGATACTGACAAAAATTAGGTAAACCAGAATGGAAAGTGGGATGAGGATTTAGGAATCAGTGTAACTATTTGACTCATGTTATGTGTAGATCTTCTTGCTGATACACTTTTAATTACTTTGTCTAGATTCTAATATAGTTAAGAACTTTCTGTTTTAATTTATGGTAATAAAACAACCTGAGGTGTGCATGTATACCAAATATTTAATAGATTCTTGAACAAATGAATGAATAAATAAATAAATGAACTATTTTAGGAAGGACATGACTTCTTTCTTCTTTCCTTCTCCCCTTCTCCCCTTCCCCTTCCCAGCTTCTTTTCCCTTCTTTTCCTCCTCCTCTTCCTCTCACTCCTCCTTTTTTTTGAAGATGAAGGCATTACTGGCCTTCTGGGAGGGCTTATATACAATTTATGCTGGAAACAAGAGTAGAACTAGATAAACTCTCCAAATCTTGGGGTTCTGCATGTATATTTATGTATAGAAAGGGTGTTTATCACCATTTTTGTAAGATATTGTTCTTCCTAATAGTTGTTGATTTTATTCCACAAAACAAACTCATAAAGGAGTGGAATAGTAGAAAAAGATCTATAATGGGAGTCAGGAGACCTAAATCTTACATTTGGATCTGTCACAAATGATCTTTGTTACCACAGACACATCATTTTACTTTCTTTTGCCTCAGTTTCTTTATCTGAAAATGAAAGTGTTTGATAAGATGATCTCTAAAATTCTATAACTCTTCTCTAAGATCCCAGGGAGATGTAGAGGTGACTGAAACAGACATGAAATGGGTCAGCCCCACTGGAGGTAGTTGGACATATAGCTTTAATGTAATTTTTCTTTCTCCTTCAAGTTCCCTCCAGGCTTCAAAGATCCTTCTGATTTGAGATAAATGGAGATGTGCCATGGCTCTCTCCTTATTGAAGCTGATCACTTAGCATGTCAGTTGAGTTATACTGTGCACATATTTGATGAAAGTCTTCAGCCTAGCTTTACCATTAAGCAGTAGCATTTATTAAGCAGTGCATTCCTGGATGGATATTTAATGCTCTAGGCATTGAGGTATGAAGCTGAAACTTAAATCATGCCAGAAATGTGAGACCCTTTCAGAAGGTCTTATAAAGGAAGAGGTTTAATAAAACTGGGAAATTTTTATTTTTCTTTAGAAAAATCAGACATTGGGAAACAAGCTCAATGAATGACTTGGTTTAGCTGCTAAACTCAATCTGCACTTAGAATTGAGAAGGCCTTTTATCAGAGGTACTTAACCTGGTATCTATGAACTTGAGTGGGGAAAAAAGAATTACACATTTATTTCAATATAATTGGGCTACCTTTTAAAAACCTATGATTTTTGTTTTATGATTTCAAAACATAGGTGTTTTGATTCATAGGTGTTACCTGACTGCCAAAAGGACAAGAAAAAGATTCCTATGATGATTATTTGTGATATAGTTATTAACAAATTACTTCTTTGCCAGATTATCCCTAACTTCCATTCTTTCAGTTTTCAGAACAAACTTTTCCTTTTAGTATTGAGCTATTATCTACTACTAGGTCTCTGAAAAAATGACTAGAGGGAAGAGAATGCAGTGGACCCCCATTCTAACAGTTCCCCTTCACCCAATAATCAAGTGGCTTCTTTTTACTAGAAACAATGGGAATTCTGAGGCTTCTAATTGATGGGGAAATGGGGTGTGTGTGTGTGTGTGGGGGGTAAGTAATATGAACTATACTACATGAATTGAAATGCCCTAACCCTTCTAGTTTCTTTCAGTTTTCCTGTGAAAAGGTATAGAGGATTAAAAAGACAGTATTTTCCACTTATCCTTTCTGCATTAGACACAAATAAAGCATATTGTAGCCAATAGCTTTTTTTATTTTATTAATTTGATTACTAAATTTTATATTGGAAAGCATGATATCATGTGGGCAGAAAAAAAGGGCCAGTCATCAAGTTTTTTGAAATTTATGTTTCTTTTTACTGTAAATCCTTGTCCCTGATGATG
Source organism: Myrmecobius fasciatus (assembly GCA_023553655.1). Lineage (NCBI taxonomy): Eukaryota > Metazoa > Chordata > Mammalia > Dasyuromorphia > Myrmecobiidae > Myrmecobius > Myrmecobius fasciatus. The sequence continues at coordinate 543,043 of JAJPUD010000743.1, read as the reverse complement.
TTGTCCAAACATACAGCACCTTAGGAGGAGGCACCTAAACTCTGCTTTCAATCGTAAAGTGTTGTCTTCACATATAGGTGAGCAGGAACTGAAGTTGAATGTCCTGAGCATTTGAACCTTCCCCACAAGTCAACCTCCCTATTGTCAACATCACAATTATTTTCGCATAGAATTATGGAGGGGTCTGAGAATATCTCCCAAAGAGTTCCAAAGAAAAAAGAAATGGGGTTAAGGTTCCTAGAGGGAAGAGATGTTGCCTAAAGATAGATGCATAGAGCAGAGACTAAGGCAATTAAAGAATTATTCATTATCAAGTGAGTGATAAACATTTTAAGGGAAGATGTGAGGGGCACATGGTCTTGGAGGCTGCAATTGATAATGTATGTCTTATCTTTTAAACTGAATGATGATCCCTCACATGAAGTGAAGGCAACTGAAAGTTTACCTGATGGCAGGAAATCCATATCATCTGATCTGCTTGTGGCTGTTTTCTAGCAAAGTCAGTGAGACTACTGGACCACAAGACATCAAGGGGCTATCGTTCTTTAGCACAATGATGGTGGTTTTCATTTTCAAAGCCTGTCTTCTGAATGGAGAGTATGTTCTTTAATGTTTCCATTTGAAATGGTTTCCCTATAACCCAGAATCTGACATGGAATTCATTTGCCATGAAATTAAAAAAAAAAAGTTGTGTGTGTGTGGGAATTTGTAACTGAAGGGTTGTGTAAATGGGCAAAAACTTGGGTAGTTCCAGTGGTTTTCAAGAATTGAGTGATTGCCCATTGAGTAAGCAATCCCACAGGTTCCAGGATATAGAGAATGCAAATGTATTTAGTCCACATTAAACTAAAGGAGAGAAAAACAGACATTTCCTCACTGAAATTGCTTTCCTCAGTGTCAGAAACAAAACAGGGCTTGCTTTCAGGGAGTCAGAATGTACTCTTCAAACCCTGGAATTATTACAAATCATGTTAAAGCCCCTGTACTTACTGTGTGACCTTTCAGCCTCATTTTAAGTACTCTAGAGAGGCTATTTTTCCCCAGACAATTACAGCCGATCCATAAATGAAGGATAGCTACCGTGTATAAAGTCATTCCCGCTAAGCAATATGGCCTCTAATTTCATCACAACATTATAAAACTGATCAGTTTCTTTGTATAAAATCTTAAAAGGGCTCCATGGACTCCTTAAGCCAAAAAAGAGCTTTTGAAAGCAGTTCAGGAAATCGCCATCACAGAAGCGATTTCCACATGTGTCTTTCAATATGACAGTCTTGCATTTTGGATGCTGATCTTTTCTGGAGCATAATAAGAAATGATAGCATGTCTTGTTTGCTCTTAAAAGGGGGTACAATTAAAATAAGGAAACAAAAGTTACACATAACTAGCTTACAAGTAAAGAATCATTTTTCTTTCCTCTGCTTTTAAGTTAATCTGTTCTCCCACTTAAAAAGAGTACCCAATTCCCATCTAGGTCAGGGGGAATTATGAGTGTGTCATAGAAGTAGAGTTTGGATTTTAAATAGAGCATGTGACCTAAAGAATGCAGAAAGATCGCATAAATTTGCATCTTTTAAAGAGAGTCCTTCTTTAAAATTACTGAGGGGATTTTAATACTATAAAATGAAATTGGGGATAGTAATGGGATGAAAAAAAGCCACCCAAAGTCTTTTCCACAAATTTTGCCATCCATCCAATCTATATATCATTAGTATCTACCTAATTTATATCCTTATCTATCTATATCTAGAAAATAGAATCCTTTGTTTAGTTGTCAAATGAAGAAAGTTTCATGGTTCCTCAAATATCTTTTTTTGTTCATCATAAATTGAAATGTTTTTCTTGTTGATGATCATTACATTCATTATAGAAATTAAAATAAAAGATAAAACAGGCAGTGAAGTGTAATGGAAAGTATAGACGTGAGTTATAGGACCTGGAACCCAAATCTCACCACTGCCATTTATTACTTTTGTGATCTTGGAAAGATCATTTAATCTATCTGGATCTCAATTTCCTCATCTGTGAAATAAGGGAATAGAAGTGGATAACCTTTTATGTTCCTTTCAAATGGAAATCTATTTTCCTAATTCTATATTTGATAATTTGAGTAGAGAAAGAACACTAATGGCTATAGAAGATCAAGGAAATTTCTTTCTTTCTTTTTTTTTTAAAGGAAGGTTTCTTGTAGACTTGTTGTGGCTCACGAACTGAGCCTGGAAAGAAGGTAGGGATTCTAATAAACACTTGAATGCCTCATATATGTAAGTGAATGTATTAATTAAGCTCACTACTTATAGAAAGTAGTGGTTGTTGAGACTCAAGATTTATTTTGGATTTTAACCTCCCCTCACACACACTCACCTCCATGGTGATGAGAAAAGATGAATTCTAAGCACGTAAGTTCTTCCATGTCCTTCAAAAATGATTTCCATTTCTCTTATTTTAGGGGAGATATAAGTATGAAACTGATCAACTTTTTTTGGTTCCAGATTTACTTGTATGTCTCTTGATGTAGGAAATGTTCTTTTCTAAGAACTTGTACTTCACAAGAAAAGAAACAAAACTCTATTTATCGCATCAATTCTTAGAACTTTTTATTGACAAACTTAGAATTCATGAGAGCAGATTACAAAGAGTTAAGAGAGGAAGGGCAGGATGCAAAGTCCTAAAATTCTATTGGGGAAGTCAGCCCAAGAAGAATGCGAAATGCTTAAAAATGCAATTCTAATAATACCCCCAGAGGATCCCAATGAGAAACACAGATGTAGCCATCCAATGCGATTGACATAAGTATAAAAGGAATGAAGAAATTAGACTCAATTTTTTAAAAAAAAATATGATAGCTGAGGAGGAATATAATAAAGTGGCATGGTACTCAAATGATAATAGCTAAGATATGATGATGGTGGTGGTGATATGAGTAGCATTTATATAGCACTCTAAGGTTTGCAATATACTTTACAAATATTATCTTATTTTATCTTTACAATAACCATGAGAAGTAGATGCTATTTTAATCTTAACTTTTTGTGTAAGGAAGTAGAAGCAGATAAACTGACTTACCAGGGTCTTCTAGCTAATAAGCATCTGAAACAGAGTTTCATGTCTTTTTGATTCTAAGTCCTGTGATATACCAATGGTACTGTTAGCTATCTCTAGTGTTAGGATTTCTAAAGCTCAGAGTGAGATAAGCTTGTTGTTGTTCAGTGGTTCAGTCATTTATGATCTAGGAAATAGTGGATCATGCATGGGTTTTCTTGGTAAAGATATTGGAGTAAGTTGCCATTTCCTCTTCCAGATTTTCCATTTCTTCCTCTCTAATTAAAATATTTTGAAAATGACATTTTCAGATGCATCTCTGTGTAAGGAAACAAAAAAAATCATAAAGGGCTAGGGCTATTGCACTGGGTAGATAGTATAATGATAATGAAAAATAAGATTGAAAATAGAACTAAACTCAATTTTGTTTTTGTATTCTTTACTAAGAAGAAAAGCATCCAGCTTTGGAAGGATAGGGCAAAAATGGGAAGTGTGAATCCATGAAAAAGAACACCTCAATATGCTCAATTTTAAGGCATCTATTCTGGATAAACATCTCAGTACCCTAAACCACTGTGCTACATGATTACTGAGCTACCATTGGTGTGAATACTCATGAAGGGCCAGATGAATCAAGATGAATCAAACTATGGACTGAGAAGCTGGACTTCAATTTTTCATAAAATTCTAGAGTGTATTATTAAAGGGTGGTTCATAGCATTTGGAATGAGAACTAATAGCTTACAAAAATAGGGCATGCCAGATTACCCTTATTCCTCTTGTTTTTTTTTGGTCAGGGTTACTAGATAGATAGCTGGATCAGATGAAATCTGTAATACAAGAGATAATTTGACAAAGTCTCTTAATTTTCTATCAGCTGCCCTATTTGGTTTTAATTTCACTATTATTATTTTCCTCCTCTCCCTTCCCCCCGCCCAAAAAAAACCTCATTATCACTGAAACTCATTGTCACTGAGATTACCTCAGCTTTGCCACTTAGATATCATCAGGATATGCCCTTATGCCCCTCTGATTGGAAGATTGAAGGACTGAGCAAAAACTCCTCTCCACTCCTGTTTTTAGCTTTTTTTGTTTTTGTTTGGTATCCTCTCCTTTTAGATTGTAAACCCCTTGAGGGCAGGAGCTGTTTTTCTTTTCCTTATTTATAACTCCAGTCCTTAGCAGAGTGCCTTGTAATAGTAGGTACATACTAAATATTTATTGTATTATATTTGTATTGTATTATATTATCTAGATAGTCAAGGAGGAAAGATGTGTTATATATAAAAGTATAGATCAGTGGAATTAGAATTGGTTGAATGATCAGTTAAAGAGTAATCATTAATAAACTGTCTTAATCTTGCCAGATCATTAGTAGAATATCTCAGTTATCTGTTTTTGTTCCCATGCTATTCAAAATTTTTATTAATAAAGGATGAAGAATTTATAACATGCCTATCAAACTTGCTTATTTTCACATTTATCAGGTGGTACAAGAAAAATCAGATCAAAAGGGGAAAAATGAAAAAGTAAAAAACAAGCAAGAAACAATAACAAAAAAGGTGAAAATACTTATGTCGCGATCCACATTTAGTCCCCATAATTTTCTCTCTGGATGCAGATGGCTCCCTTTATTACAAGTTCAATGGAATTGACCTGAATCACCTTACTGTTGAAAAGATAGGCTAGCTATTCCTAAAGCACAAATTTGATCCTGTAACCACTTCCCATCCCAATTTAGTAAAGTCCAGTAGTTCCTTATTGTGTCCAGAATCAAGCATAAAATCATTTAACTTTAAAGTCTCTTCACAGCTTGATACTCTTTTATGGTCTTCTTACATCCTATTTTTATCCATGTAGCCTGCAAAAAGAGAGAAAAAGAGAGGAAAGAAAGAAAATTGGAAGATTGCTATTATTCAGTCTTCATTCTTGAAGAGGAACAATTGCATCTGGAGGGTAATGTCTTGACTTGCAAGTGAATTGGATTGAAATGAGGCAGAATTGTGCAAAATCATCAGCTTTACTTTCTCCTTCAGTCATCAGAATCCAGTGGGAAGGTATAGGTCAAGATAACTGGTGATGTTCTCCCTCAGTATTAACACTTGGAAGATAATTTCAGAGAGGAAGGTACAAACAATTAGGGAAAATAGCAAAGTGTTAAAACTGAGATTTGAAAAAAGCTGAAACAACTCAGAGATGAAGAGGACAAGCTTTCTAGGCATGAAGGATAAGTAGGATAAAAGTATGGAGACAAGAGGAGTGGCTACAAGGCCATTAAATATAGTTGGCAATTATTACTGTGGTTGAATAATATGTGGCAAAGACCAGGCATCAATCATGACATAAGCTCACAATTCATGTTCACTGAATTTATGTGGGATAGAGTTTCTCTTCAGTAAACTGAAAGACAGTTCTTCTCAAAGATCTCTTCCAATCCTAACATTTTGGGATTCTTAATCTCTCTTTAGATCTATAGGTAACCATTTGAGATTATATATTTTAGATAAAATGCTATCCTGATAGTATGAATGAGTGAAAAAGAACATTTATAAAACATGTCATGCAATGTACTAAGCATTTTGAATGCATATACAAAAGCAAAGATAATCCTTGCTCTTAAGGAACATGTGGCTTATTAGGAGCATATAATATATTGATAAAAAAAGTTTTGTCATCTAGGAAATCCCTATATCAATGAAATGACCATTGACTAATGTATAATAAACAATTCTTTTCAAATATTTGAGTTAGTTGTTCATAAAGACATTTAAAAATATTATTAAGAATATGAAATGTTAAAACATACATTACTTGCCAAGGCTAGTGAAAGAGGAGCCATGACCTCTGGCATTTTGGGAAGGTAAGATCTTTGCATTAGGGAAACTTATCATCTTGCCAGACTTAAAACATTATTTACAAATTGAAAACATGTTAAGACTCATGATTAAGGAAAACTCTCCCTTTAGATGTTTTGTTCAAAATCAGTCTCTGATATAGAAGCATGTTTATATATCTATAAAGTGGGCTTAAAAATAAAAATAGAGTGGGCTTTTTTGGGAAGTGAAGAGAAAGAAAAGATTAGATCGAGCTATTCTGTCCCCATTACGATTTTTTCCCCTAGAATTTTAACTTCTATTCAAAAGAATCTCTTTTCTCATTCAAAGGCCATACTTTCCCTTTTCCCCGATTCCTGCTCTAAGATTAGCAAAATCAGTCAAAAAGCCGTCAAATCCTGCTGCTAATTCCATGGATAATGTCTTTCTGGTCAAGAAAAAAATAGTTTTTGGATTTGGGGAGGGGTGAATTCTGTTTTCTTTTAGCTCATGCTAGGCATATGTTTCAGAGAACTGCATTCTTTTCTCTTTAGTTTACTTGAGAACAAAAGTTCTGTCAGAAATAGTTCTGAAACCACCTGAGCCATTCTTTCATATCTTGGAAAAAATAGTTTATGGGGATACTGAAAGACATTGATGTTATCTTTTTAATATTCTGAAGAATAATCCTATTAGACAAGAAACAAGGGAAACTGTTATGCCCACAAGGCAGAATTATCCCAAACTGATTGGGAGAGATCAGGTTACCCTGCAAAATCCTTATTGCGTGTTGGTTCTATCTCTCCATCAAGAGCTTGGTGAATGAACAATATTTGTGGATTCTGCCCATCTCTCTTAGCGAACTTTGTTCTATGGAATTAGATACAACTCTGACAAATTAGAAAGGCCCCCCGCCTTTGCCTTACTGTCCCCATGCAGTATAGTTTTCTGATTGTGCCTTGGCCTTCTGAAGTCCTGGCATGTCAGATCCATCAAAAGCAGTCCTTCCACAAGACTACACTTTTTAATAAGCAACTCTGTCAGCACTGGAATCCTTGAATCTTCCAACCTCTCCTTAATCCTTGGGACGTGCTGACTTTCTTTGCTTTTTCATTTGTAGAAGAAGTCCTGGCCCAGAGAAAGAACTACATCTCTATTTACAATGTTATGTGCAACAAAATTAACCTTTGAGATTAATTGTAAAATAGAACAGGATCACATTTTAGCCTTCTCAAGAACAAGGAGTGGGGATTAACACATGAGCACCCATATGTGAGTGCTTGCTCAACACAATCACAACTTTTCATTTTTTTTCCTGCTGCTCCTTCTGATTCTTAGCAACAGTTGCCATCCCTTCTCCTAATCCCAATGGAGGATACTGAGAAGTGACTTCTTATTTTCTTGATTCTTGCCTTACCCCTCATGTCACCTACTATCACTTACTTCTTATATAATAGATGAAAAACAAATTAACAACTAATAAGCATACCTGAAGAAATTTGGAGAGATATTGGGTTATTCCGCTCTTTATCAAGTCTGTGGCTATGCAAGAATACAAAAACTATTTTAAATCAGGAGAAGAAAATGTGACTCCCAGAGCAAATCCACTCTCATTTGAATAGTATAGCAGAATATGACCTTGGGGTCAGCAAAAGAGTTCCTGAAACCTCAGTGTGAAGGCACTCCTGAAGAGGCTACTCTAAGGAGTGAAAGAATCAAAAGGTGGGACATCATTTTTAAAAGTTATATTAAAATATTAAAATATATTAAAGTTATATATATAAAATATTAAAATATTAAAAGTTATATTTTAAGTTCAAATGGTCTTTCCTATCTCCCTTTGTTCCCACCCCATGCTAGAGAAAACCACCATTTGACAAAGACAGTGATATCCATCTATTGAATGATCTATATAAAACCATACTGTGCAACTTTATATATCCTTTGTATTTGATATGAATATTCATAATACTCAGAACAACTTAGTTGTTTTGTTGTGGTTACTATGTGGGAAGCTGTTTTAATTGACCAAATGCTAAGTTCTTAAAAAAAACTTTTATTGATTGATTGATTTTTATGAATATCTGAATATGCTAAGTGCTTGCTGCCAGTGTTCTTGGAATCTTGAAGCAAAGCTATAGTTACTCACCCTATTTATGTCTCTGGAAACACAATTTATTTCCTTTCATAGAGAATCCTTTCCTTTGCCTGAAATGTCTATTTGATGGCTTTGAAATGTTTGGATTGCAGAAGTTTTTGCTTCATTCAAAGCAAGGAATAGATCAAATTTTATTGTATGTCATTTCTTAGTCACCTTCTGCTTTTTGTAAATGTAGAGAACTTATTCCCAAATTTTCTCATAAATGAGTTATATTAAAATGATTCATTAAACAAAGCCATGTTTTCTATAAAATGAAAACAAACCCCTGCATGTAATCTATATAGCTCCTTCTGAGGTGGGAAATGAGGGGAAATAGCTTTAACATAGACTTTGTTCTTGAACTCTTGAAAATTTACAGGATTTTAGAGTTGTTGAAGGAGTCTTAGAAATGTTAGAGGACCACCATCTTATTATAAAGACAAGGAAATTGTGTATAAGTGAGGCAAAATAACTTGCTTGAGGAATAGCAAAGACTAGAATACAAGCCTTTTAACAAGTCCAGTGTTCCTTCATTTGCCTATGTTGCCTCTTTGGATAGCAATTTTTGACCACATTTGATCCCTCAATTGCAAATGACCTTTTCTCATTTGTCCTCCAACTTGATTTCTGATATTTGTTGAATATCAGCTTCTATTGGGTTTTATAGTCATTTAAAACATGGCCTTAATCTACCTGACAATCTATAATTTTTCTTCCTACATTTTGTGGTTCAATCATTCTGGCTTTCTTGATATTTCTCACACACAACACTTTATGTCTGTGCCTTTGTTTAGTCTATCCCTTAGGTCTTATACATATTCCCTCCTCATCTAAAATCTACCTCTTAAAAATCCATGATGTATGATCCACTGGTCCAATGGTATAACTCAGCTCAAGCTCTATGTTTTACTAAAAACCTTGAGCTGAGTAGATTTGCTATTCCTCAGACAAATTATTTTGCCTTACAACATAGGCAACATAGGCAAATGAAGGAACACTGGACTTGTTCTTAAAAGGCTTGTATTCTAGTCTTTGCTATTCCTTAGGCAAGTTATTTTGCCTCACTTATACACAATTTCCTTGTTTTTATAATAAGATATTTGGCCCCGCACATTTCTAAGACTCCTTCAACTCTAAGATCCTATAAATCTATGAAACTTATTTATGGATAGCTCCAATTCTTCCTTTGTTGAATTTCCAAAATGAGTTAAAGAATTTGTCTTTGGGGGCAGCTAGGTGGCACAGTAGATAGAGCACCAGCCTTGAAGTCAGGAGGACCTGAGTTCAAATCTGATCTCAGACACTTAACATTCCCTGGCTGTGTGACCCTGGGCAAATCATTTAACCTCAATTGCCTCAAAAAAAAAAAAAAAAAGAATTTGTCTTTGCCTCAAGATATATTCTGAGAACATTGAGCCTTCCATGAGCCATTCTGAAGTTTCAGTATTTTGACCTCAAGATTATTCTCCAGGGTGTGTCTTATCAGTCTCACTAACTTTTTGGAATCGAGGTATTTGCTAACTCCATTCTTATTTTTCTTGGCCTCTTGGCTTTGGTTCCTTTCATTGCATTTTATGCTCTTTTCACTTTCTACTTAAAAAAAAATAGGCAGAACAAAATAAAGCAGTGTGCCAGCAGAGAGGGTTTTTTCCATTTAGGCCGTGGAAGCTGCCGTAACAATTACATAGAAGAGAAAAGGGACTTTATTGTAGGTGTAAAGTTGAGGCTACGAAAAGCAGACAAACAACCATGTCAGAGGCCTAGGAAATTGTGCTCTAGTGATCAAAGGATCAGTGGGCATGAAAAGACCTTGTGAGCTTCAATGCTGGAGTTTCACCATTACCTGGCCACTCCTTCTCCTCCTCCCGCCTCCACTTTTCAGCCTTCCCTCCCCCTTCCCTTTGGCTTTGTGCTATTTGTCTGGCTGGCTTTGGGGAAACTAGGTTATTGTGACTTTGGTAACTAAACTACCCTTTTTTCTTTCTTATTTCCTCTGATTTTTGTTGTTTTCATTGCATATTGTAAATTTCTTCTCTGTGCTTAGAGTTAAAAAACTTTATAAAACATTAATAATAATAATAGTTCACTTTTATGTAGTGCTTTAAGATATATAAAGTGATTTGCACATACGATCTGATATTATTTAAAAAAAATCTGATTGCACTTATCTTTAGAATATGATAACTTTATTTAACTTTATTAAAGCTTTTAACAGAACATCAACATTGCATATGTATACAAATAGCTAAATTCCTCTAGTGACTATTTTATATTTAAATTAGTAATTTCAAAACATGAAATATCACTAACAATATTGCAGTCAATCCCTAGAATCATTTATCTCTCATTCTCATTTACTTTTTTTCCTCATATGATTTTTAATTAGTGGTTATTCTATTTCAATTAATTTCTTTTTACATTATTTCAAAAAGTTCTTTTTAGATTCTTCTGGATTTTTCAAACTTGTTTTAATTGCATTATTATATTTAGTTATATTAGTGGATCTCAATTATTTAACTGCTTCTATACTATTTGTTAGTTTGCTTCCCAACTTTTTGTGAGCATAAAATGTGTTATGAAAAAATTTAGATATATGGTTGTATTGTGGTATATACATACACATACATGTTTAAAGCACATATTAAAACATACATATAAATATATATTAAACATACATATATGTATATAAACACACATACATACATGTACATACATATAAATACGTAAAACACTTCCAGATTACATTACTATTATTAGAATTATTGGTTCAAATGATATGAGGATTTTTGTGATGTATAGTGTGTATTGTCATGTTATTCTCCATTCCCTCCCAAAAGCTCTTTCTTCTTTATTATTTTACTAATATCGTTGAAGATACCACAATCCTCCCAATCACCGACTCACATGCCATCCTTTATTCCTCACAGCATCTCCTCCATTTACAGTTACTTATTAAGTCTTGTCAATTTTACTTTTTTTAAACATCTTTTATATATTCCCCCTTCTCTGACACTGCTACTATCCTGCTACAAGTCCTCATCACATTACACCTGGACTATTATTTCATTTATCTTCTTGTTGGTCTCCCTGCTTCAAATCTTTCCTGACTCCTATCCATTCTTCACTTAATGGTCAAATTGATCTTTCTAAAAATCAGATATAATCATTTCATCCTCCCCACCCATTCAATAAACTTCAGTGGCTCCCTACTACCTCCAGGATCAAACAGAAAATTTTCTATTGTCATTCAAATATTCTTAACCCTCTCCTTCTACATTTCCAATCTTTCTAAGCTTGATTTCCAACCTAAATAATGAAAGAACCAGTGACACTGGTCTCCTTTTGGCTCTGCACCTAAGATACTCCATCTCCTGTGCACTTTCACTGACTGTGCCCCAAGCCTGGAATTTTCTCCTCCTTATTTCCATCTTGCTTCCTTCAAATGACATCTAAAATCCCACTTTTCAAAAGGAGCCTTTACCAATCTTTCTTAATGCTGCTAATACATTTACTCTACTGACTATTTCCAACTTTGCGCAAAATTGTTGGCATATTGTCTTCCCTATTAGACTGTGAACTCCTTTAGAACAAAGATTTTTTTTTTCTGACTTTGTATCCCTGTGTTTAGCACAGTGCCTGGAATGTATTAGGTACTTAACAAAAACTTGGTGATTGGCTGATTCCAATTCCATAGGTCATGAATGTGTTATAATTCTGCCAGTATTGACTTTCGTCAATTTTAATGATTTTTGACATTTTTACTGGTGTGAGGTGGTGCCTCAATGTTGTTTTTATTTGACTCTATTTGGTTTTAGAAAGGTTGAACATTTTTTTCAAATGATTATTAACAATTTGTGTTTCCTCTTTAAAAAAAAGTTTTAAAACTGATGCCTTTTTTGGTTTCACATCAGATTAATTTCCAAATATACCCTCCTCTCATAACCATGAACCACTGCTTGTAGCAAAGATTTAAAAAGTGAGTGGGAGGGGAAAGGACTTTAACCATAGCAACAAACACATCAACAATGTCAATATGATCAACATTCTACACCAACAGTAGTGCCATCTCTGCAGTGAAGGGAGTTTAGTAGTCTTTTTGGAGGCCAAATTTGGTCATTATAATTATTTGTGTTTTCCCATTGGTTCATATTCCTTTATCATTGCTAGATTGTTGATTGAAGTTATTACATTTTGGATGTTTCACGAAAGAATTTTAATGACAAATCATGCACTTTCTATAGAGGATCTCAGTGTCAGTACTATGCATTGCAGTATCACTTTAGATTATATAATAGTTTAGGGCAAATGTGTTTTGGATGAAATACCATTTTGTGGTGTAAAGAACATTGGATGCAAAATGTTGGAGAGAGAGTTGAAATCATAGTTCTGCCATTTGATAGCTGTGCAACCTCAGGCATCTTAGTTTGCTCACTTGTAAAATATGGTTCATTAGAAAGAAAAAAAAGACTTTTGGATTGAAGGAATCACATTCAAATTCCATCTCGCCACATACCTGTACAAGCTTGGACTAGTCAGCTTTTCTGAGCTGCAGTTTCTTCATCATTAAAATGAGGATGTCAGACTAATGGACTTCTAAGGCTCCTCCCATTCCCAAATAAGTACCTTATGATTTAAAGCCTACCTGTTTTGACTATCAAGAGATTTAACTAAAAAAAATAGACCTTAAGATATTGAAAAAAGGATAAAAGTGTTATTCAATTACATAGCAGTACTATCTTTGGTACATTTGTATAGTCAATGCATATATAATGTATCTTCAAATGTACTTTTACATTTTTATTATTTTTTTTATTAAAGCTTTTTATTTGTATAACATATGTATGGGTAATTCCCCAGCATTGATCTTTACAAAGCTTTCTATTACAAATTTTACCCCCAGTTCCCTCCCCTCCCCTAGATGGCAGGAAGTCCACTACATGTTAATAATGTTGAAATACTTGATAAGTTATGCAAGAAAAATCCTCTCTACAAGAAAAAAAAGAAAATCAGAGAAAGGCAACACAATGCAAGCAAATATCAATAGAGATCATGAAAATTGTTGTGGTCCATATTTCATATCCCTCTCTCTGGTTGTATATGGTTTTCTTTAGTGAACAATTGAAACTGGTTTGAGATAATTCTTTGTTGCAGAGAGCCATGTCCATCACAATTGATCATCATGTAATACTGTTGTTGCTGTGTATGATGATCTCCTGGTTCTGCTCGTTTCACTCAGCATCAGTTCATGCAAGTCTCTCCAGGCCTCTCTGAAATCGTCCTGCTGGTCGTTTCTTACAGAGCAATAATATTCCATGACATTCATATACCATAATTTATTCAGCCACTTTCCAATTGATGGGCATCCCTTCAGTTTCCAGTTTCTAGCCACTACAAAAAGGGCTGCCACAAACATTCTTGCACATGTGGGTCCCTTTCCCTCCTCTAAGATCTCTTTGGGATATAGGCCCAGTAGAAACACTTCTGGGTCAAAGGGTATGCAGAGTTTGACAACTTTTTGAGCATAGCTCCAAATTGCTCTCCAGAATGGTTGGATCTGTTCACAGTTCCACCAACAATGTATTAGTGTCCCAGTTTTCCCACATCCCCTCCAACATTCATCGTTATCTTTTCCTGTCATTTTAGCCAATCTAACAGGTGTGTAGTGGTACCTCAGAGTTGTCTTAATTTGCATTTCTCTGATCAATAGTGATTTGGAGCATACTTTTACATTTTTTGTTCTCATTTTAATGTGTGTTGAAATATGCTTCTCTCAACTCACTATCTACATGGGGTAATATTTTTTCGTCTATTTGAAAAATCTACACTAATTTTCATTGACTTGTGGTATAATGAAGAGTGCTTTAAAATCATTGGAATCTACGTAACAAAGAATATAAGACATATACTAGAAACATTCATTTGGACTCCTTCAAACATTGGCCCACTTTTTCATTTATAAAATAGGAGGAAAGAGGTGAGACTAACTACTCAGCATCATAAGACTGGCATGGACAAGAAATTCTTTATTTAAAACATTAAATTAGTTGATTAGGACAGCTAAGTGGCATGGTGGACAGAACATTCTGGGCCTGAAGTCAAGAAGAACTGAATCCAAGTCTTGCCTCAGAAACTTACCAGCTGTGTGAGCTTGAACATGTCTCTTAATTCTGTTTGCCTCAGTTTTCTCATCTGTAAAATGAGCTGGAGAAGGAACTAGCAAAACACTCCAGTATCTTTGCTAATAAAAACCCTAATTGGGATCATGAAGAGTTGGACATGACTGAAACAACTGAACAACAGATTTGTTCATCATCCTTTTAATATGTTATATTGGAATTTGGCATTTTGGGTAAAGTCACTTTTATGTTTGCAAAGTTAGTTTGAAAATAGTGACCAAGGTTTTTACTTTAAAGAAAAATAAACACAGCATCCAAAAGAACAACAAAAACACTAAATAAATTATTTTAATTGTTTCTGGAAATGGTGAATAAATCTATAGAAGTAACTACTTATGTCATCCAATTTCCATGATCATTGTTATTAAGAATGCCCTTTGGGAAAGAAAATGGGATTTCCCCCTCACCCTCTGATCATAACACCCAATAGGTTACAATAAATTTTGTAAATTGCTATAGCTTATTCATCAGGAAGAAGAAATATATGAACCAATTTTATATGCCAGACTTACAGTATATAATTAAACCAAAGGAAACTACATTAAGTTAATATGGATAACTAGAGTTCAATCCACAGAAACAAAGAAACTGAGTTAAAGGTAGAATCTCCAACCTCACCTCAACCTGGACCATTAGCAGACTGAGGAAGACCAAAGTGCATTCCATATTATAAAGCATAAATGTTAGTGAAATAAGATGATGCAAAAGGAAGTAAAAATATATGACTTTGGTTTTTAGTATGACCCTTGGCTTTTGTGAGTTTTTTAAAGGCAGAAATAAAAGAAATCACTTCTTTTACTCAGAAGAGGCATAAAATTTCTCCAGCTACAAAATACATTTCCTGATAATTAACTTTGTTATAGCTAGGTAAGCAATGATGTGTTTTGTAGTTTATAAGACAGTATTCTACTTTGAGATTTCTTTCCACATCTGGTTTGGTAATGATACATTTGAATTGTATCAATGATATTTTATTTGTTAATAAATTTGTTAATGGTATTTTTGTTAAAAAGCAAAATGTACAGAATAAAATATTCTACATTTAAAAATATAACATATTTTTTAAGTGTAGAATTGTTTAGTAAGGCAAATCTAGGGGAACAATTGATAAAAATAAACAATTAAGAATCTTTCAATTTCCTCCAGTTTCTGAAACAGTTTCAAAAGCTAA
The DNA here is from genome assembly GCA_023553655.1 of Myrmecobius fasciatus. Lineage (NCBI taxonomy): Eukaryota > Metazoa > Chordata > Mammalia > Dasyuromorphia > Myrmecobiidae > Myrmecobius > Myrmecobius fasciatus. The sequence continues at coordinate 527,701 of JAJPUD010000743.1, read as the reverse complement.
CAGGATACAGGATACATTGTCTTGGTATCCAAAGACAGTGTTACAAAACAAACCAGACCCTAAAAGAGACTGTTCCAGTTCATAAAAATTCATCCCTTTTCTTCATTCAAGAACTATTGATTAAGTTTCTATTCTGTGTAAAGCATTATCCCTTCGTAAGGGATACCTAGAGAAATGAATATAAATAAGACATGGTGCCAGTTCTCATGGAGATTATAACATAACAGGAGGGATTAGGACATATACACATATATGTAATAGCTATAATATAGAATAAAATGTATTTAAAAGAGATACAAAGGGCTATGTGACATCTAAGAGAACAAAAGATAATTTCTGACTGATAGAATGAGGGAAAGTCAGAAGAAATGCTTTTGTTTTGGGTCCCAAAGATGACTGGGATTTCATTAAGCAGAAATATAGAAGGCAGAAGGAGTAGTTAAAGAGAAGGGCACATTAAGTGAAAAGGTCCTAAGTCAAAACAGCAGTGACTATATGTGAGGAATGGTGAGTAGATTCATTTTGGCTAAAGCTTAACACAAGGAAAAGAGAATACTGTGAGATAAAGATAGGAAAGAAGTGGGGCATTAGTTATGGATAGCCTTGGATACTAGGCTAAAGTTTCTGGCATTCTTAATCTTTTCTTTGGTAGGATGCTTTTTAAGAGTTTTGAGGAGAGGAATGACATGATCAGATTATGACTTTCTCAATGGTTAAGTTAGAATGATGGCAAGCAGAAAGGGTACTATTCTTAAGACAATGCTTTTTATTAGTCTGGGAAATGATGCTGTCCAATACAGAAGACTGGGCAGATTTCCAGGGCCTCCTGAAACAGGTTTTCTTGTGTCTTGCTTACCATACATGGAATACATTGCTATGAATTCCCAGCATATCAAACAGAACATGAGGAAGTGATCTAATTGGTCATTTAGCCCTCACATGCTACATCATGTGTTCTCTGTTATTTTGGAAGAGACTACTTGAAGTAGGAAAGAAAAATATTTAAGGTTTTTTTCTAGCAGTTCTACCTTAGTATCTCTAGTAATAAAAAAGAGCTCCATGTTTTACAATATGCAATGTATCAAGCATGTAATAAAAATAAAACTCACAAAATTCATGAGAGGTGGAGCAATGACACTTTCAATAGAGCAATCACTCAAAATGTATAATTGTTTTAGTAAGTTTGCTGCCCATTACCACTTAAAGGCAGGGATTAGAATGAGTTTCCAGACTGCTTAAAAATCATAGAGGAAACATACTCTTTTAGGTCAATGCCGACATGATCTTAATTAAAAGTTTAAAGAGCTGATTGGTGGAATGAGTCTATTCCTAGTGAAGAGCCAGGGTTTTTGGCTGAACAGGGACAAAGTGTTTAAACTTTCTTTTTCTCATTTTCATTGGACTTCAAAATTAGCATGCATGCATATGTGTGTGTGTATATATATATATATATTTACTTATTCCATGACTATATTAGAGTTTAATTTCTGTCTACAATTTGCCTTAAAAATAGATGAATATAGATAAACATAGATAAGATCTAAATAAAGAAACATCAAATCTATTGACTTGTTTAGGTGGTTGGTGGTGCCATTAAAATGCAACGTGATATGATATTCATGGGTTAAATGACAGCACCTTGGGGAAATATTATTATTCATTTTATTGCTTTCATGTTTTATTGTAAAAGAAATTAGGGGAAAAACTTTTACTTGTTGCTTTCTCTAGATGTCCTGGGTTTTGTTCTTTCCCCTCATTTATCTTCTCAGAGAGAAAGCAATCAGAAAAGTCATATTTGGTTTGGTGGAATGGGTTACCATAACCAAGAAGGACTAGAAAAAAAACTTCATTGTATTGAATAGGTTCTCTGCTTAAGGTTTTATAATAGGACCTGAAAAAGAAGAGAATCATTAAAGTATTTGGTCTGCCTGACCCACCTCTCAACACTACATTAAGGGCCTTCAATATAGGATATGCTTTTGAAATTAAATTGAAATGGTCACAGGTATTATATTCCAAGGTATTTTCAGAGATTAGTTGGCTTTGAGGTAAGGTTTTCTTTACTTTTTAGAAGTTAAATTCTTTAGGCAGGCTGCTTCAAGCACCAAGGCAATTATAGGCTAAAGAATCTTGCAACATGTATATTGATCTTAAAGCTATGTTTAGGATGTTAACCTAATATAACAAAAACTCAGGAGCATGGAAAGAAGTAAAACCAGAGATTTTCATGTTTAACAAGAGATTTTTATAGTGGCAATAGAACAGGACATAAAACTGATGATCCAGTTTTTAATAAAAACATCTGTTTCTGCTCCCTGATCTTTTCATTTAATAAAAGACTCTTTGCAACAAAAATGAATCATACTTATAGATGTGTGGTGGCAGCTAGTTTGTCTCAAAGCCTACTGGCAGATGGGACCCGTATAGTGGGAGAATAGTCAGTTGTCAAATGGAAGGAAGTTATTTTTGTTGGTCCTTTCTTTTTGAAGAGGACCAGTGACATCATGAGTGATATCTTGACTTGTGTGGGAATTGGATTTAAGTGAAGCAGAGTTGTCCAAATGGAAAAACATTGAATTTGGTGAAAACCTGGGTTCAAATTCTAATTCACTCATTACCTATGTAACATAGGGCAAGTAACAACCTCTGAGGACCTCAGTTTGCTAATGCGTGGTAGAATAGAAGGAGTTCTGAATTTGGTATCAGAGGTTCTGGATTTGAGTCTTGACTTTATCACCTCTGTGATCTTAGGCAAGTCCCATAACTTCTTGGATGTTAGATTTTCATCTCTAAATTGAGAAGATTGGCCTACTTGTTCTCATGCCCTTTCCTCTCTAAATCTGTAATCCTAAAATTCATAAGTAAAATCCAGTATAATAGTCCTATGTTTAAATAACCCCATTACAACTGAACCAGAAAAATTGGTTTAGGATGGTTTTAAAATGGTTTAAGATAGTCTGGGATCTAAGGCAATTTTTGAGATGAGAAGTGATACAGACTGGATAGTAGTGGTGCTATAGAGTGATGGCTTCCTGAAACTATGACTATTTTTTTTATCTTCATGTAAGTTTTGATTATGTTGGTATCCTTCCTCAGTAGGCAGCAGACATATTTAATATTTTGCTTGATTTTTTTCTTTATAAGGTGATTCTATCACCTTGTGAAATCCTGTTATCATGTAATTTGATTAAAAAATGATGTCCTAGATTGAGACAAGCAGGAACTAGTAACAGGAGGAGCTGTACGTGAACTTGAGACAAGTTGGCAGGTGTATATCAGGCTCATCTGATATGGATGCTGGGTAGAAATTCGACTACACACATACTTAGCAGATGTTTATCAGGCCCCATAATGGGAATATTGCAAAAATCTTCAAAGGAGGCTTTTTTTCTCCCCACTCCTCCTGGATGTGATGTGTCGTGAAATATGTTGGGAGTTTTTTCCTGTTTTAAAAACCCATAAAAATGTCCTAGTTGACATGCAATGTTGTGACAAGCCATCTCAGATTGTGTCAATCATGTTTCATTATGTTACATTAAGCGACATACTGTAATGTGATTGATACAACATGGGATGACACATCATAATGCAAAAATATCATCTGGAAAATTTAGAAAAACAACAGAAGACTCAATGTTTCTTGGATTCTCTGGCTTTGTGTAAAAGAAGAAAAAAGCAATGCTCTTTCTGATGAGACTGGCTTTTTGGGAAAGACTTCAGGCCATGTCTCTATCTCTACCTGCAGCTTTTCATGGGTAATTAACAAGTAAGATTTTAAAAACTCTTTCCTTCCTTGCAGACTGACAAGTATGGCTGAGTTTGAATTGAATTTTTCCAACCCTTTCAGCATATCATTAATAGCGAATATATCTGTGCAGGGCAGAGAGGGCTATGAACATTAACTTCTCTGGGCCCTGACAAGTTTGAAGTAGGAGAATTTACCCTTTTTCTTTGACTTTCTCTGGCTTAAAGTCTTTACAGGTACTCTTTTTGTCTCTTGTTACTTTTTGTTTTTTTTCTGAATGAAACAAGCCTTCACCTTTATTCGTTCCATAATTTGCATCTACTGAAACTAGTATTTTGTCAAATACGATGAAACTTCAACTATGTATTTCAGAATTTTTAAAGCATCTGCTTTGTGACTGGTACTGTGTTAGGCTCTGAGGATCAAATAAAAAAGTAGTTACTGACTTCAAGGAGTTTACATTCTACTTGAGGGGGATACATGAACACAGAGAAGCAAATATGATGCAATAAGAAGGTTGATAAATTCTCTTTAATTTATTGAAACTATCCTTTTAGATAGTCTGAACAGGCCCACTGGCATCTTATTAATAGGTTAAAAGAATATTTCAATGTTTCTATTTTTAAAAGTTCCTTGTGTTTTAGTCTGTTTTACTTGAAACCTTTTTAGAATTGTCTCAGCCTACGTACCTATTCTAGTAAGTATAGTCCAGTGAAAATAAATGAATCTTTCTTTCATGACTAAGAGAATATATAGGACATTTGGCTGAAATTGTACTGAGCCCATGATAAACTATGAATGTGTTTTATTGTTAATGTTTCTTGCTTGATTTATGATCACAATGACCTTTTAAAAATTATTTGTCTCTTTTTCCTAAAATTGAAGTACAAAGAACATTTATAATTAACTTTGGGTTCTAATTAGTTGTTTTCTAGTTACTTAAATGATCAGTCAACTTGGATTTCAAATGAAACAACATTTGTAAAGTGCCTTAAAAACCATGGTAGCTACTAGTTACTATTCTGTCTTCCCTTGAATATTAAATATAAATGCTATAGAGATTCAGAAAGGAAAGAGTTAAGTGTGGGATAGAATAAACATAGAAAATATTATGGAAAAATTAATATATATTTTATTTCTAAAGAAGACAAAAAACTTCTGAGAGATAGAGTTATTGAACATTAGATCTTATTGACAAGCTGGTCCTACCGACAACTCCATCCACTCCACCATTTTTCAGATAAGGAAACTGATGTCCAGAGAAAGTAAATGATTTGCCCAAGATCATATATTAATGGTAAAATGAGGACCAAGGTCTCTTTAACTCTCAAACTAATATTTTTTCTACAATGTAATCATCTCCCTTCTCCCCATCCCAATACATGGTTTACTGATTCTCCCCCCACCCATAATCATCATTAAACTTTTCAAAGGAAAGTTTACCTACATAGTAATCTGAAGTTAGGTCCCAGAGAACCAATAACTTCTTTCTGAGTCAAGCTAGAAAATATGATTTTAGTCCTCATTCCTCCAACCAAGACAGCATGATCATCAAAGTTTTGTATTCACAATTTTTCTCTCTGTTCAATATCTTGTTGCCTCATAGAGTAATTTTATAAATCAAAATTGTCTTTTTCAATTTCCATTGTGGCCACATTGGCATTCTTTTGAATGGAGTTCAATTATGGTGATGGCATATATTACTTTGAATCATTTTACAGTCCAATCAATACACATGTCTTCATAATAAATATTGATGCTACCTGAATTCTTAACACTAGTGTCTTCCATGTCCAGAAGGGAAGCTGTGACCAGAGCAGTGCTGCATAGTTCATATGTGTTTTATATTTCCACAAGACTCTGATGTCCATACTCACTGGATTTCCAAGGGGGAAAATAGAAACCTCTTGTATATCTCAGCTTCTTCTTGAAAGTTCAAATAATTTGTTTCTTACTGAACTCCTATGGCTCACTTAATGTGACTTATGTGACTGACATCTTACCTGCCTTTTGGTTTTTAATAGAACAATCTAGAAAAAGGAGAATTTTCCAGTAAGGGCAGAAGAGAAGAAACACAGCTGCTCATGACTTCTTTTGAGGTTAGGGCAGCCTGAGAATGGGGAGTTGGAAAATTCTTCTCTGCTTCCTTAAGTATCTTTGTATGTTTCAGCATAATTTTTATTAATTAGAATCCTCTTTATATTTTTATCACCTATTTGTTCCTTTTTAAGTGAGGCATATTGTTTAGATTGAAGCCAACAATAATCTTGAGTAAATGATGATGTATTTGAATTTCCAAAAATGTTCCTTACTTTATATCTGGAACTCAAGCTCAATCACTTTTCTGTACTGTCACCTGTTATTAAAGTATATATCTCACTTAACTAATAAATCTCACTTATACTAAGTATAAAATTAGAATCATACTTTATCAACTATATATTCATGAAAACATACATACTTATATACAATAGGGATGGTTGTTTCAGGATCTATAACCACAGTAATACCATTAGAATCATTTATTAAATATATACCCTGTTCCAGAAATTGTCCTAGAGAAAAAAAAGATAAAAACAAAATGAAAAAGAATCTGCTCTCAATGATATTGCACTTAGCCAGACAAGTAAATACAAGTAAATTTAAGAAGGAAGAGGGTGCCAACAATTAAGTGTATCATGAAAGGCTTTATAAGGAGGTGGCACTCAAGTTAAGCCTTAAAGGAAAATATGTGTTCTGTGAGGCAGATCTCAGAAAAGAGTGTATTCCAGACATGAAGAACAGCTTAAGGAAAGGCAATGAAGTGGTCTGAAATGTCAGTTATAGGAAAGAGCAAGAAATCTAGTCTGGTTGAAATGGAGAGTGTCCAAAGGGAAGTGATGTAGAATAAGTTTAGAAGGATAAGCAACAGCCTGACTGTGAAATGACCATTTGGTCATTTGCTGTTTAGTTTAGAGGCAATGAAGAGTTAAAGAAGATTCCTAAACAGGAGAATGACATGGCCAGAATTATGCTTTAGGAAGATTATTTTGAGTGTGTTTGGGGAGCAACTGGAAAGAGGTCAGCACTGAAGTAGGGAGGCCCAGTTAGAAAGCTATTGCAATAACCTAGACAAGAAATTTTAAGTAGCTTAGAACTCACATGAGTAGAGAAGAGGAGACAGAGGAGGGAACCCATTTTTTCCAGTGTAAACATTTATACCTCAGAAATTAGTATTGGCTATAAATCAGAACTTGTTATTTTTTATTATCTAGAATTAAGAAATAGTTAATAATGAAAACTAAATTTAAAAGGTTATGTGTGTGCGCATATATTCTCCCCTTATCCCAGATGTTAAACATTATCAGGACACACCTGTATTGCTCTCTATATATTGGTTGAGTTTGCCATGTGTGCAGTAGAAGGCTTAGCAAATGAAGACATTGCCACAGTAAAGGTGTGGTAGGCTGCTGCTGCTGCTGCTGATAATATTTGGCATTTAAGTAATGCTTTTAAGTTTGCAAAGGTCCATTATCTCATTTTACCTTTTTAACACCCTTAGATGTTTTGTAGTTAGAATCCATGAGACCTTGCAACTGATAACATATAGATGGTAGTATGGGACATTGAAAATGAGAGAAGAAAAAGAGTTAAGCATAATTCCAATATTATGAACTTGCATCACCATAAGGATGGTAGTGATCTCAATAGGAATAGGCAAATGGGCAGGTTTGGTGCTGAGATAATTAGTCTATTTTAGGAATACTGAATTATTGGATAGTTAGAGCTGTTCATTGGACAGTCAGTGATACAGGACTGGAAAAAATTCTAATTAATAAATTTAGTTCTTCCTTTGCAAAATATCTTCTCCTGTTGATTTGGTAAATTATGATTCACCTCAACATTAGTTTGTGATGTTGCTATTACCAAATAGGTGAGTTTTTGGCTACTTTTCAGTGTTCAGCCATGATGGACAGGTTGATCATGGCCTTGCTGATTGGTTTAAAGAAAGAAAGAAAAAAATATGAGCCCCTCCTTCATTGGTATCAGAGTCATGATGTTTCTGAGGAAATATAGAGATCATAAGGAGAACTACAATTAAAAATATTAGTAATTTTTTTTAGTTTTACAATGTAATTTCTCTTATCTCAGCTTTATTATTTTTTTTTTCAAATCATGATCCAGCTCTGAAGATTCTAGTTTTGTGAATGCCATATATGGCAGTTTCACATTGTTCTGGTTCTGTGATTTCATGGTGTAGAACAGAGGTATCATGTGGCCTACTACATTCTAGAAAATATAATTGGGAAATATTTGACAAAATAAATGAAAATACCACAAAACACTAATAATGTTAAAATGTTTTCTAAGGGACCATTACATATGGTCTAATGGCCCCAACTATTCCTTGTGTGGACATTCTCTCCTCTGATGCAGACTGATGAAGACTGGCAACCCATGTGTATCTTGTAGGAGCCCTATGAGGCTATACAATTTACTTACAGTTATAAGCCTGGGTCTTCCTGACTGTGCCCCACTGCCTCTCATAGTTACTCTCATCATTTCACTTGACCCTAGAGACATAAATAAACATTTCTTAGTGTTAGAGTATTTTAATGAATCAAATGTTCTCAATGAAGGATTCTATGTCATTTTATTTACATATAAACATTTGTATTTGTAACTGAATATCACCAGGCACAGACTAAAGAAAGTAAAAGAAAAAGGGGCTGTGTATGAGAGAATGTGTATTATATACTAGAACATTATCAATTCCAGAATCAGTAATCTGTTCTGAGAAAATTGCATTGCATCTGTCAATAGACATAATAATTCAGTGCCTGCTATTTGATAATGGATAATCACACAAATTCAGGAAGCTGGACCATATGTGATTCACATTTTCTGTTCCCTTATTCACCTTAATTTTCTAGATGAGTGAAATTATCTAGTCCTGGAAACAGAGAAATATAAATAGAAATAGAGGATGTTGAAGCCTAATCTTCTTGTGATATTCCTCACTGGACAGGCAAGAATTATATTATATTTAATGAATGACCCTGCAATGGAAGTGAAATGGGGTGTATTTGAAGAGAGTCATAGGCCTGAGGGATGAAAGTAATTAAAGAGCTTTAAAATATGACAGAAGGAAAAGCTGAGGCAATTGTACATTCTTGAATTAGAAGAGAACACTGTGGGTATACTTAGAAAGACAATTAAACTACATTGAAGAATATTGTGTTTATAGATATGACTACAAGAGAGTGAGAATGAAGGATACACACATAGACGAAAAGACACGGAGAGACAGAGAGATGCTTTATCTTATAGTAATAGGAACTTAAGTAATTAATTCTGGTTTTAATTGGATATGGAGATGGCAATATATCATGAAATTCTGATTCTAAATTTATGGGATATAAAGATAAGTTAACTAGTGTCCCCATCATGGACACTTCCTACCAATGTTTTATTTTTTTCTCTTAATTTTTATATCATCATCATTTCTGAATGGTATCATAAGCTTAGAGGTAAATCCTCTCTTATAACAAAGAAAATTATTCATCAGAAATAATTGATACAGTGATTGAGGCTAACAATGTACACATTTTTTCAGTAGTCAAGAAGAGGGATATATGTTTATCAATTTCATTGGTCATTACTATTATCCAAAATTCAATTTCCTTCTAGTGTTTTTAAAATTTACATTGTGGTGATTGTATGTGTTTTTCTTTTGCGTATCAAATCTGTGTCAGTTTATATAAATCTCATGTTTTTTTCTGAATTACTCATTTGTTTTAACTGTAAAAAATTAAAACATTACATTCATTTACCACAATTTGTTTAGCTTCTTCCCATGTTTCCCTTTAGTTTATTGCAACACAAAAATACTTCTATTCATCTATTATCTATCTATCTCTATATATATCCATCCATTCATCTATCTATCTATGTGTGTATACATATTATTTCTCTTTTTTAAAATATCCTTTGAAGTATATGCTTTTTTTGGCCACTTAAGAAGGAAATTATTGATTAGGTAATTAAATTAGTTCAAGGTATGAAAAGGAAATGTGTAATAGTTTAGGATATTTTTCAAAGATCCTTTGTTCATCTTGCTGTGTGATGCCATTTTCCTTTTTATTAAAATTATTTCTTTAATTTGACTATTATGTGATTTTTCCAGAGATCATAGTAAGGGAGACAAATATTGGCTGCTATAGAATTATAGTATTGATTGTTGATATTCAAAGATGGGTAGAAATGCAAAGAATCAGTGGTTTATAATATAATATACATATTTGGGTTTGAAAAACATTTTTAAATTGGCCTTTTTATATGTTATTGGTTCATGCAACACTTCATATTAAATAATTATATCACACTGAACATTAGGAAAGTCATATGACTTCCTTGATCCTTAACATCAGGATAATGCAAGGGCTATTAATGTTATAGGCATAATTATCTGATGATAATTAACTAATATATGAATCATTATGCCAATAAGAATTTGTAAACAAGGTATTGTTCCTAAGAACAATCAAGAACTGACTCTATCATGCATCTGTATTATACTCTTTTTCCTGAGAAGCCTATAGAGTTTGACTGGCATGTGATAGATCATTAACAACCATATAAGAAAAGGTTTAGGAAAATACAATTTTCCTGATTTTACAAATATAGTCTCTGAAATTCATAAAGACTAAATATTTTCCTCAAGGCCCTATGATAGTAGTATTGTAAATAAGACTCTAGAATTCTCTTCACTAGTTGTCATTGCCTTATTGAAAATGGATGTCTCCCTGAAAACTAATGCCTTACATCAAAAAGAATAAGGGGCTTTGTCTTTGTAGAGTATTTCCTTTTGAAGTCATCAGTTCCTTAAGTAACCAAATAGAGTGTGAAAAGGACAGGCAGGAACTTTTGGAATCATGAGCTTTTGATGATAGGATCACAAAGCCCTAATTATTGCACTGCTTTTTTCTGTATTCTTCCTGCAAGAGGGTGTTGCCAGTGTTCATTTATTTTGCCATGCCCCTCATTTTAACTCTGAAACATGTACCAATGCTATATAAAAAGACCAGTTTAAAAATGCTTTTCAAAACCAAATACAACTATTGTATTATGTACCACTGATTATTTGCACCTCTACCCATCTTTGAATGCCAACAAATACTTATTACCATTATTCATCCCCATTATTCAACTGTTTTATATCTGTATTCTATCTCCTTGAGAGCAGAAACTATATCTTACACTATTATCACCAGCAGCACACCATCAACAAGCACTTATTAAGCACTTACTGTGTGCCAGATACAGTGCCAGTTGTGAAGGAGGCAAAATAAAGAATGAAACAAGCCCTAGTCAAAAGGAGCTTAAGGTTTGCAAAATGTTTTATGTGCAGCCTATCCCAGAAGTTTTGGGTTTAATAGCTTAAAACCATGGTAAGACTTTTGGGAACTATATATTGAGCTTCACAACTACCCTAGGAAGTAGGTACTACAGGCATTAAATGTATTTCCATTTTATAGTCAAGGAAACTCAAGCCCATAGAATTTAAATGACTTGTTCAGGGTAACACAGTTGGTAAATTAAAGGCAAAGTTTGAAATAATTCCAAGGCTAGTATTCTAGCCATTACTTATTACCCTTTTTTTTGACCTCCAGCATTGGATTCTTCTAAATAACTCAATACAATTTAACAAGGTTTATCAAATGTATTGTATTGTTTTTGATACAAATATGCTTGAAAATTCTTTTATTTAGAGTAAAATATGCTTTCATAACTCTTCCATTCTCCATTAAACCACTCCTTTCCTTTCCATGTTGCCTAAATTCTCCAGTTCAAATACAGGTCTTACAGTGTAAAATACTCTGCTTGCAGGTGTATAAGTAGTTTAGAGTGGGCTGTTAGCAGTCACCCCCTCTAACCTGTCACCTCTTGGACACAATTGAACCTGAGTCCTTGCCCTGGGAAAAAGAAGCTTTATTAAATATTGCACGTGTAGGATTTCATGACTTTCAGTATTTTTCCTTTTTTAAAAATTTTATTAAAAAACCAAATGAATGGAAAAGCAGGATTGATTTCATTTGCTCTGGGATAAAATCCAAGTAATGGTAACATCAGCTACATATGTTTATGTTTGCACACGTGTTTGTAGATTATTCCTTTTTGGGTGGGGGAGGTGAGTTTGGTGATAATTTTGTAAAATAAAGAGAGAAATAATCCTTGACAAAGCCATAAACCTCCCTAAGAACCATCATAAAACTTTAGCCTAGTGTATGATTTCAAAGCAGGATTTGTGAAGCAAAAGCCAAGATTAAAGTCAGAATAATATGTGCTTTGTGTTGCCCTATCTGCCCTCAGTATGTAACATAAGACTCCCACCTCCTCTGTGCACACTACAGTGACTGGATTCTGCAAGGTGAAAATACCCAAGGGAGAGCCAGCTTTTCACCTCTAGGTCAAGAAGGGGGGCTGGAAACTGGTCTTGTTAACCAGCGACTGAAAGTCATTACCATGTATAGACTCTGTGCTGCATACTAGGAGTAAGAGACTCAAGCAATAAGTCTTCTGACCCCCAAACACTTTGGTGGGCTTCTCAGCAGAAAACCAAGTGACTGCCTGGAAATGAATGCTTGTTTGACCTCTACTCCTTCAGACATATTTTTCCCCTTTGCATTAAGTTGAGGCACTTGAGAATGTGGGGCAATTATTTTTTTCCTTTATCTCCTTTATCATATTTTTTCTCAATTTACCCTCCACACCTAAATTCTTCCTTATATTACTTCAGTTTTTTTCTTTCATTTTCTATCTTAATCTCTTTTGGTACCACTGTTTTTTTTTTTTTTACTTTTTTATCTTTCTTTTTCTTCCTCCATTTGTCCATTCCTTTTCCTTGCTCCCTGCATTATGATCCACTCCCTCTTTCCTCTATTCACCTCTTTTTTTCTCATCTGTCTTCTCATCATTATCATGGCTGGAAAAATATGAGATATAATCTAAATACTTCATTTTTTCAGTAGAAAATATAATTACAGATTCATAAATTGCTAGAGCTGAAAGATACCTTAAAATTATTTAGAAAAACTGTTACATTTAATAGGTAATTCAGTACATCAACAAATAGATTAAGGCCTTTTTTAAGTGACTTATCCAAGATCTCACAGCTAATTAGTGGCAGGCAGGGGAGTAGGACTTGAATCCAAGATTCCTGATTCCTAACCAGGGACTACTTAACATTATACCACAGTATTCCACCTTCCTCTCTCCAATATCCTTGTTTCTTCTTACATTTTTATATAGCATTTTTAGAAACGTGGGTTTGGATATTGGGATCATATAGATTTCTAGACACCAGCTTCTTAAACTGATTCATGACCTGATATGGGGTCTCATAACTGAATGTAAAGGTCACAAAATTATTACTTATTATCAGTAAATGTTTGATATGTGTCATGTAAAAATTTCTTGGGTAAACAAGGATTGTAAATGGAAAAAATTAAGAAATCTTCTTCTAGTCAATAAAGTTATTTTTTGAGTAGTAGGGAGTACCCAGAATAACCAGGTGCCTAAGTTATTTGGAGAAAACAGCTTTAAACTGAGTCAGGTGGTATAGCAAGCAATATGAGTCGGGTTCTAAAATCATCTTTGTATGATTGTCTGTATGAATCTTGAGCAAGTCATTGAACTATTCTTGGCTTCTTTTTCATCATCTCTAAAGTGAGAGGGTTGGACTATATTGCTTTTGAGAGTCTCTTCAGGGATAGAATAAAGATTTTTTTTTTAAAAAATCTAGATGATTCCCTCAGGCGTGTCACACTATTTCCTCATTTGGAAAATGTCAGGATTGAACCAGATAATGTCTCAGGTCCCTCTCCACTTTACCCAACTATGGTTCTTAAATTAGGAAGATTGTTTTGTTGCCAGTACTGGGAAAAGGTATGGGGATTGGAAGACATCCCACAAGTAAGCTAATCCTCCTCTCCTGAAGACACAATACAGTTTTGGCTTTTCTTTGTATTCCCAAAACTTAGCAGAGTGCCTGGTACATAGTAAGCACATAATAAATGCTTGTTAACTGACTGAGAGCAGCTGGCTAGAAGTTTGCAATGATACTTGAGTAATTCCAAGGAACGTTCACTGTCCTCAGCAAGGCATGGTATTAGGGCTCTCAAGAAGGGCAGATCAGCCACTTGCAGAGGTGGATTGTCAAGATATTGTCTCTTTATCTCTACTTGTACCCTTGCCTGTTGATTTGACAGGTCAGCCTGCAATACCTGTATATATAGAAAAAGTTCCATTTTCTTCCTGCTACTCTTCTTGCTCCATTTCTAGTCCAAAGAGTTTATGACTTTCACAGCAGTAATGCCTGTTGCTTGGTGATTTGCTTTAGACTATGTCCAAAATCACTTCAGAAAACTCATTCTATTAATAAAATAATAGTAATAAGAAGAATAAGAAGAAGACTGGGAGAGGAAAAATGAAAATAAAGGAAAGAACAAGGCTCTGGGATAGAGAGTGCTTGAGAGTCCACATGGATCTGTTTTTCTTCTAACATTTATCTTCCCTAGGTTCTTACAGTGCTATTCCCCCATGCAGCTGAATTTCCCGGAGCCTCCCCACCCTGGGTCTGGGTCCCAGGAGGGCCACATGGCAGCCCAGCAGCTTCCCCTCTGTGCTGAGCTCTGGCAGCAAGCTGCTCGTCATTTCTCTGAAGATGTTTCTGTTTTATCAAGGCAAATGAAACTTCATGGACCATTTCTTCCTTCCTTCCTAGAAGCAAAGGCCGGTATGAGGGGGAGGGGAAAGAAAAAAGGGAGAAGGGGAGGGGGGTTGTGGGGAAAAAAGAAAGTCACTTCTCAGCACCATGGAAGAAAAGTGCTGACCCAGCAAGGGGCACTGGGATTCAAAGCAGGGTACTCTAGAGCAGATGGTCGACCACCCGAGCCCATTAATCAAACCGACTTCCTGAGCACTCTATACTACATGATTTTTAGTGATCAAGTGCTCAAGTATAGCACTATTTTTTCTCTCACTTTAAAATTTTTTTTATTGGAGCAGATCTTTTTCACTTCCAGTCCAGATGCTACTTTTTTTCTTGTTGTTATTTACACTTTTTGGGTTGAAATGCAACAGATGTTTCAAGGAAGGATTTAAAACTAAATTCCTCATTAGGTAGGATGACAGTTAAATCACACACCTAACTCTGAAGCCTTTGCCTACTTCTCAATCACATGGACAAAATTTCTTTATAATTTGGAGTAAGTGGAGAGGGGGGAAATTGAAGATTATTGGTTACTTAAAGAATGTGCTACTTTGATAATGGCATAGAAATAACAGATTAATAATAGTTGACATCTTATAACACTTTAAGATTTGCAAAGCTCTTTGCAACATTTCATTTTATCCTCACAACAACCCTGGAAGTTTACTATATTATTATACCTTCCAATTTACAGTTAAGGAAACTGAAGTAAAAAGGTGACTTGTCCAGGGTTATATATTTATTAAGTTTATCACTATTCATTCTCTGGTCTTCCTAACTTCAGGTCCATCTCTCTATCCCAAAGTTGATGAATTAGTGTTTTTAACTTTTCAAAACACCTTAACATATATTTTTCTCTTCCCACTCTCCTAAAAATTCTCTTCTAAGGGTTTTTTAAGCTCTAAATTCTGTCTTGGGAAAATATAAAATACAACCACTCTTTATTAAATGTGTAATGTGAGCACTGTCCTTGGTGCTGAGGAAAATTACAAAAATTAGTTAAGAGGAAATCCTTGCCCTTAAGGGGTTTTGCTGTCCAACAGGCCATATAAGTAAAAGTTAATATTACCTAACAAGTTTTAGCAAGTCACAAAACAAAGCATTTTTGTGAGATCTGAGGGTAAGGGTTATCACTGACTAGGGGAATCAAGGAAAACTTCCTGGAGGAAGCTTTTCCCCTTGGATTTGAAAGAAGGTTAGAAATTGAATAGAAAAGAGAGGGAGAGGACCCATGAATAAAGTAATGAAGGTGAGAGAATACAGGATATGCGGGAGAAGATGAGGAGGCAAAAAGTTGTCCAATTTGGTTGGGTAGAGAGAATAATATGAGGTAATATGAGACAAGGCTGGAAAGATGATGTCCTCATTTTATAGATGAGGAAATTTGAGTCACCAAAAAAAAATAAAATAAACCATCCAAGTTATCCAAAATCATGTATCTATTTAATAGCAGAATTCTGACACTTCAGAGAGTCAGCATGATATGGTGTAAAGAACACTGTATTTGAAGTCAGGGAATTTAGTTTCATATACTTATCAGTGCAACCTTGAGCATCACTTTCCTTCTCAGGGCCCCAGTTTTCTTATCTGTAAAATGATAGGGTTATAAAAGATTACCTATGAAATCTCTTTCACTTCTAAATATAGGATCCTGTCATCTAATTTGCAGTCTTGTGATAGTCTGAGATGAACCATGTGTGGGGATAACACTCCTAGAAGAAAGAATTTTCTAAAGACATGAACATAAAATGAAATTCTTCCATTTCTGGTTAAATCATTGAATCCTTACATACTGAATTAAAGAGTAATACAAGCTAGCTTCCACAACATGTCTTTTCTCTCTTGCTTGTTCCTGCTGGGCCTTGCCTTGGCAATCCACTGAAAGCAATTATAGTGCAGTCACTCACTGCTGCCTCCACCATCAGGACCAAATGTTAATCCAGGCAGTGACCCTACATACAAGATGTGAGATGATATCAGATCTGACTTTCTTTAAACCCCCATTCATATAACTGCCTCATTGATGGAATGATATCACCAAGTGGGAGATGGCATTTATAATAAAGAGGCAGGAAAGGGGAATAAAGTTGGAAAGATCTTCACAATAAATAAACTTGAATTTTATGATCTTAAAAATTAAGGGTTTCATGTTCTGAGGTCAGTTATAAACACATCTGTGAGCTCCCTACCTTTAAACTATGAAAGACTGAGTTGCCTAGAACTGTGTCTCCAGTATAGGCCCCAGAAAGGGATTTCTCAGAAGCTGCCTCATAGGGGGAATAATGCCTGTCCCTTCTACAGAAGGGACTGATAGACACTAGATCTTTAGCTGTATCCTCTAGACTCTTAACTCATCTTTTCTTAGTCTGACAATTTAAGTTTGAGAGACTGGGACTAAATACCAAAAAATGGGAGCAGTTAAAAGAATGCAATGCCTACATGGGCCTTTCTCCAGCAATAGTTCACATTATTCATCTTGTCAGCTCTGTTTCCAGTCAAACCAAATTAGTACATATTTTCCAAGCTTCAAGCTCCAACTCTTTGCATTCATGTAAGCCATTCCCCAAGTCTAGAATCCCAACTCATTTTTACTTCTCAGAATCAATCCTTTTTTATACCAAGGCCCCACTGCAATGGAGAAAGGCAAGTACTCTATGGAACTTTCTCCTATACTCTAGTTGTTATTGTTCTCACTCCTCAATTTTTCCAGAATTATGTTAATTTGTGTACATGCTATGATTCTTGCCCTCCTCCCTTGAATGTAAACTACTAGAGAGCAGGAGCTATAACCAGTATCCACAATTAGCATCTAATAGGTATTTCATAAGTTTGCTATGGAGTTGAATTGAATCAAAGTCTAAAGACCATCCATAATATCTCTACTCAAATCTTCTCTATATAAGATTAGGAAAAATTTCATCTTTGTGCAAATAAACTTTCATTACTCAGAATCCAACTGATCAGAATGGTTAAATGATAAAACTTTGTCTTCATTCTTTGCAATGAGAATTGCATTTCTAATCCTGGCCCTAAGGTCTTATAAGTACCTGAAATGTTCACAAAAGGGAGTATAAATTTATTTTTGTTTTAGTCAGTTTTATCCCATTATATTTTTGAAATTAAGTAAACATTATTCATTTCATCAGGATGCTTTTCCTTGTCCATTTTTACCATTTTACCTGTCCATAGATTACCATTTGTTATAATTTTAGTGACTAGTTTAAAAAATTGTATGTTTTAAAAAATGTATGAAGGTAAGGCCTCAATCTTGAATTAAAATTATACTCTTGGTTCTGTTCTTTTGTTTGTGAAATAAAGGCAGCCAACAAAGAAGAATTCATATTCATCACATGGTGTGAAATATCCATGACATCTTTACTAAATAAATAGGAACATGTTTGTTCTAGTCCTTACCTGGGGCAGATTCTAGTTCTCTTTGACTAGGGAATTTTAAAACCATGATCAAGCATTAGGATTCTATGAGTATTGTTTAAACGTGTGCCAACTGGGGTTCTCAGCATTAATCACAGGTGATTTAGAAAAGCTTGTATATTGTATATTTCTCTCACATGTATAAAACACCCAAAGGTTCCTTATAAAAATATAGAAGGGACTGAATTATAAAGCATGTCCTCACCCCATTTTCTCCTTCCCCCACTCCTCCAGTGCCACCCCTCCCCTCACTTCTCAAAACCTTACAAATCTGCTTTCTAGTACCATCCCTTGCCTGAAACTGTTTTCTCCGAGGTGACTTTTTAACAGTTAAATCCATTGATCTTTTGTCAAGTCACCATCTTCCTTGACCCCTCATTCATTTTTGACATTATCAGCCATTCTTTCTTTCCTTATACTTTCTCTTTTCTGGACACTACTTCCTTTTGGCTCCCATGATAGTGGGAGCCACTCTTCTCCGTTCCTTTGCAGGATCATCATCCATTTTGTCCTCAGCACTTTGAGTATCTACCAAAGAGCTCTTCTAGGACCTCTTTCTTTTCTCTTTATACTTTCCTGAATATTTTACTAGATTAATAAATTCAAGTATTTCATCTACACAGATATATTCTATATCTCTATATCTATCTGTATCCAGAACTTGTTACCCACTGTCACTTTTTTTCTGAATATATCTCCCTGGATTTGTTGTTTCTGTTAAGCTGAATTAAATACAGGAAAATTCTATCACTTTAAAAAATCATGAGGATACAACTAACTATAACACAGAGTTTTAGATATAAGGTAAAGATTAGAGACTTACATCTGAGATCCTTCCCAATTTCAATTTCTGCAGTAGAGAACAAGAAAAGTTTGAAATATGGCCCCCAAATTATCAAGACTATTTTTTCTTACTCTTTTCTACAAATGGGTATTAATGATTTCAAATTTCATATATTCAATGCTGGGAATGAAAGCATCTCAGAAATGATCAAGACCATTTTGGGATTGTTTTTGATACAACAATGAATGTAAAGGAACAGAGTCACTGAGTTGAATGGGGCCTCTAAGTATATATAGCCCTAAACTTTAATTTTAGTGTATAGTTTAGTAAGGAAACTAAGAGCTAGAAAAGGCTAAACTTGTTTGAGTCATTACAACATGGCAGAGTTAGGAATAGAACCTAGTTTCTTTGAACATTGACAAATGTTAAAAAAACAAAAACAAAAACAAAACAAACAAAAAAAAAAAAACCATCTCAACTGACCCTCAAGCCATGGTCTGTATGACTTCTTCTTTAATGTGACCAAAGTTGGGCAACATAGTTTGCTGTAACACCTAAGTTTGAATCTTGTACTCTGACACTAACTGTGCATTATATTCCTTAATGTCTCTGAGCTGCAGTTTCATCATCTATTTATTGGGGATAATGATACCTGAAGTGACTGTCTCACAGGGTTGGTATGAGACTCAATTGGGATAATTTGTGCAAAGTTATATAACTAGATACATGCCAGCTTTTGTTTTTGTCATTGTTGTTTAGTCTTATAATGCATTAGTAGGCATTGGGTGTCCTTGGGGGGAAAAGGACATTTTATAAGGAATAATCAAGCATGCTTAAAGAGTTTCATTTTGGTAGTATAGTTAATATGTTTAAACACAATACCCTAATAGAACCTAGTCACCCCACCTTGGAAGTGACTCTATAAGACTTTGATATCAGAAAAATAACCATTTCATTTCTCTGTTCCCTTGAAGTGGAGTCAAGGAAGAGGAAAAAGCAGGCAGATGCCTCAATTTGGGCCAAATGACCTGTGTAATAGGAGTGGTTGCAATAGATTGTAGAGAACTATACACTTGCTACTTTTTCTATTTCTGTGTCATAAAGGCAGCCAGAAAGAAGAATTTGTATTTGTCACAAGTCATGAAATGTCTCCAATTGCTTTCCTAAATAAACACAAGTGTGTTTGCTCTAGCTCTTAACCCTTGGTAAGATTACGGTGCACTCTGACCAGGCAATAAAAGCACCATGAAACAATAGCATTCTATGAGTCTCATTTAAATATGGGCAAGCTGGAGTTCTCAGCATTAATCACAAGTGATTCCATAGAGCTTCAGGTATTGTGTGCCTTTCTCAAATGAAGAAAGTTCCATGTGCTTGCCCACAAATCCGACTGGCCAGAATCAAATAATATTAGGAAAAATCCTACTTCAAAATAGCTGCTTATTGTTACTGGAGATGTGACTATAAGAACCTGGAGAAAGAAAGCATGTGGGTCTGAGGGAGAGGGGGTTGTTGTTTTGCTTTTTATTTTTCCTAAGTGGATTCATTTTTTTCTTGGGGACTTTGGAACAGAGGTTTATGATTTGGGTATCCATTTTGACAAAGTAAATATCATTTTTTATATTCAGTTTATAGTCTATATCAGAATTTCAAGGATTAGATTTGATTATGGCTCCTAACTTATCTATGAAAAGAGATTGTATTTCCATAGTGTATGTGTGTATATATGTGTGTTTGCACAATATGAATATACCCTACTGCCATTGTCTGCTGTCCCTATATCATCTGCCAGAACTTCAAAGGTAGGATCTTGTCTTGTCTGGTGTGTTCAGTAGCTTTGTGAACAGGAAAATGAGGTTGATGCAATAAATTATATTAGCAAATTCTGAACTTCTCTGAATTGGAGGAGACAGAATACTTTTGTGAGAAGAACTTTTGTGGGTTCCAACCAATCCAATCCAGCCAGCTTTTATGAAATGTCAGTTACGGACTAGGCACTGTGTGAAGTGCTGAACACTGACCCAGGATCAGGACAAAGAGGATTCCTAGAATAATTTCAATGACCATAAACAATAAGGCCATTGAATTCACATTTACTTTTAGGCATCCTTTGCTAATTGATTGTGGATAATTATTGAGTAGGAAATGTGACTGCATTTAGAGTTTATCAGATGATTTCCTTCTTTTTCCAGGTAATTTGGGCTTCTGAAACCTCATATTTAAACTCATGAATACTTGAAGAAATAATGTGCAGGTGGTTTTGATTAATTTACTCTTGAATTGTAGAAATATTATTAAAATGCTCAGAAATGTATGAAAATAAAAAGTATTTAATAGTCTTTTAGAAATACATTTTCTTTATGAAATAGGAAATAGTTATTTGCTGCACAGGTACCTGAATGGAAATGCTCAAGAGCTCCAGTATGACTAAAAATTTTGCATCCACTAGTTTAGGGTGTTTTTTCAACCCAACTAAATAGTAAATGTTCCTCTCCATGTCCTATCCATTTGGATTTCTTTATATATCCTTGAGTTACATTTATTTCCCATCTGACTACTTTACTTCTTGAAAATTTTCATTAAGGGTTGACTTAATCAGTCAAGTTGGTTGGTTGCCATCCAAGGAAAAGTTGGAGTTGTACCTTTTTAATTCTAGAAGTTTTATTTTTCAAACTTCTTCCACTGGGCTTTTCTGGTGCCATTGGTCATCGAATATGGGTTAGCAAATTGCTTCTATGTTATTAGCTTTTTATTTCACTCATTTTTATTGTAAGTGAGATTCTAAGCCTCAGGCCAGCCAAATACTGACTATACTCTTCAGGTGGGAAGTAAAAAATTCCCCATTTCTCAGTAATAGCTAATATTTTTATGTTTGATATGACATATCTATCTGACACTATTTTCTTTTTATTGGCATCAACCTACTCAGGGACTGCTAACCTTTAAGGATGTTTGTGTATGACCTTCAGTGTCAGATGTCTTCAGACACATGCTTTCCTAAACAATACTAGTTTGGGTGAAAAATAAACTAATCTTTATGCCAGGGAAAGGGTTTAGGCTATTTTACATGAATCCATATATATAGACATATAAGATAGGTATACAAATCAAACATTTACTGATAATAAATCATAATTGTGTTACCCCCACATTCATTTATGAGCTCCCACATGCGGTTTAGAAGCACAGTTTAAGAAGATGGAGTATGACAGAAAGAGTGCTAGATTTGGAGTCAGAAGATCTGGATTCAAATCCTTTTTCTACTACTTACTACCTATATAATCTTAAGCAAGCAATTTTTCTCTTTGAGCTTTAGTTTTCTCAATTATAAGATATATAGATTAGGTTCAATGATTTGTATGACTTCTCATTTCTAAATTAGTGATCCTATGATTATATAAATTAGCAATCTATTTCAGAGAAGTCTAATAATTTCCTAAAGATCTAATAGCTAATAAATTATTGAATAGAGATTTGAACTTAGACCCTCTAAATCCAAATAAGTGACTTTTGATTATGCTATAATAATTGGTTATCTGACAAACTGATTGCTATATTAATCAACCAACCAGTCAATCAATATGAATTTATTATGCACCTACTCTGTGCCAGGTATTGAGGATATAAATACAAATGTCATTGGTGATTTGTTGATGAGGGCCCAATCTTTGAATAAGTTCATTAACTCCCTTCCCTGTCCATATATCTACACATATAAATTAGCTGCAGGTAGAACCTGTCAAAATAAGCTCTAATAATAATTATAATCATCACACAATCACATACAATATATTTAGAAATTATATTATATGCTTATCAGTAATTATATAATTGTACAATCATATATAGTATAATTAGCAAATATATTATGGATGTATTAGTAATTATATTATATATGGTTGTGTAGTAATTATGTAATAATTATAAATCAGAGATTCTAATACTACCACAAGATTATATTCTAATGGAATAGATAACAAATACATATGGAAATAGAGAAATTTCATCCGTATTATGCCTCAGTTATACAACAGCATTCTTGTACAGGTTTTGGATAATAGATAATATTCTCATATTTTCCCAGGCACTAATGAATGAAGCAGAGCTGTGTACTTTCTCCTATGCTTTTTAGCATGATGTTTTCTGCTTTGTCATTAAATTCCTTCAATGAGGATGAAAAAGGCATCAAGGTCAGCTATTATACTTAACAGAAAACTATTTAACTTGAAAAGGCTACAAGCCAAGACTAAAGTAAAATGAGAGTTGATGCACAACTTTTTGTTAACTCATGACTATATATTCAGTGAAGCCTCTGAAACTGAAATTCAACAGAGTATGGATCAATTTTTTACTATTTGTGCTAATTTTGGTTTGACAATTAACACAGATGTGCACACACTCATACACACACTACAAAAATCAGAGCTTCTCCATCCAGCATAGCATCATCCATACCTGAAACCACTGATGACAGCAAATGGATAAAATTTGAATGTTTTAGATAAATTCACAGAACTTATTTGCATACTTTCCAGGGATGTATACATGGGTGATGAGATTGATGCCTTGCCAGAGCTAGCTCAATGTTTGGAATACTCCAAAGGGAAATATGAGAGAGAAGAGGTATTAGGTTGCCTACCAAACTGAAGATCTACCAAGTTATTGTGTTGACTTCATTATTGTATGCCTATGAAACCCAGACAATATTGGTTCAATCCATTTGAATTGTTTTGACTGTGTGAATAGAGAGTAGGGGTCAAATGTGAGAACTGTTGTGAAAGTAGAAGTGAGAAAATTTGAAATTGATTTTATATATGGGGTAATGGATAGTTAGGAGTTCAGGATAATAAGGAGGTTATGAACCTGGGAGACTGGAGAGATGATGGTACCTTCAATAAAAATAGGGAAGTCTGGAAATAAGGGAGGATTAGGGATATACATAATTTCAGTTTGGGACATGTTGAGTTTGGGAAGCCTCCAAGATGTTGACATTTCTGATAGTTGATGATGTGAGACCAAACTGAGTCTAGCTCTATATCATCTAACTAAATATGCATCTATATCCACATATGTAATTTATAGCTTTCTCTGTCTATCTACATATCATCAATCTATGATACAAATGTCTTGAGGAAAGAGAAGATTTGGAGTAGCTCCTTTTGAAAGTGAAGTAAGAAATCAATTAGCAAAAATGAAGGGATTGCCTTGCTGCAATGAGGGTCCAAGTGAGTCAGATAACTTGAATTTTTCTTGTATCTAGTCAGCCCCAGGATGTGAAAATTTGTTTACCTTTGTTTATCAGTTTGTGAATTGGAGATAAAGGAGAAGTTGGTGGAAATATTCTAGGGTGAAGGTCTAGTGAAAGATGGAAGATAATAGAATAAAGGAAGCAAAGAGTTAGAAAACAAAAAGCAGCATAGATTGGAAATGCCTAATATCAGGTTGAGATTAGAAGGGGACATAGAAAATAATCTGAGAAAGAACTGAAGAATGGAGTGAGCCTTTGATAAAAACACAGCAAGAAGTAAAATATGAAGCTATAATCCGATAGGGATATGTCAGAATTTCTAATTAAAGAGGCACTATGCTTATTCTATATGGGCCTATGAGGTACAATGTAAACAAACAACTCCACTTAAAGAAGAGAATAGGGTCAAGTGTGATCTCTTTCCAACCCTTTCTCTTCTCTCAGTCCAGATCTTGGGCTTAGAAAATAGGGGAAAACATATGATGAGGATCATCTATTTCCCTTTCCTATAATGTCCCTCCAACTAGATGAAAGTCTCCGTGAAGAGAAGATGAAGTCCAAAAGGCTTTTGTTTTTCCTGCTTTTCAGTGTATATAGCTAGACTAAATGGGAAGATCCAGTACCTCTGCATGTCTGATGATTTAGCTGACAGGCTGATAGAAATTCAGGGCTATCCTTAAAAAAAATGGGTTTAGAGAAAGCACCAAACTCCATTCTTGGTGGAAATGGCACGAAAGCATGTTCTCTGTTGAATGGAGTTCTATGGGGAGGGAGGACATTCTAGGGCACTCACACTGACTAAGTGTCAGGGGTAAGGTTTGGAGACACAGCTTCCCAGAACCCTCCAACTTTCAGCTTCCCAATTTATCTAATTATTCTTATTAATTACATCTTAAAACATTATTTTTATTCTGTTGGAGCACTGAAAGGCTCTTACTGGCCTCTAGACTTGGCACTAGAGCAAAGCCCTCCCTCTCTCACTCTAGTCACATCTCTGTAAATACTCCCAACTTTGCTCCAAGGATATCCCTGTGCTACACTATGTGTCATAGATCCAAGGCTACCCTGGAGTAGCCTTAATTTGGCCTAATTGTCTTTCCACACAGTGCTGTGAAGGGGTTAAGTGATGGGCATGAGAAGAATCAAGTTCATTAACTTATTATTATTAATGATGATATTATGAATTATGGATGCTGTAATTAGTCAAAAGCATTATTAGTAATAAGCAAGTAGTATAGTGTGGTGAATTACTTTAGGGGGAAACAGTAGTTATGGATTTCATCCTACCTCCTCTGTTGTGAATTAATACAGTGACTGACTGGGTATTTCAAAGACTAAGAAGTACTTAAGCCTTCTCTGTGGGACTGTAGGATTGGAAAAGATGTCCAGATTTGATTTTGATCAGCTTCTTGCCTTTACGTGGAACCATACCTAAAGTTTCCCAGGCAGTTGGCTGTTAATAAAGAATACTCAGGGGCAGCTTGGTGGTGCAGTGGATAGAGCACCAACCCTGAAGTCAGGAGGACCTGAGTTCAAATTTGACCTCAGACACTTAACACTTCCTGGCTGTGTGATCTTGGGAAAGTCACTTAATCCCAATTGTCTCAGCAAACAAACAAACAAACAAAAAGAATACTCAGGGTGGGGAATTCTATAGCATTAGCTGCAATATGCAGCCTCAACAAGGAAGTCAGGTCTGAGACAGGAATGAAGGGAGTATGTGTAAGAGAGAATAGGGTTTAGAAGAAATATTTAAAGGAGGAGAGAGAAAGAAAAGGAGGAAGAGGAATTGGATATTAAAGCAATGATGCTGACAAGGCTACAAAGCCAGAACCAAGAGGCTGCACATGGAAAGGATTGTTAGAATGTGAAACAAGTACCCCCAGGCCCTGGAGCCCACATTCTTCCAGCTGAATAAATGAGTTAATTCTACTCTATCAGCCAGTAGATGTCCCTCTCTGTAACATCCCATCTGATCATTACCTTAGCTATCACACAGTTCTGGTACATTACACGGCGATACTGCAGAGAGAGGATCTACAATATTAAGACGACTCTATTGCTTTTATGAACTGGCTCTGGGAGACTGGAGTACATTCCCATTACTGAGATGTGTTGTGTGCCTAACCAAATGCTTTTGGAAGCAGATAATTAGGCAATGCAGGAAATGTGTATTTAAAGAAGATATACAATGAGGATTCAGACTTTGGGCTTGAAAATGGCTTACTGAATGAATGTTCTGCTGTTTCCTTGCATGGTACAGGCTTATTTTTCTTGGGAAGTTTGGCAGGGCCCAGACTTCCTTTCTCTCAGAATAGCCACTGTGGAGTTACCAGTGAGTGGCTTTTTGATTTTGAGTATTTGCCAAGTAGCCCACCAGGATAGTTCCAGTCCTGAAGAAATAAATCACTCTTTGGGGATGTTCAAGAAAAGAAGATTCTGATTTAAAAAATGTAACTTTCCTAAATAGAACACCAGTGACTAACATACAACTTGTGTGTGTATATAGCCCTGTCACACATCATGTATGGAATCTGAAAGTACTTAAGAGTTAAATAATAAAAGACTTTGGGTCTGGAATAAATTACTAAAAATGCTGGTGCAAAGACAAAGCATTTACTATACTTTTAAGGCCCCAAAGAGAGAGTCTGAGGGAAAAGGTACTTTTCATATGAAATTTAAAGAAAACATGAAAGTCGATGAAGTGGGGAAGGTCAGGAAGATTTTTCCCAAGATTTTTCCAGGTGGTCAAAAATGACGCCAAGATGATTCTTACAAGTAGTGGTTGAATTGTCAGAGGAGAGTTCATTGGCAGCTTCAGCTAATGACCTTGCTCTGCTGCTAGGAGCCTGCAAGTCTAGGCTCATTTTCACCTGAAGGTGAGGTTCCATAGTTGGTTCATTTTCAGGGGGTTATGAAGCCCTTCTTTCCCTGAAAAATAGTACTCCCCACTTTATCAGTGAAATGCGAAATTTCTTTAATAGAAGTCAATGCCATTAGACTACTATTAGAGATAAGGTTAAAATGTGAATGACTGTGAGGGAAAAAATATATTAACTTTATACTAAGGAGTAATGACTACTATCAAAGCTAGAAAATATAGAAAACAGAATCTGATCACCAGGGGGAAGGAATGAGCAAGGTTATCACTGATATCTGAACGCAGCTCTAGGGAAGGACCAAAAGGGTCCAGAAAAAGAAGGGAGTGGTACTGAAAACAAAAATCATATACTTCACAGTTTTGCTGTGGGGTGGTCCTGAATTTAATAATGATATCTTATTTTTACATAAGGCTTTAAGTTTCATAAAGTAATTTATTAATGTTATTTCATTTTATCCTCAAAACAGCCCTGTGTAGTAAGTACTCTTTATATTCTCATTTTAAAGATGAAAAAAAAAAAAAAAACTGATGCTGAGACTTAACCAAGATTACCTAGCTAAGGTCTACATTGGGATTTGAATCTTAATCTGACTACAGTTTCAACACTGCAATGCAATATCAATCACATCTCCATAGCCAGTTCTTTTTTTGGGTTGCCCCTTTCCCCTCCCTTCTATAGCACTGGTTCTTAAAATGTGGTCTGGGGACTCCCAAGAGTCCCCAATGTCCTTTCTGGTGGTTTTTGAAGTTGAAACTATTTTCATAATTATACTGTAATGCTTTAGTTTCTACTATGGCAAGAGTCAGTGGATATAATGCACATAAACAAATGTTCTTTGGAGGAACCTCAATAATTTTCAAGAGACCAAAGAATTGACTAAGACCAAGAAGTTTGAGAACTGCAACTATAGATTTTGTAGCTTCTCTAAAACATGATTAAATATTTCATTCATATGATGTTTATTACAATTACTCAGTAATATGGATCTGTTTCAGGAGCACATGTTCAGGGGAATGAAAACACCTGAGGGAGTATAGAAAAAGATCTTAGAAATTTCTTTTTTCCAATGACAACATGCATATGCCCAAGAGGAAGAAAATTAACTGTTTGGGGAACACCTCTGATTTATCTAAGGTTTTGTGTAACTCTCACTCATATTTGGAATGTTGTGCCTAACATTGTCAAGAAAAAAAGCATAACTAAAAGAGAAGTTGGGAAAGAGTTGGTTGGAGAAATTTCATTTAAACTCAGTTCCGCAAGTTTTAAGCAATTATTCTATAATCACTACTAGATATTGGGAGGGAGATAAATAGATGGAAAACATAAATCCAGGAGTTTGTGATTTCATTGAAAGATAAACTATATACACATGAAATGGTTAAATAGCAATATAGGCAACATATGATCTAGTGTACAAATGGGTAGGCATTATATGCTATAAGAAGAACTAGATTGAAGCTGTGAAAATGTATCAGTCAGTCAATAAACATTTATGAGGCACTTACCATGTGTCTAGCACTATGCTAAGTAGTGAAGATATGGGGAAAGACAGCAGCCCTGTGCCTACTACTCTCAAGGAACTCACAACCTAAGGAGGGAGAAAGCATGTAAATGGCTGGGTGTATACCTGATATACACAGAGAAGATGGAAGTTAACACCACAAAGGAGGGATTAGTACTAGCAGCAAAAGAATTCCAAACAGAACTCCTGCAGAAGATAGTGAGTCTTGAAGAGAGCCAAGGAAGTGAAAAAGTGGAAGTAAGAAAAGAGAGTATTCTAGTTATAAGGGAAATCTTGTAAAAAAGCATGGGATTGGGAAATGGACTACATGTGAGAGGGGTCGCAAATGGGTCAGTATTGCAGAGAGCATAAAGAGGAGTGAAGTATAGAAGACTTGAAAGCTTGGAAAGATCCCAGTTGTGAGGGGTCTTCCTTCTATTGATTATTTCTAATTTATCTAATTTATTTTAATTTATTATATATGTATGATATATTATGTATAGTATAGAGAAAGATAGATATCTAATTGATCCTATTTCTAATATTTAACGTATTTTAAATTTTAATACTTTTAATATTTTTACTTATTTATGTATCTTGTTTGTTCCTAATTGTTTGCATGTTGCCTTCTGCATTTGACTGGGATCACCTTGAAAACTCTTTTACCTAAGTATCTTTTTTACCTAATTTTTCTTTTTTCAATGATTATCACAGTGCCTAGAACATAAGTACTTTATAAATGTTTATCAATTGAATGCCTAAAATGAAATATTGCAGAGAAGATGCCAACTACATTGTTAGAAGGAAATTCTTGTCTGGAACTGTTCTTTATTGAAGAAATCCTAGGTCTAGTCCATATCTCCATTCCCAGCACATGATCCAGTACCTAGCACATTGTCTTTAAAAATGCTTGTTTGATATATATGTGAATTATCATTACTGTTATTGTTATTACAAATAGCAATTATAATCAGATTTCTGTGGAAGAAGGTTGTTTTGGTTGCAGGACTTTCTAGAAGTTCTAAAAAGAGGCAAACTCTAAAGATGGGTGTACTTTAGAAAGTCAAAGACATAACAACAAATTCTTCTAGGAAGACCAGGTTTGGAGGTCTGAGACTGGCAGGTTTGTGAGACTGGCATGTGAGGGAAAGTGAGTAGACTTCCTTATTGGATTATGGGGTTCTGGGGAGAAACTAATAGGTGAGATCATTGTCTAGGTAGGATCAGATCAGAACTTTGGAAAAGATTGAGTTTTACTCTCTCCACAAAAGATGAATCACTGAAGGTAAGGTGGTAGAATATCACACAAATTACACTTTACTTTCAAGGCCCAGATAGAGAATCATTTGCCACCCTAGTGAAACTTACAGGGTATATGCCATGTTTCTCTGATTTTATTTTTGTGGTGAATTTCAGGATTCAGGCAGATTTGTTGTCTGATACTTGCCAAGTAGCTCTCGGATGAAAAATTCTAAAAGTTAAGGAGAAGGAATGCTAGGTTTCCCCATGCCTTTCATAGTAGGTTTCTTAAACTTTTTCTACTTGTGACCCCTTTTCACCCAGAAATTTTTACATTACCTCAGGCATATATGTGTGTAAAATAAGAATACAAAGCAAACATTTACTGATAATAAATCATAATTATGCGACCCCCCACATTCAGTTGCATGACCCAACCGTAGTTCTTAAACTCTTCTTAAACTTAAAGCTTCTTAAATCATTGTTCTATAGAATCTCTGCCAGATATATGATCAATATCTGTTGATTTAAAGATTTTCCAGTAATCCTGGCTGACAGAATTAGTCTTATAGTTCTCTGGTGGCTGAGACCCTACCCACTGTTGTCTTTTAAGATGAAGAATTTTAATCTTACTTACCTCCTCCCTCCTCCATCTGAAATAACTAATTTCACTTCTAGTGTCAAACTGTTTTTAGGAAGAGCTTCTGTCTGTCCATTCAGATAGGAAAGGCTTATGGCATCTTTGACTCACCCCTGCTGCCCTCTAAGTGTCTTGCTCAGCCTTGTACCCAAGTGAGACATTTATCACAGCAGCTAAAGCCCTGCAGTTCCAGAGCATATCAGAGATATAGGTGATAATTATAATCAGTAAGGCCCATTCTAGCAGGGTTAAAAGGAGACACAGTAAACTTGGGCAACCTTGCTCTGATTTGGGAGGTGGAGATTTATTTTTTTGGACTCCTTGAATCTTTCTCTAGAGAGTTTATTGAGTAAATCTCTCTGACAGATTTATCCTGGGATGCTGTCATCAGTGGCTGTTTTCTCACTAGGCAGGTGGATGAAGAAAGCTGGGCAAAAGCAGCTGCTGGCTGAGAGGTCGCAGTTGAATTTGTGCCGTAGAACACACATAAATTGTAAGTCTCCTGAAGCAATTTTGCTCTTGCTTCTTCCTTGTTTTATTTTTATTTTTCTAGTTGTATCTCTATTTGCCAGAGGCCTTGGTATTATTATTTAAAGAATAAATTGGTAGAGGCCTCAGGTGTATATAATAGGTGCTTCTCACAAGAGGGCAAGTGGATAACTGTAGATATTCTCATGTAAAGGGCCCAGGAGGCAGGGAATCTAGTTCCTTTGACTAAAGCAGAATGACAATTTTCCATAATATGGAACCACTATGCAGATTTTGAGGGTAGGGAATGATGCTATACCACCCATGCTTTTTCTGTCCCTTTGTGTACCTCCCCTATAACCAAATCATAAATCTCTTAGCAAATTATTCATTCTGTGTAGTAGATAATCCTTTAATACAGAGATGGAGAGTTGGACAGGAATTAGAGGCAAGATTATAGAGAATCACAAAAATCAGGAATATTAGTGCCAAAGAGATCATCCAGGCAAGTTGCCTTCTTAGGAGGACCAAAAACCCTTGAAAATTTAAATGCCCCCCCCCAATCATACAGCCAGTAAGTAATAGAGTTGAGCCTAGAAATTAAGTTGCTTGATTTTCATTTCAATGCTAAAAATTGGAATAAAATTATGTTGTATTGAAGTAATTTCTTTCTACTAACCCCTCTATACCTATCTCAAGATATCATGAGTAAACAAAGTTCAAGAATCAGATGAAAAGTATAATGGCCCCCCATACATACCTCTGCTCCACACAAGCAAAACAAGACACCCAGAAGAACATAATGATAGTAGTTATTGGAAAACTGAAACTACTAAATAGCTATTAGGACATTGGCAACTTCTCCAGGCCCATGCCCCAACATTTTAAGTGGCAGTTGTTCATGCCACAGTACTTACCTCACAGAATGATGCCCTCTAAATACACAAGGACTTATTTTTAGTATTCTCCAAATAGGCCCAGCTGTTCTTTGACTGTACCCTTTAGGGTGTAGAACATGTTTTTCCCCACTGCTGCTAGATTTTACAAAATGTAATGTATAGCTCTTTTATGTCAAGTCTCTTTGTATTTAATGTATAGGTCTTTCAAAAATTTTGAGGGAAAAGATAGCTTTTGATTCCATGCTCTAAGACTCTAAAAAGGAAGATGGTTCCAGAGGCCCAAGAGATTTTCCTAAATGAAATGATGATAATATAATATAATAATGAATGATCCCAATGGAAAAGAAAAAGGGATATGATACATGGTAGGAAGGTATCTCCAATGAATTTATAGCTATTCTGTGAGTTTTCCCAGAAATATGATGTGAAATATGGAAGTAAGAGTACATGTTTGAGGAAAAATGCAAAATAATAGAATATAGAAGTGCAACAGGAAAGCTTCAATTCAGGATGAAGTGAGACATATAAAATGCTAAATATTAGGAAAAATGACTTTGTTTTTGAAGGAAGAAAAAATATAAGAAAAGGATAGTTTCAATGGATGAGGGTAGATATTTATTGTTAATAGACAATGGAAGAAAAAGTAGACTTCAACTCCTATTTTGCTTCTCTTTTTTCTATCAAGTAGTTCAGACTGGAAACAATAAAACAAATATATTGAAGAGGAAATTGAAACCCAAGATAGATGAGGAGATCATAAGAAAATAACTGGCTTCCCTAAATGGCTTCAGTGCTTCTGGTCTAGACCAATTACACTCAAGGGTACTGAAATAACTTGCAGATATGTATAATAGCTAAAATACCGTAGGTGATTTTTGATGAAACTGAGAGAACTAGAAAGATGCTAGAAGATTAGAGATGGACCTGTGGTCTGATTTTCTAAAGGAGAAAGCTGATCAGTTTCAGAAATTTTAGGTATATCATTGATCTTGACATTAATTTCAGGCAAAATCCTGAATGGTGAAATTAAATAATAGTTTGTGAATGCTTAGAGAAGAGATTAACACTAAGAACCTAACCAGAATGCATTAGAAATGAATTATATCAGTTTTGTTTCATTTCTCTTTTTTGGAAAGGTCATCAGACTAAATCAGAGAACATCTGTAGACACATTATGGCTAGATTTTTGAATAGCATATGACATCTTTTATCCTTGATGATAAGATGTTAATGATATGGTAAAATGTGTGCTGGGTTAAGTTATTGTTAGATAGAATCAAAATGCATTGAATTACCATACCTGAAAAATGCTGAGTAATGGATCAAATCCAACTGAAAGACCATTTCAATGATTTGTTATAGAGCTTTGTCCTTGCTATTCTTATTAACATGTTTATCTAGAATCTTATGTGATATGCTAATTCTATAATACTGCCCTCCCTTTCTCTCTCCCTCTCTGTCTTTCTCATCAATGGACAATAGAGGCAAAGGTAGGAAGAAGAAAAATGAATGCTTGATTATGGTTTTTTTTTAATTTTATTTGCAAAACATATGTATGGGTAATTCTTCAACATTAACCTTACATAGCTTTCTGTTACAGATTTTTCCCCCCAACTTCCTACCCCTCTCCTAGATGGCAGGATATCCACTACAGGTTAATTATGTTAAAATATTTGGCAAATCGAATATATGTATACATATTTCCAAACTTATCATTGTTGTGCAAGAAAAATCGTATCTACACAGAAGACATATCAGATAAAGGCAACACAATGTAAGCAAACATCAATCAGGAGTATGAGAATGTTATGTTGTGGTTCACATTTCACATCCCTTTCTCTGGGTGTATATGGCTTTCTTCACTGAACATTTGGAAGTGGTTTGAAACATTTCATTGTTGAAGAGAGCCATGTCCATCAGAATTGATCGTCATATAGTATGTTGTTGCCGTGTATAATGATCTCCTGGTTCTGCTCATTTCACTCAGCATCAGTTCATGCAAGTCTCTCCAGGCCTCTCTGAAATCGTCCTGTTGGTCGTTTCTTACAGAACAATAATATTCCATAATATTCATATACCATAATTTGTTCAGCCATTCTCCAATTGAAGGGCATCTATTCAGTTTCCAGTTTCTAGCTACTACAAAAAGGGCTTCCACAAACATTCTTGCACATGTGGGTCCCTTTCCCTCCTCTAAGATCTCTTTGGGATATAAGCCCAATAGAAATGCTGCTGGGTCAAAGGGTATGCACAGTTTGATAACTTTGAGCATAGTTCCAAATTGCTCTCCAGAATGGCTGTATCCATTCACAGCTCCACCAACAATGCATCAGTGTCCCAGCCTTCCCACATCCCCTCCAACATTCATCATTAACTTTTCCTGTCATTTTAGCCAATCTGACAGGTGTGTAGTGGTACCTCAGGGTTGTCTTGATTTGCATTTCTCTGATCAATAGTGATTTGGAGCACCTTTTCATATGACTACAAATAGTTTTAATTTCATCCTCTGAAAATTGTCTGTTCATATCCTTTGACCATTTATCAATTGGAGAATGGCTTGAATTTTTATAAATATGAGACAATTCTCTATGTATTTTAGAGATGAGACCTTTATCAGAACCCTTAAATGTAAAGATGATTTCCCAATTTATTGCTTCCCTCCTAATCTTGACTGCATTGGTTTTGTTTGTACAAAAACTTTTTAACTTAATATAGTCAAAGTTATCTATCTGGCTTTCAATTAAGAGTTCCAGTTCTTCTTTGGACATAAATTTATTCCATCTCCATAGGTCTGAGAGGTAAACTATATTACATTCCTCTAATTTACTTATAGTATAACTCTTTATATCCAGATCATGAACCCATTTAGATCTTATCTTGGTATGTGGTGTTAGATGTGGGTCAAGCCCTAATTTCTTCCATACTAATTTCTAATTTTTCCAGCAATTTTTGTCAAATAGTGAGTACTTATCCCAGAAGCTGGGGTCTTTGGGTTTATCAAAGACTAAATTGCTATAGTTATTTCCTAGTTTGTCTTGTGATTCTATCCTATTCCACTGATCGACTACTCTATTTCTTAGCCAGTACCAAATGGTTTTGATGACCGCTGCTTTATAATATAGTTTTAGATCTGTTACAGCAAGTTCACCATCATCAGCCTTTTTTTTTCATTAATTCTCTTGAAACTCTTGACCTTTTGTTCTTCCAAATGAATTTTGCTACTATTTTTTCTAGATCTGTAAGATAATTTCTTGGGAGTTTGATTGGTATGGCACTAAATAAGTAAATTAGTTTGGGTAGTATTGTCATTTTTATTATATTTGCTCGGCCTACCCATGAGCATTTTAAGTTTTTCTAATTTACTAGGTCTGATTTTATTTGTGTGGAAAGTGTTTTGTAGTTTAGTTCATATAGTTCCTGACTTTCCCTTGGCAGATAAATTCCCAAATATTTTATACTATCGACAGTTATTTTGAATGGAATTTCTTTTTGTATTTCTTCCTGCTGAACTTTATTGGTAATATATAAAAATGCTGATGATTTATGTGGATTTATTTTGTATCCTGCAACTTTGCTAAAATTGTGAATTGTTTCTAGTACTTTTTTAGTTGAGTCTTTAGGGTTCTCTATGTATAACATCATGTCATCTGCAAAGAGTGATAATTTGGTTTCCTCATTACCTACTCTAATTCCTTTAATCTCTTTTTCTTCTCTTACTGCCAAAGCTAACATTTCTAAGACAATATTAAATAATAATGGTGACAGTGGGCAGCCTTGTTTCACTACTGATCTTATTGGGAATGGTTCTAGTTTGACTCCATTACATATGATGCTTGCTGATGGTTTTAAATAGATGCTACTTATCATTTTAAGGAAAAGCCCATTTATTCCTATACTCTCCAGTGTTTTTAATAGGAATGGGTATTGGATTTTATCAAAGGCTTTTTCTGCATCTATTGAGACAATCCTATGGTCCTTATTAATTTGGTTATTAATATAATTGATTATGCTAATAGTTTTCCTAATATTGAACCAGCCCTGCATTCCTGGTATAAATCCTATTTGGTCATGGTGTATTATCCTGGGGATGACTTTCTGTAATCTCATTGCTAGAATCTTATTTAAAATTTTTGCATCAATATTCATTAGGGAGATGGGTCTATAGTTTTCTTTCTCAGTTTTCTCCCTACCTGGTTTAGCTATCAGCACGATATCTGTGTCATAGAAGGAATTTGGTAGTACACCTTCTTTCGCTATTTTCTCAAATAGTTTGTGTAGTATTGGAATTAATTGTTCTTTGAATGTTTGGTAGAATTCACATGTAAATCCATCTGGCCCTGGAGATTTTTTTTCTTAGGGAGTTGATTAATAGCTTGTTCTATTTCTTTTTCCAAAATGGGGCTATTTGAATAATTTATTTCCTCTTCTGTTAACCTTGGCAATCTATATTTTTGTAGATATTCCTCCATTTCATTTAAATTATCAAATTTATTGGCATAAAGTTGGGCAAAGAAACTCCTAATTATTATTCTAATTTCCTCTTCATTGGAGGAAAATTCTCCCTTATCATTTTTGAGACTAACAATTTGATTTTCCTCTTTCCTTTTTCTAATCAAATTAACTAAAGGCTTATCTATTTTGTTGGTTTTTTTGTAAAACCAACTCTTAGTTTTATTTATTAATTCAATAGTTTTCTTATTTTCAATTTTATTGTCTCCCCTTTAATTTTCAGAATTTCCAATTTGGTATTTAATTTAAATGGTAATTTAATTGGTAATTAAATGAATTTTAAATTTGGTCTTTTTCTAGCTTTTTAAATTGTAAGCCCAGTTCATTGATTTTCTCTTTCTCTGTTTTATGCAAGTAAGCATCTAGAGATATAAAATTACCCCTTATAACCACTTTAGCCGTGTCCCACAAATTTTGGTATGTTGTCTCATTATTGTCATTCTCCTGGATGAAATTTTCTATTGTGTCTATAATTTGCTCTTTCACCCATTCATTCTTCAGTATTAGATTATTTAATTTCCAATTAACTTGTGGTCTATTTTCTCCTGGCCTTATATTACATGTGAGTTTTATTGCATCATGATCAGAAGGATGCATTTACTATTTCTGCTTTTCTGCATTTGATTTTGAGGTTTTTATGCCCTAACACGATCAATTTTTGTATAAGTTCCATGAACCCCTGAGAAAAAAGTATACTCCCTTCTATCACCATTCAATTTCCTCCAGAGATCTATCATATCTAACTTTTCTAGCCTTTTGTTTACCTCCCTAACTTCTTTCTTATTGATTTTGTGATTTGATTTATCTAATTCTGAGAGAGCAAGGTTGAGATCCCCCACTAGTATAGTATTACTGTCTATTTCTCCTTGCATCTCTGTTAGTTTCTCCTCTAGGAATTTGGATGCTATACCACTTGGTGCATATATGTTTAGTATTGATATTGGTTCATTGTCTATGGTACCCTTTAGTAAAATATAGTTTCCTTCCTTATCTCTTTTAATTAGATCTATTTTTGTTTTTACTTGCTCTGAGATAAAGATTGCTACCCCTGCCTTTCTTTGTTCACCTGAAGCATAGAAGATTCTGCTCCAGCCCTTTACCTTCACTCTGTATGCATCTCTATGTTTTAGATGTGTTTCTTGTAAACAACATATTGTAGGAGATCATTGTTTTTTTAAAAGATGAAAATACAGTTGGCATGTTTATCAAACTGGTGGATAATGTGAAGTAGCCAAGAATTGCAGATATATGAGGTTATAGAATAAAAACTCTTAACAGATCAGAATTAGATATTGAATCTATCAAAATGAAATTTGACAAGAATGGATATGAAATTAGGTTAAAAATCAACTGCCTAAGTATAGTATTGAGGATAAGGTGCTCATGTGAGAAGAACAAGCAAATATTTTTTGACCACAAATTCAATATTAAGTGTTTATGTGGGTTACTCAAAAAGCACGTATAATTTTAAGGTCATGAAGAGAATGTGTACAGAAAAGGAAGCACTCTAGTGTATACTGATCAGATCCCACTGAGATGAATGCATTTTGTTTTAAGGGTCACTTTAGATCTGGAGAAGACTATAGAGAGCATCTGGTCTAGGAATGTTATTTTACTTAGAATATAGATGAAGCCCAAAAAGATTAAAGACAAATAGCAATAAACCTGGGAATAAGGGCCTGCATCCACTTTTACTCAACTCAGTTTTCTTTTTATTACACTTAAACTGGAGTATATAGGTAAATGGACAGTAGAAATGATAGAGTGAATCAAAACCATGTCATGAAACAAATCATTGAAGGAATTGGGGATATTTAACCTAAATTTTTTTTTAAAAAGGAAACTTAGATGGAGCTCTCTTCAATTATTTAAAAATGCATCATATCAAACTGGAATCAGGGTCATTTTGTATGACTCTAGAAGATGGAAGTTAAAGTTGAGATTTCACTTCAATATAAGCAAGAACTTCCTATAATCATTATAACTGCCTAATTTGATAGTAAGTCTTCTGCCATGAGAGATTGGAAGAAGAGAAGTTGTAATGGATTTTATAGAGGGGATTCATGCATGAAATGTCACTATATATCTATGAGCACTTTCTACTAAAAACAGATTCCTTCAAAAGGTGGAAGAAGTGACAAGGAGAATTGCTATTTTTCATGATTCAGACAGCAGCCTTGGAAACAACTGACTACTTCATGATAAAATCTCATATTAGAGAAAAACAATAAGGATAAGTGTAGCAAAAATTTAGGTGGCTTGAGAAGATCAGATTTCAAAGAGTTTTTTTTTAAAGGAGAGGGGGATTAAATGGGCCTGGGTCATGATTGAGGCATTATGGGAAAATGGAGGACTATTTTTATTTATCATAACCAGACTGAGGATACAATGTCTAATATTGTAAAAGGGGGAACTGGCCCTAAAGGGATGGGAAGCTCTGAAGAATGAAATCAGCAGAAATAATTCTGATCATGACAAAAATGGTAAGAGTTGCCTAAAGAAGATGATGAGGATATGAAGGGAACTCATTTGCAAACATTATAAGAAGCTATGTATAGAAGATAAGCAAAGAAAATATTAGAAAATGATCAGAAAAAGAACAGTTTATTAAAAGTTGTGACAGAAGTGCTAAAGTCCAGAATGAGCTAAAGTTGACAAGGAATTTGGAAGATAGTACTTTCTAAAAGGAGAATTAGTTCTTAATTCTCAAGGTTAGAACCATTCCTCTGGGGATGTGAATTGATTCTAATAGACAATGGGGAAAAGGCTGAACTATTCCACCTATTTTCCTTCTATTTCCTCTGAATGGTCAAGAAGAATAATTTTTGGACTAGGAAAGATTAGATGAAAATTATAAGTGAGGAGAAAGATAGCATCTGGCTATCCTTAAAGAGTTTAGTTTAATAGGCTAAGACAAACTGTTTTCCAGAACACTAAAAAAACAGGAAGATCTGATTTCTAAGCCAATACAAGTTTTTGAAAGATCTTGAAAACCATAAGAAGGACTATGAGACTGGAGCAAATATTATCATAATTTACAAAAAAAGGAGGGAAGTAGAAAGAATCTACAAACTATAGACAAGTGAACTTGGCATATTCTTGGTATAATTCTAGAATATACTGGGGAGTGGTTTGCGGAAATTTAGAAAAAGAACAAGTGATTAGCAAAAGCCTATATGACATCATTAAGAACAATTCATATCCTAGGAGCAGTTATTTGGAGAAGTGGAAAGAATGATGACTCAAGTCAAATCTAGCCTCAGGTGCTTACTAGTTAATGCAAATCTGGGCAAGTCACTTAACTTCTATCTACACCAATTTTCTCATCTATAAAATGGGTACTTCCCACAGTTGTCATAAGGATCAAATAAGATGTTGAAACTGTCGGGGTGGAGCCATGGTGGCGGAGATCAGACAGGATTCTCTGTAACCTCCTCTAACCTCCCCTCAAACCAACAACATATGAAGCCTCTAGACTGATTCTGAAGCAAAAAAATCCACTATATCTGGAGAACAACACGATTCTAGAAGAAGATACTCTGGAAGAACCTCAAAACAGGTCTGTTTTAATGGGGCATGGGGTGGCCTACTGAACCCAGACTGCAGCGCAGGGAGACCGGGGCAGGGAGCTGGAGCAGGAAGCTGGAACAGGAGTCGGAACAGGAGTGGGAGCGTTGTGCTTTTCACACACCTGGGAGTCTTCTGCGGGCCTCTTGGAACAATTTGTCCTTATTGTGGGCAGGTGGTTTGGAGGGTCTGCCTTTTGAGGGGGATAGATTGTGAACCACTGAACCCCTGATGAGCATCGGACCTAGCTGCCATTACACAGCACCTTAAAGCAATCAATCAAACAACAGGACTGATAAGCACCAGAAATAATTCAATCAGCGGAGCTGCCCAGCCCCTGACATAATTCAATCAGCAGAACTGCCCAGTTCCTGAAATAACTCAATCAGCAGAACTGCCCCAGAGCAAATTAAAGCAGCTGTCCCACCTTTGCCCTAAACAGACCTCACACCTTTAAAAAAAATGAATAAAAAACCAAAAAGAGCTCT